>CM061748.1:52412301-52649801 GCA_030979885.1 Lolium multiflorum
TCTCAAAACTTTATTTTTTATGTTTCCTCTATATGATTTCAAAACTTGAAAAAGCTCTAGCACATGATTTAATCCCCTCTTCCCTCTCCCAAGGGCCTTTCTTTTACTTTATGTTGAGTCAGCTTACCTACTTCTTTCTATCTTAGAAGCAAACACTTGTGTCAACTCTGTGTGCATTGATTCTTACATGCTTGCTTATTGCACTTATTATATTACATTGTGTTGACAATTATCCATGAGATATGCATGTTGAAAGTTGAAAGCAATTGCTGAAACTTAAATCTTCCTTTGTGTTGCTTCAAAACTCTAAATAAGAATCTATTGCTTTATGAGTTAACTCTTATGCAAGACTTTTTGATGCTTGCCTTGAAAGTACTATTCATGAAAAGTTTTTGCTATATGATTCAGTTGTTTAGTCATTATCTTTGTTAGCAAACTATAGACCATTGCTTTGAGTCACTTCATTCATCTCATATGCTTTACAATAGTATTGATCAAGATTATGTTGGTAGCATGTCACTTCAGAAATTATTCTTTTATCGTTTACCTACTCGAGGGCGAGTAGGAACTAAGCTTGGGGATGCTTGATACGTTTCCAACGTATCTATAATTTCTTATGTTCCATGCTAGTTTTATGACAATACCTACATGTTTTATTCACACTTTATAATGTTTTTATGCATTTCTGGGACTAACCTATTGATACGTCCAAAACGTATCCTGTTTTCTGCTGTTTTTGATTTCAGAAAAGTTAGTTTACAAATATTCTCGGAATTGACGAAACAAAAGCCCACGGCCCTATTTTCCACGGAGTGTTCTAGAAGACCGAAGAGAGTCGAGAAAGGCCAGCAGGGGCTCCCCATATGGCGGCGCTGGGGGCCCCACTGCCGCGCCGTGGAAGGGGAGCCCCCTCGGCTCCCCCGACGCTGTCCCTTCGCCTATTTATTCCTTCATCCCCGAAACCCTAGTACCGAGAGCCAAAAATACCAGAACAGTTCCAGAGACGCCGCGGCCGCCAACTCAGGAGTTCGTCTCCGGCACCCTGCCGGGGAGAGGAAATATCACCTGAGGGCCTCTACATCACTGTTCTCCATCATCATGCGTGAGTAGTTCATCCTTGGACTACGGGTCCATAGCAGTAGCTAGATGGTTGTCTTCTCCTATTGTGCTATCATGTTTAGATCTTGTGAGCTGCCTATTGATAGGTCCAAAACGTATCTACTTTCCAGAACACTTTTGCTATTGTTTTGCCTCTATTTTGTGTATTTTGGATACAACTAACACGGACTAACGCTGTTTTCAGTAGAATTGCCCTGGTGTCTTATTTTTGTGCAGAAAATCAACTTTCAGGAAAATCCCCGGAAATAATTGCAAAGGGCCTATTTTTATAGAAGACATCGGAGCCAGAAAGGCAGGCCAGGGGGAGGCCCACGGCCCCCACACCATAGGCCGGCGCGTCAGGGGGCGCTCGCCTTTAAGGTGAGGCCGCCCGGCCAGCTCCCCGATCGCCATTCCTCTCGGACTACTTAAGGCTTTCGACCTAAAACGCACGGGGGTTCACCATATTTCCAGAGACATCCAACTCCGCCATCGCGAAACTCGTCCTCGGGACCAAACTCCGTTCCGGCACCCTGCCGGGACGGGGAATTGAGGAGATCATCGCTCATCATCACCACCGACGCCTCCATCGACCATCCATGCTTCCCCCATCCATGTGTGAGTAATTCCCCCGTTAAAGGCTGAAGGGGATGGTAGGGATTGGATGAGATTGATCATGTAATAGTCATAAGATTGTTAGGGCATAGTGCCTAGTATCCGTTGTTCGTACTTTTACGATATTGTTGCAACTTGTTATGCTTAATGCTTGTCACTAGGGCCCGAGTGCCTTGATTTCAGATCTGAACATGTTATTGATTCATGATGATATTCATTGTTTTATGATCTTACCTCCTGTTGTATACACATATTGTTGTCCCGAACCCGAGGCCCCAAAGTGATGTGAAATTGGGACAACCGAGGGGAAGGCTGTGATATGGTAGGGATCACATGTGTTCACGGAGTGTTAATGCTTTGCTCCGTACTCTACAAAGGAGTACCTTAATTACCGCTGCAAAGGCCCCGCTGCAACGGGCCGGTAGGACAAAAGATGCTGTGCAAGTTTTCATTGCGAGCATGTACGACTATATATTGAACACATGCCTATGGTTGTTTAGTATTTGGATATATTGTTTTATTACTATCTGCAAATGCCCTGCCTTGATTGTTACATGAGTTCTCTGTCCATGCAAAATACTCGTTCATCCATCCCTCAGGTTTGGCGTAGATTTTTAATCCTGCCGTTTACTATAATCACTACCGCTGTCTTTGTTATACCGCTGCTTATATTTCACTACTACTACTGTTATAAAACTGTTGCTACTGATAAACTTGCGAGCAAGTCTGTTTCCAAAGTGCAACTGAATTGACAACTACTGCTAAGGCTTACAAATATTCTTTGGCCCTTGTGTCGAATCAATAAATTGGGTTTTACTTCCTCGAAACTTCTGCGATCCCCTATACTTGTGGGTCATCAAGACTATTTTTCTGGCGCTCGTTGGCTGGGAGCATAGCTTTATTTGCAAGTTCACCTGAATTGATATTGTTCGCCGTGTAAATCCTCCATCATGGGTAAACCTCTACGATACTAAAGTCGCTATATTACCATCCACTACAAGAAAAGGTACAACTCGGAGTACGCTACTCTTGATTCACCATCTATGATAAGTCAACTTATTTCACCACCACAAGCTTCACGTGTTGGTACTTCTGCTGAAACTGAAAATTCCTCTGATAATTTTGATGATGCTTCTACTGTTTGATGATAATGGTTCATTAGTCCTTTTCTGTATGCTACAATTGCTAGGTCTAGACAAATTGAAAATGCTGAAATTCCTAATGAAAATATTGTTACACCTGTTAATTCACCTGAGTCTGTTGAATACTCTAGTGATGATCCTGATGAAGATTATGTGGAACTTGATGATGATTTTATTGATAAATGTAATGCTACTAATGGTGCAAGTAACTTATTGCACAACATGCTGTTGGATATAAATTGTCTCCTGATCCTAAATTTGCCACATCTCCTATAAACATTAAGGATAAGGATTATGATTTTTCTCTTGATTTTTCTCATATATCTATTGTTGAGAAAACACCTTTTTGTGGTACTGAAAAAGAAAGTGATGTAGAGCACATGAATGAGCTTTCTACTTTGAGTAGCTTGTTTTCCGATGATATTAAGAAGCGTACTTATTTTGTTGCTAAATTTTTTCCTTTCTCATTAAAGGATGATGCTAAAATTTGGTATAATAGTTTGCCTCCTGATTCATTGATAGTCCAAAAGGTTTTGCTTGATGTTTTTAATTTACTGCTAGTGCTCAACATATTGCCTTGCACAAAATTTACAGTTTTGATCAAAAGATGGAGAGAAATTGCCTGAATCATGGGCAAGGTTTTGCTCTCTTTATTAGAGCTCGGCCTGGACATGATTTGGAAAAAGCATGACTTACTTGATATATTTTATAGTGGACTAACCATTGAGTCTAGGGGCATACCTGGATAGTTGTGCTGGTTGTGTTTTCAGAAAAAGAACTCCACTCAAGCCGAAGAATTAATGGCTAGAATAGGCCGAAATCATGATGAGATTGGACTACACCTGAACCAACCCCAACACCAATACTGAAGAAGAGGGGTATGATTAAATTAAATGATGAAGATATGAGGGAAGCCAAGAAATCTCTTAAAGAGAAAGGTATTAAATCTCGAAGATGTGAAGAATTTACCTCCCATAGAAGATTTATGTAAGATAACTCCCTTCATCCACAATTGAGGTACATTCTCTACGCTTGATAAAGGAGATATTCCTTATTCAAAACCTCCTGATCAATGTTTAGATGAATTTGATAATTATGTTGTTAAGCAAGATAATTTTAATATGAGAGTAGAGAATCATCTAATGGAAAATACTCACGCTATTAGTAAATTGCATGATATTGTGGAGAGAACCTCCAATGATGTTAAGATGCTTGTTAAACATTTTCATATGGTTCAAACTCAAATTGGTCAACCTTACTAAAGTGCAAAATGACTTGTTAAAAAATACTCATAAAGAAAAAACATGCTTATGAAGTAACAACTAGAGGTGGTGTTCTACCCAGGATCCTCTATATCCTGAGGGGCATCCCAAAAGAGTTGAACAAGATTCTCAACGAACTAAAGAAATTAGTGCTCCCTCTAAGAAAAAGAAGAAGAAACATAAAACTGTTGTAGAATCTTCTGAACCTGTTAATGATCCTAATAGTATTTCTATTTCTGATGCTGAAACTGAAAGTGGTAATGAACATGATAAAGATAATGATAAGAATGATGTTTCTGATAAAGAAGAGATTGAAAATGAACCTGAAAGCATGCTAAAAATAAAAAGTACACTAAAGAAGATTTTATCGCTAAGAAACATGGTAATGAAAGAGAACCTTGGGTTCAAAAGCAAATGTCTTTTCCCTCGCTAAGAAACTAAAATCAAAGGAGGAAGAACACTATAAGACAAATTATGTGATTGGATGAAACCTTTGTTTTTGCAAATCCCTTTGACTCGGGTGCTATTAAATTGCCTCCTTATTCAAAGTATATGAAAGATATTGTTCCTAACAAAAGGAAAATCCCTAATGAGAGATTTCCACTATGCTTGCTAATTATTCTTTCAATGGCAAGGTTCCAAAGAAGCTGGGAGGCCCAGGTATACCAACTATCCCTTGTTTCATCAAGAATAATTATGTTAGAACTGCTCTATGTGATTTGGGAGCATGAGTTAGTGTGATGCCTTTTTCCCATTACAAGAGACTTGATTCAGATAAGTTGATACCAACCGATATATCTTTGCAAATGGCTGATAAATCTACTGATGTTCCTGTTGGTATATGTGAGATGTTCCTCATATATTCAAGTTACTCAAAATTACTTAATATTAACTGATTTTGCTGTGTTGGAAATGCCTCAAGATGATAATATGTCTATTATTCTTGGAAGACCTTTTCCTTAACACTCATAGGCTGTTATTGATTGCAATAAGGGAAAAGTCACTTTCAATGTTGATGACAAGGAACATAATGTTTATTTTCCTAAGAGGATTGATAAAGTATATGGAGTTAATACAATTTCTAATTTGAGATCTATCAAAGTGGGAGATATTGATTGTCCAATATATGAGCCTAAAGAAGAATATCAAACTATTGTGATTGATCCATATCAATACAATATAAGGTAACATGATTGATTTGAGGTTTATTTCTTCTTATGGCATGTAAAATTTATTTGGTGGCAAGACTTGATCAACCTTGTTAACAAGTATATTTTATACGCATAGAAGAGCTAAACAACATTTCTTTCTTTCTCTACTTGTTTTACTTGCTGTAGTACCACTTGGTTTGCAAGATGCTTTAGTTGTTTAGAAGTTTAAAAATCTTTTTCTGCCCTGAAATAGTAATTTTAACACCCAGAAATGTGCGTTTTTCGAAGTTCTCAAAAATTTACAAAAATTATACCGTTGTTCTTATTTTTTGAAATGCAACCTGGGAGTGCCTTGGGCTGACCAAGGCACCCTGTGCCCGCCTCCCCAGTAAGCCGAAGGCCAAACAGAGAGGGGCGCCAATTCTGTGGTGAGGGCCGACCTGGCCCCACTCAGTCATCCCTTCCACTCATTCCACTCTCTCTCCCAAAACTTGTATCACTGTTTCACTCGCGTTTTCGCCCGAGAGCTCAAGATTTTTCGATCTCCTTGCTCAGCTCAGATTTCAGTCTGAAATTTGGCACATTTGCTCTCCGGTATGTGACTCCTCCGATTATCCAAATAGAATTTTGTATGGTTGAGTATATCTTGAATATTAGGTAACATGTTAAGTGAGCTTGCATGCTTATTCTAAGTTGTAAAAATTAGTTTTGATGCATGTTTAATACTCTGTCAAGTTCCTATAGTAGTCTCCCTCATTTATATGTCTCAAAATCAACTTTTATAATGATTGTTGAAAAATTTCAGAAAAGGAAAATGCATAACCACACCTTTGGAGAAGTGTTCGAGAGGGATACGACAAGAGCGGCAAGGCCTTCAAGGGCAGCTAGTCAAGTTAGGCGATCCTATGATGAGGATATCATCACACCTAGCTTTGAAGCTGAAGAGGATAATGGGGTTCCTAATGCCTCATCCTTTCCATGCTTTGATTTTTTGCGTAATGCAGGGCTACTTGATGATTTCCTATTTCTCATCAATAGTGTGGGCTTGTCTACCTATATGGAAGATGAAAGTGATCAGTTTTACAGGCTAACTAAAATCTTTGTTGAAATCTTTAAATTCAGCAACTCAGCCTTCTCACCAACGGTTAAATTTAGGATTTATGACGAGCCTATTACTATGAAGTTGAAGGATTTTTGTGCTGCATTGAATATTGCTCCTATAGGTACATCGAAGAAGATCGAGAACCGTCCTAAGGCTTTGACGGAACTCTATCGAGAAGTTACCAATGAGTAGCCGCACCATTCACCGCGGCAAGATAAGGAACATTCAGCTCCCCGCCATTAGATATTTCGCTAATATCTTGCTACTAGCATTCTTGTAGGGAAGAATACTAGCAATATTTCTAGTTATCATCTTGCTTTTCCTGTTGCTGCATTGACCGGAGAGACACCTTACCATCTTGGTGCTCTTATTGCTCGCTGCCATCTAATAAGGGACTCATTTATGGAGGAATTGTTGGCTTCACGGATTGTTGCATATCTAGGTCTTTCTGTTGAACCTAGTGATACGAAATTAGCTCCTATTAGTTTGATATTGCTGCTATGAAGAGTCACCAATTTGTCACAACCGAGACTCTAACTTAGAAAATATTGTTTATAGAATGTTGTTTATTGACGGGGATGAGAGGGAAATCCCCTTGCCGCAAACCGATTTGTTCAGTGTGTCCGCAGGAGACCGTGGTCGCGCTCCAAGGAGGAGGTGGATGAGCAACAGAAGATTTCACCAACAGCACGACTCCGAGGACGCCTGCCCTCTCGATGCTACTGTCACATGGACTCGTGCGTCCTCCAGCTTGTACCAAGGACAAGATCCTCCTTCATCATATTACGGAGGCGCGACCTCATGGGCACCGTGATTGACTCCACTTAGGCCAAAAGCCTAAGCTTGGGGGGAGGTATGCGCATCACTCATTCATTTCATATTACAATTTTCGGATATGTGTATATATACTTGTTTCACTTCTTATGGTTGCCTCTAATATGAGGAAGATGATGGGGAAGTGCTGTCTAAAAAACAGATTCTGGACTGATACTGAAAAATTCCTATGCGCGGCCAGAACGTTATTTTGAGTTGCAAATTTTTGCATTTTCCTGTGTTATTATATAACTTTAGAATAAGTTAAGCACTTTTTCTTGTGTTGAACAGCAGAAGATTTTCGAAAAAATTGATTACTGTACTGCTGTCAAGTTTTGGCAGATTTCTGCCACTTTGCTTTTCTGAGATTCTTTTAGTTTTCCTTCTCTTGTTTTTGCTTTGTTTCTTTTTTAAAACACAAAAATACCAAAAATATTTCTGATGTTTCTCTTCATTATTTGTTTGTTTGGTTTCTTGTTCCTATTTTGCTTTATTTACTATCGTTGGTTTGCTATGAGAAAACCCAAAAAGATTTTGCTTTGATTGCTTGTTTCCTCTTGTTCTTGTTTCCAATTCGAAAACACCACCAAAAATATTTGTTGTTCTTCTTTGGTTTTGTAAAGTTCACTATGGAGTTCAGCGGTCTCCGGTTGGAGCTGGGTTTTCATTTCATATTATTCAAGCTACACAAGTGAAAGGCAATAATGACGATCTACTTGCATACCTGATCACAGGAGGCTATATGAACTCTGATTTGTTTTCTTTTTGTACATATACTCATCCATGTGAGCATGCTTAGTTGGTTCAAGTGAGGTATTTCATTTAATGAAAGTCTAGTAGTTCATGATCTTCATGTTTAGCTCCAATTTATTAATATGGGTAGCATGTCATAAATATTTGCTTGCATTGTTTTATTCATAGATAGTGACATTGTGGTATCCTCCTCCTCAATAATTCATTTGAATCGACTTTGCACATGCTCACTCATGCATATGAATAAACAAAAAGTCAACTAAGCCTCGATGATTTACTTTGCTTCGGAGTTCTTGTATCACTTTATGCCTCCGTTAATTTTATTTTATCGCAAGCATGATTATGATAGTTATTGCTCTCTTGATTGTCGCTTCCCAGTCTATTGCTAGCATTCACTTGTACTGAGTGGGAATGCTGCTCGTGCTTCCAAACCCCTGAAAACCAAGTTATTCCAAAGTGTCCACTATAAATACCTATGCATGGCATTTCAAACCATTCCAAGTAAATTCTCATGTGCTACCTTAAACCTTCAAAGTACTTCTCAATTTGTGTCAATGTTTTATAGCTCATGAGGAAGTATGTGGTGTTTTATCTTTCAACCTTTTCATTTACTCCTGACGGACTTTCACCAATGGACTAGTGGCATATCCGCTTATCCAATAATTTTGCAAAAAGAGCTGGCAACGGGGTGCCCAGCCCCAATTAATTAACTTTCATTGATAATTCTCTTCACATGTTTTGCCCTGATTTATCAGTAAGCAGCTTAATTTGCAAATAGACACTCCTCCATGGTATGAGAATGTTGGAAGGCACCCGAGGATTCAGTTAGACACGGCTTGTGTAAGCAAAGGCTGGGGGGAGTGTCATCCATAATGAAACCAAAAAATACATGTGTCAACAAAAGAGAAGAGGGGATATCTACCTTGCTGGTAGAGATAACGTCCTTCATGGGAGCCGTCTTGAAAGTCTGGTTGATATAGTTAGAGTGCACACTACCATTCGTTGACAACAACAAACACCTCTCAAAACAATTTTACTTCTGTTTTAAAAATGAAAAGCTCTAGCACATGTTAATCCCCGCTTCCCTCTGCGAAGGGTCAATCTTTTACTTTTATGTTGAGTCACCATCCTTTCTTTGAGCACCTTCTTGAGAGCATAACTGTTATTCTTAGTATAATATGCTTGTCCCAAAATATGATCAGTCGTGGTATAATTTGGATGCTTTTATCTTTGATAATCTTTACTTCTAGTCTTTCCATGGAATTCAGAGGTGCTCGGGCATTTATGTTTTGCCTGTACAATACGGGCAAGCGAGATACCACTTTATCATATTTTTATGAACATTGCAATCCCGGCTGATAGATATGATTCATGATGCTTATTATTAGTTTGTTGGTATCTTTTTCATGATTGATATAACTATTAGATGACTTTATTTGCATGTATCTTATTATGAATTGCCTAAGTACTCGTCCATATCATGAGAATATTTACATCATATGAGCAAATGTGTTCGTAAAAGTTCTTTTATCGCACTCAGTTGTTAACTGAATTGCTTGAGGACAAGCAATAAGCTAAGCTTGGGGGGAGTTGATACGTCCAAAACGTATCTACTTTCCGAACACTTTTGCTATTGTTTTGCCTCTAATTTGTGTATTTCTGATACAACTAACACTGACTAACGCCGTTTTCAGCAGAATTGCCCTGGTGTCTTATTTTTTGTGCAGAAAACTCAACTTTCAGAAAATCCCAAAATACTGCGAAGGGCCTATTTTCCCGTAAGATTCACGGAGCTGCATGGTTGGTGCTGGGGGAGGCCCACTCGCCTCACACCATAGAAGTCGGCGCGGCCAAGGGGGCGCCGCCTTATGAGGCCGCTCGACCAGCTCCCGACGCCCTCCGGGACTACTTAAGGCTTTCGACCTAATAACGCACGGGGTCACCATATTTCCAGGAGACATCCAGAACTCCACCGCCATCGTGAAACTCCATCTCGGGAAAAGAAACTCCGTTCTGGCACCCTGCCGGGACGGGAATTGGAGGAGATCATCGTCATCATCACCACCGACGCCTCTCCATCGACCAACCATGCTTCCCCATACATGTGTGAGTAATTCCCGCTGTAGGCTGTCGATGTAGATTGGATGAGATTGATCAATGGTGTAATAGTCATAAGATTGTAGGGGCATAGTGCCTAGTATCCGTTGTTGGTACTTTTATGATATTGTTGCAACTTGGTTATGCTTAATGCTTGTCACTAGGGCCCGAGTGCCATGATTTCGTATCTCGAACATGTTATTGATTCATGATGATATTCATTGTTTTATGATCTTACCTCGTAAGTTGTATACACATATTGCTGTCCCAACCCGAGGCCCCAAAGTGATGAATTGGGACAACCGGAGGGGAAGGCCGTGATATGAGGATCACATGGCTCACATAGTGTTAATGCTTGCTTCGGTACCTGGGCTAAAAGGAGTACCCACTACCAAGTAGTTTCTAGAGGTCTTGTCGCCACCGCCCAGACAAAAGATGTTGTGCAAGTTTCTCATTGCGAGCACGCACGACTATATACTAACACATGCCTATGGTTGTTTAGTACTTGGATACCGTTTTTATTATTATCTTCCAAATGCCTCGCCTTGATTATTACATGAGTTCTTCTTATCCATGCAACACTACCATCCATCCCCGTGCCTGCGTATTTTAATCTCGCCGTTTACTATAACCACACGCTGTCTTTGTTACACTCGTTATATTTCACTACTACTACTGCTATAAAACTGTTGCACGATAAACTCTTGCGAGCAAGTTCGTGCTTTCCAGGTGCAGCTGAATTGACAACTCCGCTCGTTAAGGCTTACAAATATTCTTTGGCCCCCCTTGTGTCGAATCAATAAATTGGGTTTTACTTCCCTCGAAGACTGTTGCGATCCCCTATACTTGTGGGTCATCACTTATCATGATCAAGATCATCTATTTGTAATGCTACATGTTGTGTTTGTTGGGATCCGATGAATATGGAATACTATGTCAAGTTGATTATTGATCTATCATATATGTGTTGTTTATGATCTTGCATGCCTCCGTTGCTAGTAGAGGCTCTGGCCAAGTTGATACTTGTGACTCCAAGAGGGAGTATTTATGCTAGATAGTGGGTTCATGTCTCCATTGAATCTGGGGGAGTGACACCAACCTCTAATGTTGTGGATGTGTTTTTGCCACTAGGGATAAAACATCAATGCTTTGTCTAAGGATATTTGTATTTTTTACATTATGCACAGTACTTAATGCAATTGTCTGTTGTTTGCAACTTAATACTAGAAGGGGTGCGGGATGCTAACCGAAGGTGGACTTTAGGCATAGATGCATTGCTGGATGGCTGTCTATGTTCTTGGTCGTAATGCCCTAAGTAAATCTCATAGTAGTCATCATGATGTTATGCATTGTTATGCCTCTATTTGTCAATTGCCCAACTCGTAATTTGTTTACCCAACATGTTATTTATCTTATTGAGAGACACCAGTAGTGAACTGTGGACCCGGTCCATTCTTTACATCTGAAATACAACCTACTGTAATCATTGTTCTCTTTTGTTTTCTGCAAGCAAACATCATTTTCCACACCATACGTTTAATCCTTTGTTTTCAGCAAGCCGGTGAGATTGACAACCTCACCGTTAAGTTGGGGCAAAGTAGTTTGATTGTGTTGTGCAGGTTCCACATTGGCACCGGAATCCCCGGTGTTGCGCCGCACTACACTCCTTCACCAACAACCTTCACGTGATCTTCATCTACTACTGTCTTCGATAACCTTGGTTTCTTACTGAGGGAAAACTCGATGCTGTACTCATCATACCTTCCTCTTGGGGTTCCCAATGGACGTGTGCTTTACCGTCACAAGCACCCGACGTATGCTACATTTGTGAAGATAATTCCCTCTCCATCAAACGAGATGGAAGCCTATTTTGTAACATGCCATGAAGCAACACGCAAGGATGTTGAGCGTGCTTTTGGGGTGCTTCAGCAGCGTTTCGCCATTGTCAGGTACCCTGCTCTCACTTGGTCTGAGGCAAAGATGTGGGAGGTGATGAACGCCTGTGTGATCATCAACAACATGATCACTGAGAGCGAGCGCGACACACCTGTGCAGGATGATCATCCATTTAATTATCAAGGGCCACTAGCTGAGGTAGAGCATGTGCCCCAAGAATTTGCTGCTTTTCTTCATATGCATAATGAAATTCGAGATGCAGGTGTCCATGCACAGCTGAAGGCGGATCTAGCTGCGCATTTGTGGGCGAGGAAAGGAGCAGCCAACAATGCATGATTTTATTTCTATTTGTTTGCCTGGACGAATAATTTAAGTACTATTTGTTTGTTGGGTTGTACAAATAATTTAAGTACTATTTGTTTGTTGGGTTGTATGAATAATTTCAATACTATTTGTTTGATTGATTGTATGAATTATTTAATTCTTTTTGTGTGATTCTATGAATAAAATGTGATTGATATGTTGTTTTAAATATTGTAAAAAGAAAAGAAAAACTTGGGGACCGTCGTTTGGGAGGCGCCGGTGTGGGAACAACGTCCCAGCAAAGGGTACAAGGAGTAGTTTTTATAGTTTTTATTTTGTTACATCCTTCGAAACCGGCAGCCAGGACCACCAGCCAGTTTCAGTCTCGCTTGACACTGGCCAACCTCTCACCAGGCCGGGCTGCTTGAGACGCCGCCCCGGGGCCGTTGCCCCCAAACGCCTCCCCAAATGAATATTGGTGCACTAAAATAAAGGTTTTTCATTCAAATCTGATTATATATTACAAAGTTTGAATGAAAACGGCCAAATTTCATCTAAACCTAGCCTACTGACCGCCTGGCGGTGCTCGATGCCCCCGCCCGTCGTCGCCTTCCTCCGACGCAGCTCCGCCGCGCGTGCCGCCTCTCCGTGCGTAGGGCGGTGGCTGCACGCCGCTGCTCCAAAGAGCGGGTCGATCGCCCCCGCCTCCCTCGCGCGCCGGGCCGGAGGGAGAGAGTTCGACGGCGCGACGAATCTGCGCCTCTTCGCGGGCATGGGCGTCGTCTCCCGGAGCTTCTTCTCCGACTCGAAGGACTCGACGAGCGCGCGCTGTTGATCGGCCGTCTTGTCCGGGTGTGGCCCGTCGTTGTCGGACCACTCGAACTCGTCGTCGTCGTCGTCCCCCACCTCGGTCTCCTCCTCCTCCGCCTCGGTCTCCTCCTCCTCCATTGGCGCTCCTCATCTCTGGGGCCCCTCCATCATCGCCGCGCAACCCTCGTCCGCCCGCCTCCTCCAGGCCGCCTCCGTTGCCGCCAGCGTCGCCTCCCGCCGCCGACGCCGCCCGCCGCCGCGCTGGCGCTCGAGCGACTCCCACCACCGGCGCTCGATCGCCACCCGCCGTTCACGGTACTGCGCGTCCCGCTCCTCGCGCTGGCGCCGGCGCTCATCATCCCACCGCCGGCTCATCTCCTCCGTCCGGCGCCGCCGCGCCTCCTCTTCCGTGGAGGCGTCGAATGCCGCAATGGTGTCCGCCAACGCCTCCTCTTGCCACGCTGTTGCCGCCACGCTCTCGGCAGCTACGGGGCCAGGGGCGTCGAACGCCGCTACATCTGCCGCGTGCGCCGCCTCACGCCGCTGGCGGGCCTGCAGCTCGAGTGCCTCCCGCCGCTCCTGACGAGGTGCACGGTAATTCTCCATCCCTCGCTGCCGCCGCTCTTCACGGGTGGCAACGTCGATGCTGAACTGCGAATCCGGTGGTGCTGGAGAAGACGGCGGTGGAGGGAACTGGCCATCGCCGGGGCGGTTCGCCATTGCCAACTTGTGGTGGAGGAGATGGCGGTGGAGCGACGAGGACTGTGCTTGTGGTGGAGAAAGGGGTGCCGGCGGCTGTGGTGGCTACCATTGAGCTGGGAGGGCCTTTTATAGACGCCGGTGTCAGGAAGAAAGCGAGGGAAGAGGCGAGAAGAGGCGGGAAGAAAGCGTGGGAACGGGTGGTGGCGTGCGAACGCCGGCGACGCGTGGAGGCTCGACAGCACCGACGAGACATCTCGCCTGCCCCTCCGTCGCCATTAAGGCAAAGATGCCGTTGTGTGTCACTGCGCGCGAATAAGTTCCGCCGCGAGGTAGGTGACGGTTGATACGTCTCCAACGTATCTATAATTTCTGATGTTCCATGCTAGTTTTATGACAATACCTACATGTTTTGCTCACACTTTATAAATGTTTTTATGCATTTTCCGGGACTAACCTATTAACAAGATGCCGAAGTGCCGCTCCCGTTGTCTCGCTGTTTTTGGTTCCGTAAAAGTCAAGTTTGGGCAATATTCTGAATTCACGAAACAAAAGCCAAACCTCCTATTTTACCGAGACGGACCCAGAACACCGAAGGAGAGACGAAGAGGGGCCAAGGGGGCCCCACACCACCTGGCGGCGCGGCCAAGAGGGGGGGCGCGCCCAGCTATGGTGTGGGCCCCTCGGGACTCCACCGACATCGCCCCTTCGCCTATATATTCTCTCCGTCGCGAAAACCCTAAATCATCAAGTCATATTCCACGAGGGCGCGGGCGCCATCGCGAAACTCCGCTTTGGGACAGACCGTTTCCAAGACGCGCGATGGGGAATTGCCCCCGGAGCTTTCTCCATCGACGCCACCGCTCCGTGAGCTCCTGGAGTAGTTCCCCCATGGACTACGGGTTCGCAGCTTAGTTGGTACTCTCTCTCTCCCATGTACTTCAATACAATGATCTCATGAGCTGCCTTACATGATTGAGATCCATCTCATGTAATCGGTGTTGTGTTTGTTGGGGATCCGATGAATTGTTACATTATGATCTCTATCTATATAAGTTTGTGAAGTTATTGTTGCTGCAATCTTGTTGTGTTTAATGCTTGTCACTAGTGCACGAGTGGCATGATCTAGATTGAAGCTCTATAATTATTTCTTAGATTGTATCTACAAGTTGTTTGCACATGTCTATGTCCTGAACCCGAGGCCCCAGAGTGAGTGACAGTAACCGGGATAACCGGAGGGGAAAGCTTAGATATGAGGATCACATGTTTTCAAATATCAAGTGTTAATGCTTTGCTCCGTGCTCTATTAAAAGATTACCCTTAATTACCAAGAGATTCCCCTTGAGGCCTACGCTAATTCTACTGCATGAAGATGTTATGCTTCTCATTGCGAGCACGCATGACTATATATGGAAAACATGCCTACAGTATTAGTAGACTTGATGTTCCGTCTTAATGCTATTTCAATCTTATCAATTGCCCAACTGTACTCTGTTCACCCAACACTTGTTATTGGAGAGTTACCACTAGTGTAGATAGTCTGGGAACCCCGGTCCATTCTTTCATCATCAAATACTCTCTGTCCTATATGTCATTGGAAGTAGTATCAACTATTTTTCTGTGCCATCGCCCAGGTTATCGTTATCGTCATTGTGTTATCGTTACTATTGTTTCCTATATTATCACGCTACATCACCCTCGTTACTAGTGCTTCTTCTGTGTGTGTGCATGTGAGTTGTTACAGTTGTTAAGGCTTGTAAGTATTCTTTGTCTCCCTTGTGTCGAATCAATAAATTTGGGTTTTACTTCCTCGAAGATACGATACATCCCTATACTTGTGGGTTATCAAGACTATTTTCTGGCGCCGTTGCCGGGGAGCATAGCTCTACTCATAAGTTCACCTGGGGAGTACACTCTACCTCTCTCTCTATTTTTATTTTATTTTGTTTTTCTTAGTTTATTTTTGTCTAGTTTATTTTTGTCTTGTTTTATTTTTCTTATATACCCGAAAATCCATAAAAATTTGAATAACCGAAAAATTAAAAACTGTTGTTATGGAAGAACCCACAACCTATATGGAGCTTATTGAATTATATATGAATTATAAAGAATCAAGAAAGGGTAAAGTCATGAGTGCCGTGTTAGAAAAATTGAATACAATTGCTAAAATCTTGCTTAAACTCCATGATATAAATTGTTGCTCTAAACAGAATACTAAACATCTTAAATTCCAATGTGGCTTTAGTGAAGAAGTTTTAATTGTGAACTACATGGGAATAACTATATTCATCTTGGGTTCGGTTAAGAAGTAGAACAATTTGTTTTATTTATGGGAGCTTCTGAAATAGAATCCTTCATGTCTAAAAATTATGAAACCTGTGTTGCTTGTAAGGACCTTAAAGATTATGTCTCTTCTATCCTTGATTTTTGCATAGAATATTACAACAATAATCCTTATATCATTGATTATAAAGAGAGACTCATTCATGCACAAGAACGCACTCACAATTTGCAGGAACCCGTGGAAGAAGAAATTGCTGAACCTGAAAGCTCATTGGATGAAAAAGAGGAGGAGAGTGATGAACAAAAGGAGGAAGAATGGATTAGCTACCCATGCCAACCTTCTAATGAGAGTAACTCTTTATCTCTTACACTATTTGATTGTCCTCCATGCTTACCAAAGGATGTTATGTTACTGTGCTCTTGAAATATTCCTTATGAGTAAAACTTGTGAGAATAATTATGCTAATAGGTATTCATGATAATCCATGCTATTTTGATAAATCTTATGATAATGCTTGTTTGTGCCTGATATCGAAATGCATGGTACTAAAGAGCTTTGCTTAGCAAATGTTTGATGATAAAGCTTTAGATGATGGTCCTATGTTATTTGATAATATTAATTGTACTACTAATGAAAATAGGATTGAGAGGTCTTGACTTTATCTAGGAGTCCCATATCTCTTGAGAATGATAAATCATCTTGTTATATTATTGATAAAAGTGGGTTTGAAAGTTTTAATCCCATTATTTTCGAGCTTGATAAAAATTATGTGTTTGTGGATCATGAAAAACATGCTTTATGTGATAGTTATATTGTTGAGTTTATTCATGAAGCTACTGAAAATTATTATGAGAGAGGAAAATATGGTTGTAGAAATTTTCATGGTACTAAAACACCTCTCAACATGCTGAAAATTTTGAAGTTACTCGTGTTTTATCTTCTTATGCTTGTCACTTTGTTCTTCATGAATTTATTTGTGTACAAGATTCCTAAGCATAGGAAGTGGGTTAGACTTAAATGTGTTTTGAACTTGCTTTTTGATTCTCCTTTTGCTTCATTTTCTATTTCATGTGAGCATCATTAAAATCTTCTGCGCCTAGCTGAAAGGCGTTAAAGAAAAACGCTTATGGGAGACAACCCATTATTTTATTTCTGCAATTTTTATTTTATTTTTGAGTCAAGGTGCTATTTACTTCTGTAGCAATGCCTTTGTATCTTTATTTTATCGCATTGTTGTGCCAAGTAAAGTCTCTAATAGAAAGTTGATGCTATATTTGGATTTCTGCGCAGTGACAGATTTTTATATGTTACGAATTTGAGTTGATCTCTCTGTAGGAAACTCGTAAAATTCTTAAAATATTCATGCGTGATCCACAGATATGTACGCAACTTTCATTAGTTTTGAGTTTTCTGATTTGAGCAACCGAAGTACCTCGAAAAAAATCATCTTTACTGGCTGTTCTGTTTTGACAGATTCTGTCTCTGTTTTTTGCATTGTCTCTTGTGGACTTTAAGTAAGGCTTTCTAGACGTGGAGAGTTGTAGCTAATGTTTTATTGAGTTCTTGCAATGTGTCACTACAGAACTAAAGTGGATTAAAGTTTTTTTTTGAGTACTAACCCTCTAATGAAGTTTATGAGAAGTTTGGTGTGGCAGAAGTTTTCAAGGGTCAAGAGAGAAGGGTGATATAATGTGATCAAGAAGAGTGAAGAGCCTAAGCTTGGGGATGCCCCCGTGGTTCACCCGAGCATATTTCAAGAAGACTCAAGCGTCTAAGCTTGGGGATGCCCAAGGCATCCCCTTCTTCATCAACAACTTATCAAGTCACCTCTAGTGAAACTATATTTTTATTCCGTCACATCTTATGTTCTTTACTTGGAGCGTCTGTGCGTTTTTATTTTTGTTTGTGCTTGAATAAATTCGGATCCTAGCAATCCTTGTGTGGGAGAGAAACACGCTCCGCTTTTTCATATGAACACTTGTGTTCTTTGTTTTATTTTTCATGTTCATGGCGGAAGCTGAAAGCCGCAGCACTTATTGTTATTTGGTTGGAAAAAGAAAATGCTTCATATTGTCTTGAATAATTTGATACTTGGCAATTGTTTTGAGCTCTCAAGTAGATCATGTTTGTTTTCTTGCATCATGTAGTTTAAACCTCTTAGTGGAGAACTACCGTAGAGTTTGTTGAAATTTGGTTTACATGATGGTCTCTTCTAAGGTCTAGATATTTTCTGCAAAAGTGTTTGAGCAACAAGGAAGACAAGCAGTAGAGTCTTATAATGCTTGCAATATGTTCTTATGTGTTTGTTGTACCAGTTCATACTTGTGTTTGCTCTAAACAACCTTGCTAGCCAAAGCCTTGTACCGAGAGGGAATGCTTCTCGCATCCAAAACCTTGAGCCAAAAACTCATGCCATTGTGTCCACCATATCTACCTACTATGTGGTATTTCCCTGCCATTCCAAGTAAATACTATGTGCTACCTTTAAAACAATTCAAAAGCTATTATCTCTTATTTGTGTCAATGTTTTATAGCCATGAGGAAGTATGTGGTGCTTATCTTTCAACCTTGTCATTTACTTCGACACTTTCACCAATGGACTAGTGGCACATCCGCTCATCCAATAATAAAAAAACAGCTGGCAACGGGGTGCCCAGCCCCACCTAACTTCATTAATAATTTCTCTTCACATGTTTCCTTGCCCCGATTTCATGATACTGCAAATAGACACTCCTCCATGGTATGTGAATGTTGGAAGGCACCCGAGGATTCGGTTAGCCATGGCTTTTGTAAGCAAAAAGGTTGGGAGGAATGTCATCAATAATGAAACTAAAATACATGTGTAAGCAAAAGAGAAGAGGGATGATCTACCTGTCGGTAGAGATAACGTCCTTCATGAGAGCCGCTCTTGAAAGTCTGCGGTCGATAAGGTAGTTAGAGTATCCACTACCATTCGTTGACAACAAACACCTCTCAAAAAATTTATTTGTATGCTCTCTATATGATTTCAAAACTCAAAAGCTCTAGCACATTATTTAATCCCCGCTCTCTGTGAAGGGGCTTTCTTTTACTTTATGTTGAGTCAGTTTACCTACTTCTTTCCATCTTAGAAGCAAACACTTGTGTCAACTGTGCATTGATTCTTACATGCTTGCTTATTGCACTTATTATGTTACTTTGCGTTGACAATTATCCATGAGATATGCATTTTGAAAGTTGAAAGCAATTGCTGAAACTTAAATCTTCCTTTGTGTTGCTTCAAAACCTCTTATTAAGAATTTATTGCTTTATGAGTTAACTCTATGCAAGACTTTTGATGCTTGTCTTGAAAGTACTATTCATGAAAAGTTTTTGCTATATGTTATCTATTTGTTAGCAAACTATAGATCATTGCCTTGAGTCACTTCATTCATCTCATATGCTTTACAATAGTATGATCAAGATTATGTTGGTAGCATGTCACTGCAAAAATTATTTTTCGTTTACCTACTTGAGGGCGAGTAGTAACTAAGTTTGGGATGCTTGATACGTTCCAACGTATCTATAATTTCGATGTTCCATGCTAGTTTTATGATAATACCTACATGTTTTGCTCACACTTTATAATGTTTTTTATAATGACTCAACGTATTAACAAGATGCTCATGTCGTCTGTTGCTTTGGTTCCGTAAAAGTCGTTCGGGCAATATTTCGAAATTCGACGAAACAAAGTCAAACCTCCTATTTTTCCGAGCGGACCCATAACACCGAAGGAGAGACGGAGAGGGGCCAAGTGGGGCCCCACACCACCCGGCTGCTGCCAAGAGGGGCGCCCAAACATGGTGGCCCCTGCACCCTCGCGCCGCCCTTTTGCCTATATATTCCTCGCGACGCGAAAACCCTACACCAATCAATCATACTCCAGAAAGACTCCAGGGGCGCCGCCGCCATCGCGAAACTCCGTTTCGGGGAACAGATCTCTATATTCTAAGACGTCACGGACGTGAAGTGACTCTAAGCCTCTCCATCGACGCTACGTCTCCATCATGCTTCGTGAGTAGTTCCCCCATGGACTACGGGTTCTAGCGTAGCTAGTTGGTACTCTCTCTCCCATGTACTTCAATACAATGATCTCATGAGCTGCCTTACATGATTGGGATCCATCTGATGTAATCGGTGTTGTGTTTGTTGGGATCCGATGAATTGTTACATTATGATCAGCCTATCTATATAAGTTTGTGAAGTTATTGTTGCTGCAATCTTGTTGTGTTTAATGCTTTGTCACTAGTGCACGAGTGGCATGACTTAGATTTAAGTTCTATAATTATTGCTTAGATTGTATCTACAAGTTGTTTGCACATGTCTATGTCCGGAACCCGAGGCCCCAGAGTGACAGCAACTGTGATAACTGGAGGAGAAGGCTTAGATATGAGGATCACATGTTTTCACCAAGTGTTAATGCTTTGCGCCGGTGCTCTATTAAAAGGAGTACCTTAATTACCGCTGCAAACGGGCCGGTAGGACAAAAGATGTTATGCAAGTTTCTCATTGCGAGCACGTATGACTATATATGGAAAACATGCCTACGTATAATTAATAGACTTGATGTTCTGTCTTAATGCTATTTCAATCTTATCAATTGCCCAACTGTAATTTGTTCACCAAGACTTGTTATTGGAGAGTTACCACTAGTGTAGATAGCTGGGAACCCCGGTCCATCTTTCATCATCAAATACTCACTCGGTCCTATATGTCATTGGAAGTAGTATCAACTATTTTCTGGTGTCATTGCCTCTCAGATATCATATCGCTTGCAGTTATTATCGCTTCCTTATATTATCAGCTGCTTACATCACCCCCGTACGGTCTGTGTGTACCGACCGACAACCCGCCATGGCGCTTTATATATTTTCTGCTCTCTTTTTGGATCTTACTTCCCTCGAAGACTGTTGCGATCCCCTATACTTGTGGGTTATCAACGGTTAGGTCCAAACTTGAATGAGTTGCTGACTCATCGGGCCTGCGTCGCTTCGTCTCGCTTTTCGTTGTGTCCAGCGTGCCCGGTGTGTCCCCTATGGGACGGGGACAGACTCGGTGTGCCGGACACTATATCAGAGCGCGTGTGCGTCCTGGTTGAACCAGACCTTGAGAGGCATTCAGCAGGTTCAACGAGCCAGTCCACACTTGCTAGGGTTTGATGCTCCACCGCCGCGCCGCCATCACCACTATGCCGCCGGCGGCGCAGACGCCACCGCTGGAGGACGAAAACCTCCTTCGGGAGATCCTCCTCCGCCTGCCTCCGCTTCCGTCCTCACTCCCCCGTGCCTCTCTCGTCTGCAAGCGTTGGCTTGGCAGCGTCTCCGACCCCGGATTCTTCCGCAGTTTCCGCGAACATCACGGGAAGCCTCCCCTCCTCGGCTTCTTCTTCGTTAACGGTCGCGGAGCCGACTTCGTTCCCTCGCTGGACCCGCCCGACCGCATCCCGGCCGTGCGCTTCTCACTGCCGCCGCAGAGCCACTCCGGGCAATACTGGCTCTTCCGTGACTGCCGCCACGGCCTCTGCCTCTTCATCGACAGGACGAGGCCCGAGGCCATTGTGTGTGATCCCATCACCAACCACCAGCGCCGAATAGCTCTTCCGAGGGAGTTCAGCGCCAACAATAACTGGGCCTTCTCCCTAAATGGCGGTGTGGTGTGTGTTGCCGGTCATGGTCATGGCCAAGTGCACGGCGATTGCAGCTTGAGCCCCTTCAAATTGGTCTTGTTGTACAACAACACACCTGCATCAAGTATATCTGCCTGCCTCTACGAATCAGAGTCTGGTGTATGGGGGAACATCGCATCAATAACAATGCCACGTGCGATTGCCTTCATACCGCCCACCATCTTTGTTGGGAATGCACTTTGTTGGTTGTCTCGAGAAGGTAACATCCTTGAATTTGATATTGGAAATCAGAGCATTGCTGTGACCGAGAAGCCAGAAGAACACCAAAATACCAAATTGAACCACTGCCGGGTACTGCGGACACAAGAAAACAGGCTTGGCCTCGCTGTGTTGACAGAACCATACATTGAAATATGGGCGAGGGAGGTCAATTCTGATGGTTTTGCCCGACTGGTGCTGCAAAAAACCGTTGACCTGCACAAGCTACTTCATTTGGGACTGTCGACACCATGGAATTATCGTCTACAACTGCGGGGGTTTGATGAGGAGACTGGTGCAATTTTTCTTTCTTGGAGTAGTAGTGTCTTCATGGTCAACCTTGAGACGTTGCAGGTCTGGAATATTTCTGCAAGACAGCCCAATATCTCTTTCTCCGGTGACTATTATCCCTACAGAAATTTTTATACCGCAGGTACTATCCTCTACGTGCCTCGTGTCCGTGTATTTGCTTCCCCAAACCTCTTTTAAGCTTGTAGATGTTTTAGCAAGGGTGGCAACACAAGAAGTGCCATATGGCTAGATGTCAGAAATTATGTGCACATATGGTTTTGGATTGAAATACCTTTAGAAGTTCAGCATCAGTTGCTGACTAAGTGGTGGTGGAAGCTTGACACAGAGACTAGGTTATGGAAAACTTTTGTTCAAGAGAAATATGTGTGGAATATGTTGCTTTATCAGGTTAAGTAGTCAGTGGGTTTACCGTTTTGGCTTAGCCTTTTTTATCTAAGCAGTTTTATTAGTACAAATTTGGTAGGTCTGTTATGCTGTGAACAGAACCTGTTCTCTGCATTGGATAAGTAACAAGCTCCGGTTACTGCTTTGGTTTTGGGAATCAGTCAGCTGTATATTGTTCTCGTGCTTAAAGGTTGACTAGATATTTAAGAATAAACTATGTTTTGTTTCTTGTGAATTATGTGGTGCTCTTATGTCTTTTTTAATGAACTGCGTTTAAGTTAAAACAATATATAACTATAACTATTGCTCTGGTAATCACTATATGCATAAAGTATGCTAAGGTGCTGATTCTCGGAAGGGAGTTTCGTAATAAGTTGGAAACTGGCAATAACAGTACTGAAAACACAAGGTCGTACTATCTGAAGCTTGTCGTCACACTTAAATACTGAGTCAAAACTTAACGTATTGCCTCAGATAGTACGACCTTTTTGTTTAAATTTGGATTTGCATATTGGATGTTTAAAGCTTGTTAATAGCGTACTGCCTCTATCTTCGGATAAAACAATACCAGTTCACTAAGATGGAATAGATGAGTAGCACTGAATAATGGTATATGTGTTGGCTGGCTTAAAGCTAGCTACAATCTTCCATTCGATATGTTCCCCTCTATTCATTAACAATTTTCATTCTAAACATATTATTGGTCTCGGCATCTCACCATTAGCCACAAGCCCACAAAACAACATAGTGGCATGCATCCCCTCTACAGGTGATTTACAAATTTACTTATTGTTACAGCAGTGGATAACCATCGTGGCATCAAGGGTACCCCCCGGCTGCAGAGGGACATCTGAAGATGATCAAGGCCAAGCTGCAGGTGGTGCAGGAGGAGGCGGAACATAGGTCCAGTTTCTACGACAGGCTTGTCTTCTTTTTTCTCTACTCTTATGATAAGAACATGCCATCTTATCATTTTTTAATGAAAATTTGGGTGCTTTGTATCTATTTCAACATCTAAAATGTCAACATCTAAAATGTCGGTCTGGGTCAAATTTCTGAAATTGTGGATATTTTTGTTAGTGATGTATAGTCCCCTTTACTGTATATTCGCATAGTGAGGGGTTTCCCTGCATATTGTACCCCTTTACATGTACTGGCTTTTGGCCCACTGTGAATACTAGTTGCTATTCTAACATGGTATCAGAGCTTTAGGTTTAGCTCCTTGCACGCTGCAACTCCGTGCTCGATCCGCGTCGCCGCCGATCGGCGGCTGCTGCTCCACTCTCTCTTTTCTCTCCCGTTCTCGTCGGGATTGAGCTATTTTCCAAGAAATTTGGCCATTTTCGTCGATTTTAGAGCTCCAAATCGAGCTCAAGCTGCGGGATTTCCGGTCATCTCTCGCCGCCGGGCAGCCCTGCTCTGGCCGTGTCTCCCGCCGGCCAGCTCCGCCCCGGCCGCCCCCACCGCCGGCCCCTCCCGCCCACCGCCGCCCGGCCTGGCGCTCAGCCAACCGCCCGACGTGCCTGTGCTGGCCGGTCTTGCTCGCCCGCCCCCGTCCGAAGCCGGCCGGCCTCGCCCCGGCTCGCCGCCGGCAGCGCGCCTGACGCCGGCCTTCCCCGGTCGGCCCTGCCCTTGGCTAGCTCTGCCACGGCAGTTTATGCTCCGACAGTTTATGCTCCGGCTGAGATCTAGATCTCGAAAAAAAAATGGCGTCGTCTTCGTCTGGATATGTCAGTATTACTCGGTGCCTAGTGATCTTTGATGGTACCAACCATGGAGAGTTTGCAGCCTTTATGCGCATTCATATGCGTGGTCTTTGGCTGTGGGGTGTTCTTCGGCGAGGTCTCTTGTCCGCCGCACCCCACGCTCGTGCCTCTTACTCACGCCGTCGTGTCGCGGGCCCTTCTTGAATGCTACTCGTTTGATCGGGATGCGACCGTGCGAGGCTCTTTGATGAGGCATATGAGGGCGAGTACTTGCTGATTCGAGGCCCTTGGCTCTTATGTGACAGTTTGGCTACCTTTACTCGGTGGTGTGATGAGGATGCCGGGGCTCTGCCGTTCTTTCTCAGAGTGTTCATCACGGTTGCCTCGAGTTTATGGGCCTCGCCTATTGCCGAGATGTGGTCTCGCTTCGTCGGCGCTATCGATAACGGATTTCTGTACTTGTCTGTGTGTGTGGGAGCATGATCTTCGGCAGGGTGACTCTTTGTTGCGAGTTCTACCCAGTGCGGCCATCGCGCCATCTTGACTCCAGCGTGTCATGGGGTACTTGCGGTGTTGGGACGTCCGTTCGGATATGGACTTCGGAGGATTCATGAGTTCATGTCTCGACTTCGCCCGAGTTTGAGCCTCGTCGTGCTCGGTTGTTTGCTCGAGGCCGTGTTCCTATCTCGAAGGTCTTGGCGAGCTTCGTGTTGAAAGACTCATGCATGGTGCTGGCTTTGCTTGGGACACCTACTTCTTCTGCTCGAGTTGCTGCTCCTGCACCGCCTCTTCTACCCACACCAGCGCATGCACGGAGGAGCCCGCCCTTCTCGCGGTGGGAGTCGCCCTCGCCCTCCCTCTCGATCTGCACTGTCGGAGGCTGGTCACCTTGAGTCGGCGCTATCGAGCGGCAGTGTGCCTCCTCGTGCTCCACCTTGCGCTTCGCCAACTGGCGACCTGCGAGACTTCTGCCTCCTCCGGCTCGCTTCGGCCATGCTTGCCTCCCTTGGTGTTTCCTCTCCACGATCGAGTACATCTTCGTGGGTTGGATTCCGGAGCTTCTTTTCACATGTCTCCTGATTCTTCCTCTCTCTTCTCTTCGCCCTCTTCCGTTCCTGTTAGTGTTCTTACTGCCGATGGTACTTCTCTTCTGTTGCTAGTGTGGCACTCTTTCTACTTCCTCCTTTTCCGTTCGATGTTTCTCATGTTCCCGTCTTACCATGAACTTGTTTTCCGCTGCTCAACTCACTGATTTTGGTTGTCGGGTCATTCTTGATGTTGATTCTTGTTCTGTTGGACACTCACACTCGGGCCTGGTTGGGGCTGGCCCTCGATGCCGTGACTCCGGGACTTTGGGAGCTTGGATTCATGTTCCTTCTCCACCACTTCACTAACTGCATTATGTGTGCTTGCTGCTTCCACTACCGCCTCCTTTCAGCAGTGGCATCATCGTCTTGGTCATCTTTGTGGTTCTCGCTTGTCGTCTTTACTTCGTCGAGGTCTTCAGGGCCTGTCTCAGGAGATGTCTCGCTTCAGGTTGTCAGGGTTGTAGGCTTGGTAAACAGAATCAGTTACCTTATCCTACTAGTGAGTTTGTATCTCAGCGTCCGTTTGATTTGGTCCATTCTGATGTATGGGGTCCTGCTCCCTTTGCTTTGAAGGGGGGCCACCGCTACTATGTTATTTTTATTGATGACTTTTCTCGCCACACTTGGATTTATTTTATGACCTCTCGCAGCGAGGTTCTCTCGATATATAAGCGGTTTGCTGCCATGGTCCATACTGTTTTCCACGCCATACGTGTCTTTTGGGCTGATTCTGCCGGTGAGTATATCTCCCAGTTGTTGCGGTTTTCTTGCTGCACTTGGCACTCTTGCCCAATTCTGTACCCGGGCCCAAAATGGTGTGGCGAGCGCATCCCACAGACGGCTTGCGCGGTTTTCTTCTTGAGGGCACTCTTGCCCAATTCTCTTGCCTGGCGCCCGTGCCCAAAACGGTGTGCCGAGCGCAAGCATCGCCACACTTGAGGCGGCTCGTGCGATGATGATCGCGCCTCTCTTCCTCCTCAGGCTGAGGTGTCTATTTCCACCTATCTCATCAACCTCAGCCCTCCACAGCCTTGCAGGGTGGTATTCCTCTTGAGCGTCTTACTGGTCACACTCCTGATTACTCGACTCTTCGTTTTTTTGGTTGCGTTTGTTATGTTCTTCTTGCTCCACGCGAACGCACCAAGCTGACTGCTCAATTTGTTGAGTGTGTCTTCCTTGGCTACAGCCCTGAGCACGAGGGATATAAGTGTTGGGATCCTATTGGTCGTCGGATGCGCATATCTCGGGATATCACTTTTGATGAGTCCCGTCATTTCTACCCGCGTCCCTCCTCCTCTTCCTTCTCGGCGGATGATATCTCTTTTCTCATGCTCCCTGACTCACCTCCTCCTATGCCTCAGGTCCCTACACCGCCGAGTCTCTCACCACCTTCTCCTCCTTCGCCCACCAGACCCCCCTCTCCTCCCTCACCACCTTCCCCATCCTCCACACCTTCCTCTCCCATGTCACCTTCCTCGTCTATGGTGGTTCCTCCCTACCCTTTTCACTATTCACGTCGTTCACGTGAGGATGATGCTGCTCCTCCTGACATGCCCTCCACCTCTGGTGTGATGCCCTCTCCGTCCGAGCCGCCTCATCATCTTCGTGCTCGTCCTCGTCTCCTCCCGATCACTATTCTCCCACTCACTACGGTCTTTCTGCTGTCCTTGAGCCGACCTCTTATCGGGATGCTCTTGCTCATCCCGAATGGCAAGCGATGGCTGAGTAGATTGCTGCTCTCGAGCGTACTAGAACTTGGGATGTTGTCCTCCTCCTTCCTCTATTCGTCCCATCACTGCAAGTGGGTCTACAAGATTAAGACTCGCTCCGATGGTTCTCTTGAGCGCTACAAGGCTCGTCTTGTCGCTCGCGGTTTCAGCAGGGAGCGGCCGTGACTATGATGAGACCTTCGCTCCATGGCTCACATGACCACTGTTCGTACTCTTCTTGCCGTTGCTTACGTTGCGTCACTGGTGCTGTCTCGCTTGATGTGCAGAATGCCTTTCTTAACGGTGAGTTAAGTGAGGAGGTATACATGCAGCCACCTCCTGGCTACTCTACTCCCGATGGCATGGTCTGTCGTCTCCGGCTCTCTCTATGGCCTTAAGCAAGCCCCTCGCGCCTGGTTTCAGCGTTTCGCCTCTGTGGTGACCTCTGCTGGTTTTGTCCCTAGCGCCTATGACCCTGCGCTCTTTGTCCACACATCTTCTCGTGGTCGGACTCTCCTTCTTTATGTCGATGACATGATCATCACAGGTGACGACCCTGAGTACATTGCCTTTGTCAAGGCCCGTCTTGGTGATCAGTTTCTCATGACTGATCTTGGTCCTCTCCGCTACTTTCTTGGGCTTGAGGTTTCCTCTACCTCCGATGGTTTCTATATCTCTCAGGAGAAGTACACTCGTGCCGCTCTTGGTGATGACCGCATTGTCGAGACTCCTATGGAGCTCAATGTCCGTCTCCGTGCCACTGATGGTGATCCTCTTCCGGACCTGACTCGATATCGTCATTTGGTTGGGAGCCTTGTCTATCTTGCTGTCACCCGTCCTGACATCTCCTACCCGGTCCAAATTCTGAGTCAATTGATGGCTGCTCCCACTAGTGTCCACTATAGTCATCTTCTTCGTGTCCTCCGCTATCTTCGTGGTACTATCTCCCGTCGGCTTTTCTTTCCTCGCTCCGGCTCCTTACGGCTCGGACCTACTCGGATGCTACCTGGGCTAGCGATCCGGAGGATCGCAAGTCTCTTTCTGCCTACTGTGTCTTTCTTGGTGGCTCTCTCATTGCTTGGAAGACCAAGAAGTAGGTTGCAGTCTCTCGTTCAAGTGTCGAGACTGAGTTGCGAGCGATGACTCTCTTGACGGCTGAGGTGACTTGGTTACGCTGGTTACTTGCGGACTTTGGTGTTTCCGCTGATGCTCCGACTCCTCTCTTATCGGACAGCACTGGTGCCATCAGCATTGCGCGTGACCCGGTGAAGCACGAGCTCACCAAACACATCGGTGTTGATGCCTTCTATGTGCGTCGTGCTGTGCAGGAACAGGTTATGGCCCTTCATTATGTGCGTTCCGAGCTACAGCTTGCTGACTTCTTCATGAAGGCCCAGACCAGAGCATAGCATGGGTTCTTTCTCTCCAAACTTAGTGTTGTTGATCCACCATGAGTTTGAGGGGGGTGTTAGTGATGTATAGTCCCCGTTACTGTATATTCCCATAGTGTGAGGGGTTTTCCTGCACATTGTACTAGTTGCTATTCTAACAATTTTGACAAGCAAATTCACCAATTTATGGCTAAAATTGGCCAAAATCTGTGTGTTGCAGCGTCTCTGCTCGGCAAACCAGGTGTACTGCTTCCTCTAAAAAAGTTACTCTTTTTGCTATGGAGTTTTCTCCATTTTTTATGTGCAAAAAATGCTATTCAGCCCATGTACA
Source organism: Lolium multiflorum (assembly GCA_030979885.1). NCBI lineage: Eukaryota > Viridiplantae > Streptophyta > Magnoliopsida > Poales > Poaceae > Lolium > Lolium multiflorum. The sequence goes on from CM061748.1 coordinate 52,441,150, forward strand.
GGTTAAATGTTGTTTCCAGCATTTAAAACTTGCTGCCTTCCAGCATTTCCAAAATTAAACAAATTCAAATAGAAATGACTGTGATCCCTGTCCTGACCTGTTGTCGTTCTAGGGAGAACTAATAAGTAAAGACTAATCGCCGCGGTGCCTGGCTCTGTCTCACCCACAGTTTTTCTTTACAGATTTTCCTTTTGTCTGTGAAACGATTGACGTCCTTTTCAGCTGCACGTATGTGGACATCTGGTCTTGTATAAACAGATGCAACTTGCTGTTCTTATTGTTGGAGTTTTGGCATTTCAGAAGGATATCCTGTGCTGCTTGTTCTTTGGAGGAGAAATACGTGGGGTTTACTTCATCTTCCTGTACTATCAATCTATCTAGAACAAGAATATTCTTCCTTCCAACGGGAGAGACATGGGAGATGCATACCATGCGTAGGAGTATTAATGTATTAGTATAACCTGTTTTTGCAACTGTCATGCAAGGGAAGTTGGTAAAGCCTCTGATAATAGTCTTAGGTGCTGAATAGGACAATCTTGAGAGCGAATAAAAATTTCTCCTAGAGTCTTTCTTATCTGTCTTATGGCCAGTTCGCTACATTCTGAAGGTATATTTGTTTGGTTGTCATTAAGCATTGTCATCTTCACAATGGAAATTGCTGACTTCTGACTGAATGATGATGGGTTGACTCGTGTGATCTGAAAATTCTGAAACAGCTTAATCACACAAGATATCAATTCTTGTTCAACTTTTTGCCTTGACGTCTTGATTCTTTAGAGGCAGGAGCCAACGACTGAAATGATCTGCTAACTCTCCGTTGCCTGTTAAGCCGCCTCTTCGTGCTAAAACAAATCCACACTGGAAAAACGTGAACGAGTGAGCAGCAGTGCGAGGAATATTTAGAAATTTATTAGTTCACCTGCCTTTACGTCCGTCCGTCCGCACCTACGTGTCATCTATCCTGGCGCAAGAAACATACCCATCATCTTCCAGACAAGAGAGAAAGAACCGAAGAGAATCGTTCAGACTAAGAAACTTGTTCTTACTCGCTGCAACAGTTTTATTACACCAAGTTGGTGAATGAATCCTCCAATTAAAATCGTAGGTTGAAAATAAATGATTTACCTTTGTCTCTCTTGATGTCGTTGTGTGGCCGCTTCGCGGTCTTATCAATGTATATTCGTTTCGTCAAAGGAATAACCTTAGTTGTGTAGCTAGAGTTTGGCGGAATTGTTTCTCTGAACGCACCAACCCTATGTGCTGATTTGTTTGATCCAGTCACCAAGCATTGTCGCCTTCAGATTGGACAATGCATTGTCTGAAAATCCTGAAACAGTATAACTGTGGCCGGATGGCCGAGCTGTGGTACGCTGCTTCGCCACTCCCCGCATCAAATGGGCAATGGCCATCGGCTGTGCTGCTGTTACCGTCGAGGCTCTGAGGCTGCTTCCGTTCTCGCGGTCTTACCGTCTGAAGAGCACCGATCGGCCTTGCTCTAAATCTCTAATGGCCTGGGCTCCCTTCGTCAGCTCGATCTCTGAATGCACAAACACATGTGTGTAACTTCATGCTGTCCCTAGCAGCAGCTGTAACCTTCTGCAATGATCCAACATAAATAAATTATGTTGAACATTCTTCCGTGACCTCTTCACTCGTCAGGAGCCAGAGGTGAAAGAATTGCTATCTCGTCTTGGCGTTCGGACATACCCATTTACAGTAAAAGATGTCTCAAACTTCTGCTTGCAAGTAGAATTTATATATGCCCTGACAAAGATTTATAGGAGCATAATGCACAAGTCTATATCAAATTCAGTACGAATTTGCATGTTGGTTCACATCTTACATTAGCAAGTGGAAAACGGAAAAGAAAAACTTTGAAAGTTACAGATAGCCAATTACATATGACATATCTGTGGCTATGGTTGGGGACACGACACCAAGAATGGTGTTGAAGGTAATTGAGAGACAAACAAATGATCTAAAACTAAAACTTGTGTTCTAAGGATTGCTGTCTCTTGGAGGCATCCATTACATAAAGAGCTGATGTTGGTTCAGGGAGACACCTCTACAATGAAAAGTTGTTTGTACGGACAAACACGTCCATACGGTACTTTCGGTATACTGCAATCGTCTTAGGACGTTAGATCTAATGGATGATGATTGGGGACGGCGGCTGGGAAGAGCGGAGCTAGTCGGGGGCAGCGGGAGTAAGGGAAGGGTGTTTCTATACCCAGGGTGCATATGGCCCGGGGTGCATAACTGCAAATGCACCCTTTATTTGAAATGCATTTTAAACATACTACAAATGTAAGGAAAAAGAAAAAAAATGTCTCATATGAAATGTTACATGTTCACAAAGTTCTTTCAGCAAAAACCGACATGTTTTGTGTCTGTGTAAAAAAAGGAAATTTGGTGCTAAAATAATCTATTTCTCGTGATATTTTTTTTTTTTACAAAGGGCACACAAAATATTGGTTTTATGTGAAACTTTACATTCGCACGTATAACATGTCTCTCTACATGCAAAAAAAATTCTAAAGTTTTTAACTTTTAAAATATGTTTTTTACAAACCGGGTGCATATGCGTCCGGATCAGTTTTGGGTTTCCGCGGGAGTAGTAGAATCTTTGCCGCACCATGGCACTTAATCGTACGACACACTGAACTATATTGAAACACAAATACAGTTTAGTACTAGCAGAATCTTGTTAACGAAAAACGTAGTACAGTGTCCATGTGATTTAGGAGCATAATGCACAATTAGTTACTAGTATGTATTTTTCCGCATCAAATTCAGTAGGAGTAGTATGAATTTGCATTTTGGCTCACAACTTGATATCTTACATTCGCAAGAAGAAAAGGAAAAACTTAGTGAGAATTATACAGATAGCCAATTACATATCTGCGGCTGGGGTGGCTAGGGACACCAGACAAAGAAGCGGTGGTCATTGGATGGGGATCGGGGACGGCGGCTAGAAGGAGCGGAGCCATTCGGAGTCCGGCAGGGTGAGCGGCGGCAGCGAGTGGCGGCCGCGCGTGGAGCTCCCGCTGCGCACGTCCTCCATCGCCAGCAGCGCGGCCACGGTGTTGCGGAAGATCCTCTGCTCCGCGGCGGCCAGCGCCTCGCGGTCCCGCCGCGCCGCCGCCTGGCCCTCGCCGGGCGCCGTGGGGAAGACCGCCTCCATCATGGCCTCGCACTCCCTCACCATCAGCGTCACCGCCTCCGCCGTGAAGAAGGGCTGCGCCAGCACGGTCTCGATCACGGCGAGCCGGAGCACGGCGCCCGTGCGCTTGTCGTACTTCTTGAGGATCTTGGCCAGCCCGATGTAGTTGACGCTGCTGTAGTTGAGCAGCAGCACCATCTCGCCGTGGAAGTTGACGATCTCCCGCCGGATGGCCGCGATCTCCGCCTCGTGCGCGCTCTCCGGCACCGGCGACAGGCGAAGCCATTTGGGAATGGTGATTGGCTTACCTTGTGGCGGATGATGAAGAACTCTTCCTGCTCGATGAAGAAGGCGTTGATCTTTTCAATCTCGGCGTCGAGGAGGGCGACGAACTCGGCCGGAGAGGGCGGGCGGCCGGAGACGGCGCTTACGATGGGCTTCAGCTCCTTGTAGCGCAGGAACTCGACCTTCCACGCCGGGAGGCTCTGGTCGACCTGCCTCTTGTGCCACTTTCCATGCTTCATGCCGCAAAATGACCAGTCGATCACCAACTCCCTGCTTGTTGATCGACGCCCCGTCTGCTCCTAACTAATTTCGTCCCCTCAAGAGCAACAACAATAGAATGTGAAAAAGTGTTGCGTTCTTGGATTGTGAGGGGCGAAGCGGCGATGAGTGCCCGTAATATAGGCGGGGGTTTGTACGTGGATTGTGAGGTGAGCGTTTGGAGGAGATGAGGAAGAAGATGGTGATGTTCTTGGAATATTTACGGCATATGCTCAGTGTGGCAAGACCACGCCGTGAGGCGTGGGGCGGTGTGTTTGAGGGAGGAGCGAGCTAGGGGCACCCGGTTACATGCACTTTTCTAGACTGCCCATCGACATGGCTTGAGAATAGCTGGAATGGATTTTCAAGTATTTTTTTTGTAAAAAATTCAAGATCTATTAATAATCATCAATAGAAGTAACGGCGGTTTCAAAAGTAATAAAAATTATAAATAGGTCTTTAGACCAACGACTACATACAATAGCACGAGCCAAAAGCGTGGTGGAGTCCTCACCCCTCCCTCACCGGAACCTGGCAAGACTTGTTGTAGTAGAGCTTGTTGAATCATCATGCTAAAGCTGCAAAGGACCAACGCATCAGAGCAACAACCATCACCAATAATGACAACCTTAGATCGGAAAATACTGGCATGAAACCATACCAACGAACACGAAAACCTATCGGATCCCATGAGATCTATCGGGCACACGACTCCACGTGCCCTCCGCCGCCACTAGATGCACCAACGGAGTGAGGATAGTGCCGGAGGACCTTATTCTGACTTCTGGATGTAGTTGTTGTCTCACCATATAAAAAAGACACTGAAAGCAACCTAAACAAAGAAAGAGAACCCTCGTGTCGACGAGAGATTATGATCTGCCACACCTCCAAGGCCCCAAGGCCAACGGAGGAAAGAAGATTGTCGGTGTTTCGACGAGGGGGCGAAAACCCTAGATGGGTTTGTTGTGGCCACCTCTAGATCACCTCTTTTCCTGGACTCCCATACACCTTGATTTTACTTAGATGATGATCAAGAGCTCAAAAAGATCGTCTTTAAATTAAGGGAGTGACTAATTCTCAGTCAGCCGACGTCATCGATTGCAACCCATGCATGTTGCAACTCATGATTAGCACGAATCATGAAGTAATTCAATGGTCCAGATATATCTTTTTAAGTTGGAAGTCATGTTGCAATCCATTACTAGCACAAATTAGGAAACAAATCTCACTTGCAAGTATGTTGCAACTCATAGCTAGCATGAATTAGGAGGCAATTATGTGGGCTAGTTCTTAGTCGACTTAGAATTAGCAAAATCGTTAAATTAATAAAGCCATAAACAACATTAGTATAGAGATAAGACACTGCGGAGATTACCAGCTTACAATAAAATCTCACGAAAGAGAGAAGAACAACACCTAGACACTAAAAGAACAACTAATGCAAGCTAAACATGATAGATATGTTGTCCAAGGCTTGAAGTGCCCCGCCATGATTGAGGCTTAGGCGCCACAAGCGAGGGTTCGCAACTGTCGGGTCGAGATGTCCCCTGCCAATGCTAACAATCGCATGAACTTTGTCGGCGATATCCACCGGTAGCGGCATAAGGGGAGGAGCATGGAAGGAGTGGTCTCGAGGTATCGCGTGAAAACCTAAGTTTTGCCTTGGACAAAGCAGGTTTCGGTTGCGCCATGGTCGCTTCCCTCTTGGGGGGTGTCGTCTTGGAGTTTTGGTGCTTCGTTTGTTGGCATTGGCTTGTGTTACTCTCCAGCTTCGTAATTGGCTAGGCCTGCGCATGGCCTTTGGCAAGTGCGAAAGTCTAAATGGCGCCTCCGAAAAATCATCATTGGTTGAAGGGTGTCAGCTTTGGTCACTTGGGTGACAAAACCGTCAGCCCAAGTAGACAGTCTTGGAACCGATGAGTGTGTGAATCTAAGTTTTGGATGCCACAGCAGCGGTTCGAGGGGTTGTTGTTGCCAAATTATAGTGTCATCTTTTGCCGCTTGGGTGGAGCAACCCTCAGCTATGTGTGGTACGTATTCTTGGGGCATGTGTGTGTCGTCATGTTTTATTGGTTTTTGGTCATCTGTACTTATTAGCTGATCAATTCTCTTATTTGTTAATGAAAATGGCAACAAGAACAAAAAACACTCTGTTGCAAAGCTAGAAATGCTAGTGAGAAAGGTGAAGAACGGGGTGGATGTAGTGATTTTTGTAGCAGGGAGAGAAGGGGTCATTGCTTCATTGGTCCTGGGAGGGCACGGATAGAGAAAGAGCGGTGACTAGAATCCGAATCACACAAGAAGCATATTCTCGGACAGAAACCGTGACACAACGACTTTTGCTTCCCAGCAATGCTTGTGCTATTGTAGTCGCACTCGTACGCAAAGGAGGGCGAGATGAGAGGGAGATTCCATAGGATCTTCCATTCTTGTTGGCCTCGGAGTTCTGGGCTGTCATGAAATGGAACAAGTCTATGATATTTTTTTGGCAGTACGCTTCGCATGAGAAGTGTATTTTATTACGTACAAAGGTTCAGCACTGGTTACAGATGAATGCCCAATAGATTGTTTGTTTCTCATTTTTTATTGAACAGAACGAGTTCTATTTTTTAGGAGAAGGGACCAATTTTTTTGTTCTTTACGGAATGGAATTCATGCTGAACTTATAAAACAAAACCAACCAAGAATTTATTGCTCCCCTCACTGTGAAATCGTAATATAGTACTGGCAAATCAGTGCCCAGGGAAGAACATGCCTAAAATCGCAGATTGTTGTTTCTGGAAGCATAGTACCAACAAGCCTTAAGAAAAGAACATGGTGTAGCAGATAAACATGCAGAACCGTCCATTTGACATCAGATTTTCCTTTTCAATATAATAGAATATATATTCTCTCCCTTCCCTACAAAAACAATATTCTTTCCCGTATAAAGGATGGCCCTTAAGCCAAACCACTTCCCAACTCATGGTTTATTCCAGAGCATATCCATGAATATCACGCTTTTGGTCTGTTATCACAAAGTGCAGTTCTTCTGTGTTCGACTTCTTGCATACGTCATCAGACAAGTAGATACTTAGACTAGAAGAAGCTAAAGGTGGAAGCAACATCAGTTAGTGCAAGCTGTGAATATAATAGTGCTCAAATTAGAGGCTTGTGCCGTTTCATAAAAATTGGGGAGGTGGCTAGGCTTAAAGCTTTGTATTGTTGATTTTATCTTTCCTGGTGAAAATGGATTGCTTCGGTCAACATGCTTTTTTGCAAGAAATTGCGCATTCTTCCTTATACAAGTAGACGGTTGAATAATCAGAATGTAGAACCTTACCACATTTTCAGGGTGTTGATTGCCTCCTGGCCAGCAAAAAAGATGAAGTAACCAAAACGAGAGACACCTAACTGATGTGCACATCCTCTTGCGAAATAGAATGCAGTATTTATATAGCCGGCTGCACTAGATGGAAAAAAAAAGTGTTCTGTTGGCTAATTGTCAGAACAATATTGATGTTTTGGCTCTTAAAATAAATGTCAGCAACCAAGAGTAAGAAGCAAAATGACTAGAAAGTACCCATGAGTTTCATAGTTTAGAAAGGAAGGTTCCAGTTTCCGACCCCTCAATGAACCTATGGAACCAATCAACCAAAAACTCTTGCTATTAGATTCATATTTGCTCATACAAATTTCATGTCCTCTCAGCCAAGCATGCATCGTAGCTAAATATTCTGGCAAGCTGGCAGCATTATTTTGTGTCTTGTAACATGAAATGTTTACATGACCGTATGAGCATTAACACGGACAGTGACCAAAGCTATATGATATATTTTTCGTCATATAATATGTAGCAAAACAGAAAAGATCATGATGCCAAAGGAAAACGAGAGCATGAAACAACATAAAAGTTTCTCAGCCTCATACCTGCATAATTCTATTCAGTATTCAGGACAAGCCTAGTGCCTTCTCCCATGCTTTCCACAATAAGTAATAGCCTGCACCTGGCATATTTAGCACCATCTTAGCACCACTTACGGAAACTGGTTCAAATCTGTTGTACAAAATTCTGAGAAAAACCTGCTACCTCTTCCTCTCGAGCAGTACTCTAAAGATCAAGATCGTCTTTGATATTTCATCCACAAAAGTCCATGTAACACGAAACCCTGCTGAAGGCAATTGAAATATCAACAGATATGTGCATCTTCGAGTGCAGAAGTCAGGGGAAAATCTTGTGGCTGTATTACTTGATGGATGTTAAGATCAATAGAACTATTGTTGAAAACACAGATATAACACAGGCAAATCAATTGGCCAAAGGACGATGCAATTCAACAATTTTCTTCAGAAATGTAGCAGTAAATGGTGCATGCCTGTTTATGCAAAACTAACCCAGTATGGATAAAAACATGAAATGTTATTGATTGTCAAAACTCGATAACTTGCAAATCCACTAGTGTAAGATACTATAAGAGAAGACCATTCCCTGCAGCTAGGTGTAATACCATTTCAAGAGGTTTCCTTTCTAGTGTTCGCATGGAAACAAGTGGTGCAGAACACAGAGAATATAATTTAGGCATAAATAAGGCCTGAAGAAACAAAGCAACAGAACATATGAAAACCTAGGGGACTATCAGTTATCGTATACATCTCTGAGATAGGCTATGTGCTGCCACCCTTGTTCAGTGTTCACTTGACACATGGACGTGCCAGTCTAGATCTGAAGCTGGGTCTCCCATAGCATGCTGCATGCTAGATCTATTAATCAGGGTTGCTCTGCGCTTGCACTCATCGAAATGCTTGCCAGTTGACTAAGAAATATGAAAACTTGAGGAATACGTGGATATCCTGAATGCTTTATATCTTTAGGCCACTTTGAGACATTGCAATTCCAATCTAACTTGTACAAGGCTACAAGAACTGAGAGCTTCTCACTGTACAGCCTATACGAAGTTATTCAACTACTCCACCTCACCACCGTCAGTGCAATTCATTAAATCATGAGCTGATGAAAGTAGTCATGAACCAAGTTCATAGAGCGTGACATGAAACTTTTGATACACCCCTCTCTTCCTGAGAATCCTCAAAGCCAACTCGATTCTCATAGCCCAATATACTACTTCGCATCCGGCGACCGGTGCAATGTCTGCCTAGAGCATACTGTCGTATATTATATGTTCTTTTTCTCACCTCCAATCTTGAAGTACCCAACTGCAATATTTGTATAAGTTACTACAGTAGGAGTAGGCCCCATATTTATCATTTCTTCCATCAACCACTGTGAACCATCCATCAAAAGCACTTCACTAAAGCCACCAATTAAACAAGTGTAGACAAAAGCACTGCTGACAAACCCCTTTTTCCCCATCTCTCTAAACATTTCCAAAGCCGCCTTCATGTTTGAACGCTTACAATAGCAAACAGTAAGTGATGTTACAGAATCCTGTCTGGTGTTGTCCCTCCTCAATTATATGCGTAAACAATGTAACAGCTTCAGGAAGTATATGTATTAGGATTGGTACCCTCATCCAACATTTTATGGTAAAACCTGAAAGCTTCTTGCAATTTCAAAGTTTTTACAAAACCATCAATAATATTCTGTAAATGACAGTATCAGGAACATATCCCATTTTTATCATGTCTGCAAAAAAGGTCCACACATCATCAGATCTGTTGGCCTTGCACAAGCCATTGATGATAAACTTTGTACATGCAGAAGTTGGGAACAATTCCAAACTGTCATACTTTAGCCACTATAGGAAGGGTTTCACCAATCATCCTTGTTTTCCAAAGCCTTCAACAAGAATGGTGCATGTCACAATGTTGGGGATTGCTCCATTGTCAAGTTGAGTTTAAATACTCTCAATGCTTCTTAAAGGTATCTATGTCTACCGAATCCATACATCAGACTAGTACAATTGCAAGCATCTAGAGACAATTACGATGAACCATGTCATTCCAAAGGTCATAGACAGCCTCTAGATCCAAATATTGGCAACAACCATAAAAACTATGTTGTAATGGTGATGCTTGAGATCTTGTTCTTTGAGTGTCCTACAAAGGCTAAATGCCAATTCAACCTTTACAGCTGTGCATAGACCAAGCAGAAGCAAATTATAACTGACCAGAGTAGGACTGATTCCATTTCTTGCCATTTCACAACCACGCCATAGCCTGCTGGTACTTGATAGATACCTGCTTACATAACCCATCAACTAATATACCGTAGCTATGAGCATGTGGGACAAAGCCACCCTTCTTCATCCCATCAAACACCTCCATGGATTTCTGAACCTGACCGTCATGAAACCATGAATCACAGCATTAAAACGGTAACAGTTGCAAGGGTGGCCTCTGTGAGAAAGCATTTGAAGACAGTTCCACGCACATGCCACCAGTCTGGTACGGCATATGCCCATAGAGGTAAGTGTCATAGGTTGCGGTCTTACATTTTATCTCCAGTTCACAACCAAGCTCAAAAGCTCCATCCAACCACAACCTATCTCCATGTATACAACCACTCACCAGAACTAAATAGTACATATTTGGTGATAGACCCGAAGTATTAAGAACATCAAACAACCTTCTGGGCTGAATGAAGTGATGAGAGCATCTTCAAACATTGACAACTCTACAAAACCCCCAATTGACTGTATCATGAACTTGTAGCAGTGTCATTATTGACACACCCAAATTGCTGACCAACATAGGTGTCAACTCAAACAACTTTAGGCCGGCACTTCCACAGTAATCAACAACGCTCTGGATGAAGTATCGGATCTCTCTGATTCTTCGCGGCAAGGGCTGCCTAGCCTAAGAAATGCAAGCACCCCAGTTGACCAGGATAGCCCATATAAGTTCACACACTCCCTGAAGTTGATAATTCTGGCCTCATTCCAGTTTGATGTACGAACTGCTAGTGTGATCAACGGGAGAAGACACTGGCTTCTATACTCACTGCAGATGGAGATTGGGCCGGGTTCTTGATGATCTGGACTCTTCAAGCGACAAGCCACAGAGTAAAGGCGCAATGTAGCAGGGTGGTTTCTTATTACAAGGGCTTGATACAGGAAACCTAACACTGCACGATGCATAAAAGAGGGATGCCAATCCCGGATGCTAAAATGTGTAGTCGGCAGCTTCAAAAAAAAAGTGTAGTCGGATGGGTAATAAATAAATAAACCCTAAGCATGAATAGGGGGAAAAAAATCTTTGTCAGTATTCACTGCCACAGCAGAAATCAACGCCAGCCAGTGGCGCAGCTTGGATTAACAGTGTAGATTCAGGTTTTGAGGAGAGAAAACCTGCTGTCGCTACTCGGCGCCGACAGCCACTCTTCGTCTCTCCGTCGCCGTGGTCGTAGGGAATGTCTGCTTCCTTCTCCGGTGAGGGCGTGCAGTCGTGGCCTGTGGGCTGTGGCGCCTCTCAGTCTAGGGCGCCGAAGCAAGGAGAGATTGGGGAAGTATCGCATTGCCGCGCCGGCGCCCCCGCTTGGCCGGTGATTCTTTTTTTGTTCGGCCGGTGATTCTTTTACTACGGAGTAGCAGATTTGGCTGGCAGGGGTTCCAGGCTTCCAGCCAAACCTGGCCAACGGGCCGAATAATCGCGTGCCCAGACCGTAACAGGCTTGGCCTGGCACGCGAGAAAACGGGCCGTGGCACGCCATGTGTTCTAGCTGGGCCGCCACCTGAAGCCTGCGTGCCCACAAGACATGGCCTGTTTCATTTTTTATTTAATTTTTTCAGACCTTTTTTTTATCTTTTTTTCCCTCCTATTTCATTCGAATAAAATAGCCTACATGGCCTAAACATCCCGGCCCATTTAGTAATTGTGTTGTACCTGGCCCACCCACGTCACAACTATATGCGGCCCTCCATGGGCCATGCCTAGCCCGTTTACGAGGGCGGGCATGACCCGGCCTAGCACAACCCGTTGATTACCTTTGGTTCCATCTATACGTGGCCAATGGGTCGGCTCTAGCACGACACAAACCCGCATGCGCCTAAACGTTATTGGCCCAGGACAATCGAAGCAACCTATTTTATAAGCGTGTAATGTTGTGCTAGCTTGTAGGACCCAAGTCGTGGCCCCGGCAAGACACGAATGGTAAACGGGCCGGCCCGACATGACATGTGTGCTTTCCAACCTTTTCGGTTCTTTTTGGGCCTTTCTAACCTTTTAGGCCAACTTATTTTTTTAAATATAAACATGTCGTGTCGTGCTCGCCTGCGGGCCTACCTTGGGTGGACGAGGACAACACATGGCATGCCTCGGGTAGGGCATGACCCATTTCGTGGCGTGCCATGTATCCATTGTGTGGCGTGTTGAACCTGGACCGTGATGGGCCAAGCACGCGTGCTTTTGTGGCAGCTCACAAAATTCAACCCGAAATTCAACCCAGATTGCTAGTTGTAGTTCCAACCAAGCAGACTCGTCGAGCTGCTTGGCCATCGATTCAATCACATGCATGGGGAGCTGGTGCAGTAGCATGAAGTTAAAAGATGACTCACAATTCTTTCCCTTAGCTGGTACAATAGTTGATTTTTTCAAAATAACCCACTAAGACGTTTTATTATCTTACTAGTACAAGTGCCCGTGCGTTGCCACGGGTACTCAAATTTCATTTCTCAATGCATATATATAATTCACAACTCACTATAAAAATTTAAAATGTACCGAACTGACAAAAAGGGTGAGCCACTAATTTTTCAATACAATACATGCCAAAGTTCGTGTGTCTGAAAAAAGCAACAATATATTGCACAAACCAATAAGATTATATCTCATTTAAAGCATATTTTGACAACTTATATAATTGACATCATTTAAATATGAAATAAACACTCTACTAATACATTTGTATTAATAAATATGTCTACTCCACAGATATTTGTACACCTAGTATATTGATTCACAAAATGTGTTGACATGGGGCCATTATCCATCCAAGGTGGCATCATTACAAAGAAGGTTCATCGAACCACCAGGACACCAAATGAATCCAGGTAACAATCCATCCAAGGTCTAGTTGTTAAATGCCCATTGCTATGGGTACTAAAGTATTTCCTTGCCACACATATAAAGGCACATAATATTTTGAAATAATAATACTATTTTTTACATAAAATACAATTTGATTAAAATCTATAAATTGACATTATATATAGAGGAAGCAACAAAACAGTTATCTCTTATTGACTAAGATTTTACTTAGCTCCTGCCTTGAGCATAACTTCAAGAAATAGGTTTTACATACAATGTACAACTTTGTGTAATATTGTTAGACCTATTAGTCGGCCCATTATGCTTGGTCTGGTCATGTCACTCACTGTTTTTGCCTCTATTACACTGCTCACTCGTGTCCTCCCATCCGTGAGATTAGTTGATTGAAAAAGAGCTGGCCTCCCTGTGGTTATCGCTACACCTCCCAGTGCATCTTTTGGAAGACTTATCTTTGCACCTCCACTCCATGCATTGCTACAGTAAAAAAAGAAAATCAGATGCTCAACAAAAGGCTATCTTCTAGCACTACAAATTGGCGATATTTTTAAACATTTCTTATTTGCCACCACAACATTCTCCTTTTAGTGATATCTTTTTCATGCCACAACATTTGAGGAAGATAATCTTGTCTCCTTTTTCTCTTCAATCGCCCATCATGCCCCTCTGCTCATGACATAACAATAAGAAAAGAAGTAAAAACAGTAATAGCTCCCTTGCGTTTCCACAAAAAAATAGATAGTTGAAGAAATCTAAGCATGAGACCAGAACACATGGTCCATTATTTCTTCATCTCTCCCCTCCTCTCGATTTCTTCCATCTCCAGAGCTCAAGTTTTCGAGACTCCCAATTAGGCCAATCACAAGTAGTGAATAATAGGAGATGGAAAGTACACAAAATAAGTTTTCATCACGTCGTCTGCACACAGTAAATTCAATAAGCATTTCCAACTCTTCAATACTAAGCTTAAACTTAGCAGTACTTTCACGGGCTCTCTCTCAGATATATTACAGTCATCAAATCGTGCTAGATATAAATTTATTCAAGACATTTAAGGTAGTTGTAGCGCTTAATTTGGTACCACTACCCAAGAAACCAGAGAAAAAAATAGCTCACTGTTTAGGTGACATACCAGTTTACTGGCAGAGCACAACAGGGCAACAGTTAGCTTCTGGTATTCCACATAAATTACCATTGCTTCCCTCTGGTGCAAGTATAAGCCACCTGAAATGTGCAGGGAGGCTAGTACATCATTTGGAAAGCAAAAAAAAGCACAAACTCAAGTCAGTGTGGAGTTCTTAAATTGCGTACAAATGTTTCAAGATTCAGCTGGCAGACATAAATTACTTCTCAGCCACCATTTGGTTGGATTACCTTTGCGGATTTGATTATCATTACTCCTAAAATATATTTCTGCAAATATCACATAGTTTACTTAACACACTTTCCACACCTTTTTCATATGCTAAGTATTTAATGGACATGTGACGTTATGTACATACCGCTAATACATAGGAAAGAGGATCCAAAGATAGGGGCTACATGGAGGCCGTTTTCTCAAAAATTTCAAAAATGGCATTTTATAATTTCAAAAAAATAAAAACAAAAATTATATAGGTAGACAATGATGTACTCTACGACTGTGAAAAAAAGAATACTAAAGGCTCAGTATTTTAGGCTCTGCAAAATTCACAAATCCATGGATCTGAAAAACGTGAACAATACTGATTTTGAAACCTCCAACATTTGTCAGAATTTATTTTTATTTTTGTAGCCTCTAATATTACGTGTTCGTGTTTCGTCCTGAAATTTTGCACAGTACATCATTGGCTACATTCAGATTTTTTTGAAACTTTGAAATGTTGAATCCGAATGTTGTAAAAAAAAACATGAGATGTGTAGCTCGGGCTACACTTTGAGTTTCCCCACTTGCATGCCATAAGTTGATAAGTAGGAGCTGCTTCTATTCCAATTTAACCCCATCATGCAACAACAGAACCTAAGAACAGTTTAAAGGTAAGTGGCCATTATAATTTATTTTATTTTCCAAAGGGAGACTTCACTGAACCCTCGTCCTCTGCTGAATACTATAAAATAGCCTACGAAGTATTGTTAACTAAATCATGAAATCGGAGTATCTGCCATATGAAGTGATCCGGGGAGGGAGTTGTCATCTGGAGGGGGTGAGCATGGAATGTTATAGGTTACCAGATTGGACATGACTCGTGGTCGAATTCGGCAGGGAGGCATGTAGAAGAGCTCGCCAAGATTCAGCAGAGAGGCATGCAGGATTAGCCGCTGGAATTGCTTCAGGTATATGTTCAGATTCTTCTCATGTATATGAAATACACAAAAAAAGGCTGATTAGGTTCTGGTTTAAATTAAACACGAAAGTAAGATGCAATAATTCTTCAAGCAAGTAGAACCACAAATCTTATTTGGGTACATTGTAGATTTGTGTTGCTATGAAGAACTGAATCATTTTGGTTTGTCGTTACCCATACTCACACCGCTAAGTCCACTGTCCTACATATCTTCACTGATTATGTGTTTAGGTTTCAATGTTGCAGTTGCTACATGCTTTTTTTTCTATCAAAACAGTATCAAGGCCACTTCGAGCAAATAAATTAAATGACCTCAATATTGAAATCAAGTTGCTCACTATAATAAATTAAATCAAATGCACCAGCACACACGATTTTGTTCAAACTCCTTCAAAACAGACCAAGATTTCTGGTACATCAGGTCTGACACTACTGCTGTCACACAACTACAAACTCACCCGATCTATCACAAAAGAAATGCTGCAATCAAGGAAAAAAATTATACACTGTTGTAACTCACCATCATCAACCACAACATTTTTGTTTCCTTCCTCGCCTTCCACATGTTCAGAAGCTAAACAACCGCACTACGGATTAGAGGGACGGCATCATTCCAGATCAGTTCATCCCCCCTTTTCAATACCCTGTCATATTAGTCTGAAAAATCAGCTTTCCAGTCCACTGTTAAAGAACTATTGAAGTTAGTTTGCCGAATTTATGTGAATATAAGAATCACTACCATTTAAGCACTTAGAACATGAGTGTGCTACCAAAAACAGTGAAGTTAACAAATCACAAGTACCTCCAGTGAGGTAAAAAGCAACAGAAAAAAAGTTGCAAAATACCGATCAAGTCAATAGCTGTCCCATCTTCAACGGTGACCTCAGAAACTCCCAGGTCTAGTAGCAATTGTACACATTCCACATGGCCATTCAAGGGCGCCATATGAAGTGCAATTAGGCCTCCATCTGCCTTCTAGTTCACCATCTTGATGAAACCACTGCAATACAAGTATATCACTACAATATTCGCATAGTGAAAAAAAGGAGAAACAAGCAAGGGACCCAGACATACCATCGTCGAAATCAGCATCTGAAACTTCTTCAGATGATCTGTGATTCGTCTGGTTTAAGAAGTTTGGTATACTTGGCACATAATCTGCACGCACAAAGCGAATTCAGATGATCTGTGATTCGCCTGGTTTAAGAAGTTTGGTATGCTTGGCACATAATCTGCACGCACAAGGCGAAGGCACCGGGCATGACCGTGCAGTGCAGCAAAATGGATATCAGTCCCTCCATTCAGATAATCTAACCTGTGGATCTGAAAAGACATTTCTCCGCCGCCTCAGGACTACATATCCAAGCAGTAAATGGAAACAGAGGGAACAGCAAGCAAAATACTCACATTTTCATTGAAGAGCAGCAGGGTTTGAGCAACCTCCCAGTGCGCATATTGGCATGATTGCATCAAAGCAATCTACAAATAATCAGAAACATTGCATACTTAGATATAACACTTCATCTCTGAATGTGGAACTGAAAATAAGCAAATGCACCTAAATTTGAGTTTACCTGCCCTCTATAGTTCTAAGATTGATCTCTACACCGGATTCGAGTAACAGATAAACAATCTAAAATATGGCACCAGTAGTAGGACAAATGTTAGAGCCGCTCCTTTGTCCAATCACGAAAAATATCAAAATTCCAGCTGGTTTAGCAGACATATGCCATTACCTCTTGGTGACCCTTTGCGGCGGCGTAGTGCAGAGGAAAATTGCAGCCGCCAAATGTGGAGTACTGGGCCAGCCGAGGGTTGTACTCGAGGAGCGCACACGCCTCCTGCAGGTCGTCATCCCTGGTTCCCGGCTGGGATGAGTACGTCGGTGTTGAAGAGCGGGCGAGGGGACCAGACTGGAACTTTACTCTATTTCACAGCAGATCTGCACTTAAGTCCCTTAATGGAAACTTTAGATGAACATTTTCGCTCTCTCTCTCTCTCTCTAGAACATTAACATCCATGGTACTATATATTTAATCAGGCAGAAATGAACTATCTAGAGGAAACAATTAATTGAATGGTAGTCCAAGTATTTTGTTGTGGGTACAAAATAATATAAACAAAATGGAAGTGCCCAAAAACATGGTATCCCATGTTTAGGAAGGGTCACCTTTGTGGTGTGGTTCCTTCTCGAGTATGCCAGGAGATCTTCTCCTCTACACTCTGCAGATTAGCAGGCATTTTAATTTGTTATGCACCAATACACGATACTACAAGTACAAGCACATTGGATAAAACTTAGGACCCCTTTTTTGACTATCTATCTATTCTCACTACAGCCAATGAGATCTCTCGCCATACCAAAATTTTGATTCAGAAACATTTACGTGAAGGCTCTCATTCACCATGTTGCAAACTTTTGTAGTAATTACTAATTAGATCGCCATTCTCCATGTAAGTCTTTGTCTGGAAATGAACCAGATAGTTCGATGACATCTTGGACAGGATTCAGGGAACACTCTCCCGACTCTGGCTGTAGTTTGATGACACCCTGAACAAGATTATTTCAATCTAAACCCTACCCAATGATGGGACATGTGCTGCCAGTATCGACCAAATCAAGCACAACGTAACAGTGATCCCCGCAAAATGCGCAGTTCGAGGACACCGAAAAAGAACCCACTTGCATAAGTAATTCGAGTGAGGGGTAGTAGGCGTGGCGAGGGGGCAGACCTCGCGGCGCTGAATGGTGCCGCCGTATACCGTAGCCTGGCAGAACCGGCGGTACAGCGGGACGGCGGCGTAGGAGGCGGCGACCTTAGCGGCCGCCACGCCGAGAGGTACCCAGAGTCCTCCTAGAGCTCTTCTCACGGCCGGTGGCGGCAGCGGCGGCGGCTGAGGAGGAAGAGGCGAGCCCGCGAGAGAGGAGGGCGTCAGCCGCGGGCGGCCGCGGATGGAAAGGGGAGTGGCGGCGGGCCAGCGGGCGGGCGAGGTGGTGGTGGAGGAGCCTGGGGAGCGAGAAATCGCGTCGGCGACGCCCTTCCCTTTCCTCGCCGGAGGAGGCGGCGGCGTGCATATGGGATGGGGCGGTGTCCATGTTCTCGTGGGGGGAGGCGAGCGACATAGGGCGGCCCATGTTGACGCGGCCCAGCTAGGCGGGGCGGAACGTAGTGCGATGAGAACGACCAAATGTTGGTCGTAGGGGGAGGTTGGCAGAATAGGGAACACATTCGTCCTTTTTAAGTAGTGTAGATGTAGATTTGTTTCATGTCACTTCGAAAAATACGCATTTACTTGTTCCTAAATATAAAACATTTTGGTTGTTTAATTTAAGCTGCCAAAATATGTTATATTTAGAAACGGATGGAGTAGCTTACAATGGTCATCTGTTCCAAGTTATCTCCTTTCATTATTGTTTGCATGGTCTTAAAATCGTGAGATTATTAAAACTAAACAAGAAAACGTATGAGTAAAACAATACATATGTTTTTTATATATATTTCTTTCTTCTAGATCAACAATTATCCTACATGACATTATTGCAGTAAAAAAGTTATTTGCTTGCAGTTCATAACGAAAACAAGCTCCCGGAGCTGGGATGCACCAGCGGTGGTGGAGAAGGGAATTGGGCTAGTCGTCCGCAAAATTGTCCAACCAAAGAAATGTGGACGACAAAATTTGCAGTCCTGCTTAATGATGATAACCAAATGTTGTGCGACAAAAATGCACAATGTAGTATAGCTGAGTGTATTCTGAATTACGACAGGTGCCCCGGTCAATTCGGGCGGGCAGGAAAGGAATCCAAAGTCAAATTTGGCATAGCTGAGGAAGTTTAAAGTCAAGACCAAATGCCGCCAGTGTACCGAAACGAGTCAACAGTAGAAGTTCAGGATGTACTGGCTAGTACAGGTTCATCTTGAGCTAAGTCCAGATATATGACATGTCAGAGGCTGCCACACCCACAAGTCAAATATGGAAGCTTCGTTTGTCTTTTGAAAGCTGAATTTTCTTATTCTTCCTTGGGTGGGAGAGTAAAGAGACTTTCCAGTTTCCACATAGTGAAAACTTACTATTGTCTGCTGTAGCTAAAATTTCTGCAAGTAGTCGCATCTTCATGTCTACGTTTTGTTGTAATATAGAAAAAAACACCGCAAATCCAACAGATTTACCATCTGAATCAGGAGATAGCTTTCAACAGATTTGGTGAGTGCGGAAGACCACTCATTAATAACTACTAGTGGAAGTTTCTTGTAGAATTCTGAGACCGAGCTAGGTCACATGTCATTTTCTACAGCCACTTCTCCATGACTAATCCCGAAAGGTAAATTTAAAAATTAAGCTGTCATAATTTGTCTCCCCGGTGCACGTCTACTCGGGATAAAGGAGACATTTCGGTCTAGCTGATCCATCTGTAGTGTACTCATCTTAACATAATCAGTAACAAGTAGTAGGAGTAGTAACGATGTGTGCTTCCTTTAGCTTGATTAACTAGTGGAGTAAACTATGATCTGAAGATGCAGGCGGCTTGCCTGATATTGCACAATTGATTGTGCCTTGGTTTCACCTCAAGCGCCTACCGGCCGGCAAACCTGACGGCTCCCTGGTTTAAAGTTTCGCGGCAAATATGAGAGTGCATTTTGTAGGGCGGTCGTTTTTCAAAACGTCCTGCATTTCAGATTTTCAATTGTCTGTGAGAATTGCAGTGAGTTACTCATGAAACTGGCTACGAATATAGAAGATTTTTTCTTTTTAAAAAGCGAATATGTACATGTATATGATTTACAGTTTTAATTTACCTTCACTCCGTTGTCTAAAGCACTAAACATAGACAACCATTTCCAATAAAGCACCTGGATAGGTTGGAATAAAGGACACCATATCCACATACCTTAGTTGAAGACGACGGCAATGTTTTGTTTAGCGAGGCAGGAAGGGAGCAGGAAGCTTCGTGCCGACAAACATAACCTTATATTCTTGCAAAGATAGTTTAAATATGTTATATGTCATCGTAAACATGGTGTAGACATTGGTCACATCGACAGTAGTTCTACTCCATTCAGATATCCAAGTCTAGAGAGACAAACTGTTGGGATCAAGGTGGATAAATAATATCTTCATTAGTTACTACATGCACTAATCTTTGGGAGTAGAAATCTCATGTATTGAAGAAGAGAAAGAAAAAAAAAAAGAGGCACATTAGGAGAAGAAGCCCCCTGCATCGTGGGAGTGAGAGAAAAGAGAGAAAAAATCATTAATTACTCACACAAATTAAGAAAATAGAAGAGTCAAAGCCTTTCATCTTTGAACTATCTGAAAATGGGGATGGGATTAGGAAGCCCAAGAGGTACTCGCTAATGTGCTAGGAAAACTTTGGCTAGATACCTTGAGTGTTTTTTTTTTCCCGAAAAGCTTGTTGCATTGCTATCTAACTAAACGGATCAACGAGACCGTTCAAATATTGGGTTCATCATTTTTTATTTGGCCACATTTAAGTACTACTAACGGATAAAAAGCAGCATTTCATATGTATATATGCTTTGATATTTTAAGAAATACATGGCATGATCGGTGATAATTAACGGATAAGTTTAGGAATAAACAAAAAGAGACTTAAGAACACTCTAGCACACATACCTAGAGTCTCTCGCCCTGCCAATATAGATCATAGATACACTTTGGTGGATTCACTTTATGGCTAACTATCCATAGATATCTTAACTCATCCTGTGAAATACACCTCCAACCCCTCTACAGTTGTAGTTATTGGCCCCACATACAATTTAGAGTTGCGCATCCGCAATTTTAGGGATGATTCGCTACCATACCGACTGCTTCCTAACATATCCCCGCCTCCATGCCAACTTCCTTTCCACTTTCTCGTCCTTCTCCCATACCCAAAGTGCCCCGGGAGGGGCACTACCAAGATGCTCCATAATACTCGACGCAGGGCCCCAACCCCGTCTCTCCGACATTGATGCCAAGAGCACTAAGGTTGTTCACAAGCCTGCCTTGCCCTGACCGTCCCATCAACAAGCTTCTAGCTGCGCCCCCTCTGGTTTCCTCCGCCTTCCATGACCACCCTCTCCCTCCCCTTGTGAGCAACACACATATTTTAAATGAGCAGCGGGTGAAAGTGCAGGATGGTGGTGGAGGTTGTGGCCGAGGCTAGGCGGCGGTTGCAACGGTTAGACAAATAGTCCGGTTCATAATGAAAGTAGGGTGGAGGGAGAAATAAAGAGTTATCAACCAACAAGTGGGCCCACGTGGAACCGGACTAAGTTGTGTCATTCACCGAACTATTACCCTCCTCTCCTCCCACGCACGTACATGTGACTAGGGTTGGACGCCTCTCGTCGGCGTCCCCGCCATTCCGTGGATCAAGGCCCCTGTCGGTGGGAGGGATTCGTTTTTCCTGTTTTTAGGGTTCTTGTTTGGTGGGGCGGTGCTCAGGTGGTGGCGTTGGTGTGTCTTCCAATAAGATCTCCCCGACTTCAGCCCCATTTCGACAATGACGTCGAGAAGCTTGAGGGGGGTGGTCTTCAAGGGCTTCTTTCTGGCTGTGAGGATCTTCGGATCGTCAACGTGTTTCGCTGGCAGTTCACCCTTCTTCGTCGTCTCCGGGACGGATGTGGTCTTATTGACCCTTGCGACTTCCGTCCGCAACCAACAACGTCAGGCCAGCCCGGGGAGGTGCAGCATCGGTGGCGCGCCATCGACACGGTCTGGAGGTTGAAGATGAAGGGCTTATCAAGGATCTCGTTGTAGTTTTCGTTTTTCTGGAGATGCTTTGCATTGTTCGTTGTTTCTTTTAATGTCAGGTCCTATTCGGAAAATAAACGAGTGGAACCACGTGGAAGAAAAAAAAAGGAGAATGTAGTTTCTTTTTTGGCAGAAGCATCTCATTATTGATTAAAACACATCAATACAGAGAGTTTCCCGCATACAATCCGAAACATAATGAACAAGGGACAGACAATCTAAAGCGAAAATAACCTTATCAAAACCCTCCTCTTGAGCAAGCAACACTGCTCGTTGGAGAGCCAAAGTTTCAGCTTCTTCAGGAGAATGTAGTTTGGAGAGTCTTACACGAGAGAACATTTGTTGGCCTCTTAAATTCTCTAAAAGACACTTTAATACCTTTACATAGTCCGCGTTTTTGGTTGTATGTAGAGTTGCACAGGATAGCACGATGGCACATTGTTTGGCGGTTTGGCCAGCTAGTGTCTGAAAGCTACTTTGCATGAATATGATAAAAATTGAACTGCTTGAGCGTGAGTTATATATTCAGTTTGCCAAAGCTAGCTTCGTGGCCTTTTCGATTAACCTAGGCTCATGGGTCTAGATAAAGCTAATCCATCCTCAATTAGAGCATATGAAACATAGAGAAGAGCGCGGAAGTTAGGCGGAAAGCAACTAGATATGTAATTGTAGCCCCGTAGGTAAGCCAAGGTGGATGTTGTCACCGACTTGCAGCATTTTCTTTTGTGAAGCAAACAACCACTAACTCACTTCCAGTGTGTGTACGCTAGTGTCCAGTGTCGTCTCTTGAAAAGAAAGAAAAGCATATCTAACACCCATATTTTTGTTTTTAAGAGTATGCAGGTCATTCAACTCTACTTAATAACTCAACTCGGTGCAAGGAGGATGGTTCGGTGACAACGCCACTTGACTTTGGGGTCGTTGGCACATGGATCTTCTATATGGCGGAACCACATGTAAATTAGCCAAAGTCAGATGATGTACACCGGGTACTTGGTCGCATGCTACGGTCTAGAATTTTTAGTGCCCCGTTTGAAACATGTGACTTTTAGAGACTTTATTTTTTGCCAAAATCAGATAACTAGAGGAAATTTGAATGCATTACATGCCTTGTGGAATATTATGTGATTTGAAAGCATAAAATTATATAATAGAAGAACTTTTTTTATGCCGTCTCCTACTTTCTTAAAATGTATAAAAGTAAATTTAGATGTTTGCTTTAGTTGTGATAAGCGTCGCCATATAGTTTTTAAAGTAAGGAGTGCAACTTTTATAAGGTTTTGTTTTTGCAAGTTAGAAAAAAGGTTTCACGAGGTCCACAAATAACTTCTTTGGACCGTGCAACAAAATTAGTTACTTGAGGAGTATAAAAATACCCTCTTATTTTTTTGTGGGTAACCTGTCCTTATATGTATGTTGAGAGGGCACAAATTAAACTAGCATCGTAGGAAGAATCCTAAGAGAAGAATCTTTCGGAATTTATATGTAATTTGTTTGAGCATAAAAGGCCCTAAAGATTTTTTTTTACTACTCCTATAAGATTGTTTTCAGGGGAACTTTGGAGGAGAAAAAACCCAGCGAAATCGTCCACTACCATGATAAACTGATATAATACCTCCATCTTAAGATAGTCTTAATGGACGCAATTTATCTATGGGTTATGCGCATTTTTAGTCTCTTAAGTTTTGTGAAAGTCTAATTTTGGTCCCACAGCTCTGTTTTGGTCTAAATATGTCCTCAAACTCTTAATTAAGTTTAAATTTGGTCCTTAACATCTTCTGCCACCATGGATATAATTGGCTGGTTTTAATCTAAATGTGATCATTTTTCCTCACTCAATGAATAGAAAAATACCTTTGCCCTAACACACGTGTGCGCCGCCTCTACCTTTCTCGCTTGGTGCAGCAGTCCTCGCCACATCAGCCGCATCCGCCTTTCCTCCTGACGCAAAAGCCCTAGCATGTTCGCTGATTTTTCCTTTCTTGCCCGACTTATCCACCCTAGTAGTGTGAGACGCCATAGCTAGGTGTTGGGGAAGGTTTAGGGTTACTATGACAAATGGATAACGATCATGATCTCGCAAGCGAACGTTCAAAATGCTATTGCATAACTTGTCTGAAGGTGAGGCGGTCCTACGTGGACTAAACATGTCTAAATCTGTCCACGGTGGTAAAAGAGAGACTCAAAAACCGGTCAACCATCGTTAAACCGCTACCTGGGATCAAAATTGGACTTAATTAGGAGTTTGAGTGTAGGTTTAGACTAAAATAAAGTTAAGGAACTAAACTTAGACCTTTGCGATACATGAGGAACCAAAAGTACACTTAACCCTTTATTTATAGATACATCTATATTAAAAAAGTTAAAACACTTGTTTTTTTTAAAGAGAAATGATACTCGTTTTTTTTCTTGAGGTTTTCGGAAATAAGTCACGAGGGAACAGAAGGCCAATCGGGGTCAGGGTCAACACCCGATCTGACCCACCCAACAGGCGCCGCTCGTGTTTTTGCTTAAAACCACCCTCGCCGCTCTCGTGCTGCGCTACAGTACAGTCCACCACCGCGTGGTTCCAAGCACGTCGCACATGGGCTATGCGGGGCCCACCTCGTGGAATGAAAAAATCAAAGAAGGAGAGAGAGAGTTTTCTTTTCGATTCGAAAGCTGCAGCCCCACCACCCACCCCCCCACACGAACCACGTGCTCAATTCCAGCAATCATGACAGGCCCGCGCAACACTTAAATAATCCCAATAATAATTTATTATTCTACTCTACCATTTGCGTCGTGGGATTATTATTAGATTTTTCAATTTGCTGCGGGAGAAAGCGCGTCGTCCCATATAAACGCGCACGACGCGTCCACACACAACACAGCGCAGAACAGAACTACACAACACAAGCACCAGCATCATCGCGCGCGAGGAAGGAAGGAAGGAAAAGCAAGGCAACCACCGCCGCTGCGCGCCGAGAAGAAGAACGTCACGAGAATCGTTGGAGGAAAGTGGAGATGGCGGCTTCCGCGAGGCAGGGGGAGAGGGCGACCAGCTTCGCCATGGCCTGCAACCTGCTCAGCCAGTTCGTCCGCAAGAACGGCGCCGCCGCCGTCGACCTCGGCCTCGGAATCAACAAAGGTCAGACGCCGATTTGTGCTGTCTGGGGATTTGCTTCCTGTCGTGCTGTTTTATTTTTTGGTTGTTTGTTTGTTGGGGGAGAGGTTGCGTCCCGATTTGTGCGAAAAAATTCAGTTTTTTGGGAAAGGCTTCATGTGAGATCTGTGCATATGTTTGGATTTCTGGTGGATTTGCTCTGGAATTTCCGGGCGGGCGGCAGGCTCGAATTGAAGGAATCCGGCTCTCTGATCTGATCTGACCATGGATTTTGTTTGTTTGTGTTGCAGTTGAGGCCGAGCCGAAGACCACTCTGCCCGGAGCGGAGGAGGCGGGGAGGAAGGAGACCATGGAGCTGTTCCCGCAGAGCGCCGGCCTGGGTGCCGTGCAGGACGCGGCTGCCCCTGATGCTACCAGGTACCGCACCGCGCTACTTTCCCCTCCTCCATTTTTTAGCCTTATGCGCTTCGTCCCGTGTGAATCCAGATGTTGAGACTAGAAACCTTTCAGTTTATCTGAATCGGGACCGGATGTTGCAAAGCGATATTGTTCTTAGCCTGAGATCTAGTTGAGAGTGATTGTGAGAATTTATTCCTCATACTAGTTGCAATTAAACTGCTCTTTGGATTGAAACATACTCCCTTTTAAGATCGATAGAGCAAGAAGCATGCATGCTCATCGGACTCCTGGTCCTATCCTACTATGTTGCTCAGACCTTATAGCATACCTAATAGACCTTAAGCTGAATCCTTACTGATAGAGCACGCGGGTTGAAGCGAAGTTGTTCATACATGTAACCAAAATGAAGTTCCGCTAGGAACCGTTCACCTTGCGAGTGAAAATAGACTAGGCAGCTAACGCGAAACTGATGGTGGTACTCTGCAAGTGTACTGAAGATCTGTCTGCAAATGAATTTCAGGGAGCTAGAGAAGCAGCAGCTGACCATCTTCTACGGTGGGAAGGTGCTCGTGTTCAACGACTTCCCCGCAGACAAGGCCAAGGGCCTCATGCAGCTGGCTAGCAAGGGCAACCCTGTCGTTCAGAACGGCTCTGCGGCTGCAGCTGTTGCCGACAGCACCAAGGTCCAGGCAGCCGTGCCGGTCCTAGAGAGCAGTTTGCCTGCTGCTCAGGCTGATGCTCCGAAGCCTGCTCGCGCGAACACTTCTGGTAAATTACCCTCTGCTTTCCTCTTGTTTAGCACGCATCTTACTGAATCATACTTATCCTGATTAATGATCAAACCTTTTTCTGTATTTCAGATATGCCAATTGCTAGGAAGGCGTCACTCCACCGATTCCTTGAGAAGAGAAAGGATCGGTAAGCTGCTCTTGCTGTCATGAACTCATGATCATCTCTTGCCACTGAAATTCGTGGATCTAACATGTGCTTTTATGTTCTTGTAGTCTGCATGCAAAGGCCCCATATCAAGCTTCTCCTTCAGATGCATCACCGGTCAAGAAGGAGCCTGAGAACCAGGCATGGCTTGGACTAGGGCCTAACGCTGCCCTGAAGCCAAACCACGGCCTCTAATTCAGCAAATGAGGGGGCATAGCAACATTACGCCCTTACCGGAAGCTTTTCAGGACTGTCTGAAAGTGTGCTTGCCGTTACTTAGAGTATGGGATCATAATATCCTCTCTTTATCATGTTCTAGTGTTCTGTTTAGGTTATGGTTCTATGTTATTTGCCTTCATAGTTCCGATGTAAAGAAAAAGTAGCAAACGATGACCAGTGCCGAGAGCCTGAGAGAAGTTTTGGCATGTTAACACATGGTGACATTGATTTTGGCCATGCTAAGCAAAAGTTAGTACAAAGGAAACATATATGTATGCTATGTAACTCTGATCAGTCGGCATTATCATTGGTTTTATCCTTGATTTGTAAAAGCAAGTGATTGTAATGGATTCAAATTATCTTCATATGTCTATGGGTTAATATTTACATGATTTGTTCTCAGATCTGTTTTTATTACCTCTATCCTGTTTGTTCCTGTGCGACATTAATAACTGTTGACAAAGTCGTTTTGGTGTATACTCCATCTTACAGTATGAGGCAACGGTACGCAGTCTAATATTGCCACACCACAAAGACAAACTACACAACTAGTCAACTAGTGATATAGTATTTTTGCTGCACAAACACTAGTCAATAATCTATTTTGATTCCCTGTAAATTGCTATCTTCTATAGTTGTATAACCAATCATGCTGAATTCATAGCAATACATGAGGCAGATCTTGGTAGGTTGGCTGGCCCTGTCCAGTTGGAGATAGGGTTTGAGAGGGAAGATGCACAAGGCAAGACTTGTCACCACTGCCCAATTCTTTAATCAAAAGGCAGGCGCACATGTGAGAATTGGAAGGTGATGTGGTTCTTAGTTGACAGCTAAAGCAAAGGAAAACCACAGGAAGTTGTTTGGAAGTTGCAAAGGGAGGAACAGGATGCATGCCACCCCACTGCCTAGAGAGATGTTTGTTGGGGGGCGTGGCGGGCCACATTGGTGCAACTTGATGCTTTCTCCTTCAACTTGTCTTTATCATACCTTGTCTAACATAAGACCACGGAGGAGGGTAGTGCACATCCTTGCAGCTTCCTGCCTTCTGCTCTTCGACCTTTTGAATTGTCTATGTGGGAATATTTGTGACTTGATCATGATTTATGCCTTACCTTTGTCAAAATCTTGTGCCGACGACCAGTCTTCTTGTTTGTCTCATGATAAGACTGTTGCAAGAATATTCAGTTAATCCAAGCTCAGCTGGTTTGCAAAAAAAAAAAGTCTTCTCAATATATTTTATTCCAGCATTTTTTATGAAAATTCCTAATAATCATTAATATTAGTATAAATAGACCTAAAAATAATAAAAATTACAAATAGGTACTTGGACCACTTAGCATGACTACAAACACTAACACGAGCCAAAGGGGTGCCGCCGTCCTCGCCCCCCCATTACCGGAGCCGCACAAAATTTATCGTAGTAGAGCTTGTTATAGTAGACAAACAAGAAGGTCTCGTGCTAAGGCCCCAAAGAACCAGTGTACCAAAACAAGAACCATCGCCCATGATGACAACCGTAGATCAGAAGAAACTAACATGACACCAACGAAGACGAAAACCGACCGTCCGCGCACCCTCCGCTGGTGCTAGATGCACCATCGGATCGAGGATAGGGTGGGGAGAACTTTATTCTCACTTTAGGATGTAACCACCGCACCACCCCGAAGAAAACACTGAAAAGCAATCTAAATAAAGAACGGAAACTCCTCACTGGCGAGGGGCCGTGGCCCATTTCCAAGACCCCAAGGCCACTAAAGGTGGAGCGAACCGGCAGCGTCGCTGGCGAGGAGAATAGAACCCTAGATGGATTTGTGGCCGCCGCCTCTAATCGCCTCTCGTGCTGTTCCCGTGCCGGTTCGGTGTCTGATGCGTGGAATCGCTCTGGCTCCTTAGTTTTTATTCTAGCATTTGTGTGCCCAAAAAAGCAGTAAATGACATTTCTTCACTGGAAATACTTTAGGAGAGTTTCTTTAAAAAAAAACTTTAGGAGAGTATCCTATGGAATTTAACCCAGAATCAAATGGTCATTTGCAAAACATGAGAATAATATTGGCATAGCTAGCTCCCGCAAATAAATAAAAAGAAATACCGGCATAGTACTAAGCAGTGAGCACTTAGCTTGTGGATTACTCGTTTCGCCGCAAAATGCGCGTGGAATGGCTTGTGCTTTGAGTAGAAATCAAAAGAAAGATAACCAAAAGGTAGAGCCATGTGCTACCTGATCATGTCCTGAGCACACAAGTTGCTCAACTAACTAACAAATACAGTGTACCGTACCCCTGGTCCAGGAGGCACCCTTGCCCTGGTTTCTAGGATGGAAATGCTCTTTGGTACCAATGGACCAATAATCTGGTACACGTACAGCAAGCACAAATCACATGGCGAAATTGGGCGAGCAAGCACATGAAGGGGACTACATTGACATGGACAACTGAGCTATTTCGATCCAATGGTCCCCGGAAACCTACCGATCTAGCACCAGACAATGGATTCCCCTTGCCGGGCCAGCAACGGGAAAATTTTCTTGCGAGATTACGACGTGTCGAGCCGTTGAGAGGTGAGTTTAACTCCTGCTGAGTTCTTTCTTGCATAGGGATCTGCCTATTTGACACGGTTAATGACAGTTAGACGCTGTGATACCAACAGATTCTGACTCGGTCCATATGCAAAGGCAGTCAGGTACAGAGATCCAAGCTATTCCGTATCTGAAAAAAACATTTTTTTTACGATGAAAAGGGCCTCACAGCGGTTCCATTACTGAAACCAACAAACTTACAGCATTCAGGTTTTAAAGTATGCTGGGGAAAACATTCAAAAAAAAGTATGTAGGGGAAACTCAGAAGTGTAGCCCCCAGAACCAACACTCTAAAACCGTCTAAAGCCATTACAAAACATTACAGTACACCTGAGTCTGAGAAGCACGTGAGAACACGCATGAAGGTGGTTCTGCATAATCATCTTCGCTCTGATGGGGATGACTGGAAGATTACTGCGGCTGATCTTGCAATGACACTTGAGGCGGATGCTCTGATGCTGATCGGATATGGAGAATGTTTCAGGTTTGTCGCCAGGCCATGGAGAGCGGTTGAAACAGAGATCATTTCTAATTAGCCAAATCACCCATATAATAGCAGCATTGACCATATTATGTAGCTTATGGGTTTTGTTGCTATTTCATAAGTCAGAAATCAGATAAATTGTTTTTTATCTGGAAAACATTGGCAAAGAGTTTCTTGCGGCTACCCTTTCTCAGCGTCTTTGCTACTCCTTCAGGTTCATTTCACCACATGCTGATTGATTAGAATAAGAGGGGCTCCGCTCATCTGTTCCCTGTATATGCAAACCTGCGTGCAGCGCGTGCTCGTTTAGAAAAACTGCGTGCTGTATGTTCTCTGAACCGTTTCGGTGGATCATGTGCGGAGGTGCCAGGGAATCCATGGGGCTCGGTTCATGTTTTCTTAATTCCAGGATGGAGATGCAAGCGTTATTTTTATAGTTGCCAGCTGTAATGAGATACGTGTTTCTGTAACCTTTTGCATTCCACATCCCGGTACAGTGTCACGGCCTGGAATAGTTCGCAAAGCAAGGAGCAGAGACTTGATTTTTTTCTTTTCTGAACTTACAAGCAGCTGACACTGGTTTCGCACCAAAAGGAGGGAACCTTGTGAACCGTTCCTATTCTTTGAAGTGCAGTTCAAAGAGCATAAAGGATTCGCTTCTCCGAAAAGAAAATTGGAAGCTGCCAGCAGAAGTGGGTAGAGGCAAACAAAGCAATATTTCATGCCAGAGTGTAATTACCGGGGAGAAAAAATACCTGAAGTATATAGGTATCGTACTACTGCAATAAACCATGTACTCCCTCCATCCATAAAAAGATATATCGAAGATTCATCTAAATTCGAATGTATCTATATACTATAGACTGTCTAGATACATATAAATTTAGACAAACTCATGACATCAAGACGAAGATAGTACAATATCTTTTTGCGGGGGACTAAATCTTGCCGTTTCTGTGCAGAACTGCAGGCCCGCAGCTGCGGCCTGCTGGGGTTCAGCAATAGAGCGCATGCAGAGCCGCAGACCGAATGACACACACCCTGAATGGCTGAACTCTCATACTCTACTAGTAATAGCGTTTCAGGATTTTTTTGGCGGTTCAACTACACGTCTACACGCGCACTATGTTAGTATGCCGGGTCTATCATTGTTTTGTAGTCTTCAGCTAATGTTAGTCTAAAGTAGTGCTTATTATCGTTAGAGCGGTGAGCAATTTATACAGTCTGTATTTCACCAAAATTACTTGAATCACATCATATGCGTTTCATTGTCTGTCTTTATAGACATGAAAACACAAAATTCACTTGATAAACATGGGTAGATGTCTTTAGGATGTTATCTAAAAGCAGTGAAGCTGAGTTGATTAGAGACTTATGCCCGTAGGTATACTTCTGCTTTTAGCTAATGATCCAAGGTTAGTTGGAATTCTGAAATGGATTTTAGAAAAATTATTTGCAGTGAGAATTAGTCACCACAAAGTGAAATTATGCCCATAGGCATGGATATGGAGGAATATCAATCTTTTGTGAATATGTGTGGTGGGAACTTTTTCCGAGCAGGATTCAAAGTCCCCGTCCTCTGCATCTGTTGATGCATACAACCACTTCTATTGCAAAGTTATCAAATGTTCATGAGTGTGAAACATAATTCCAGCGCACACAGACTCCGTCACATAGATTTAAGAATATAAAATGCACTTATACATCATTTATCATATTTCTAATGCGACAACCACACCGGTTAAACAAAGCATGTCCAACCATCTCTCAAGTAGGTTGCGCTGAAACTCCTTGGTTAGATCCAGTATGAAATTTTCTGAATGGCCTACAAAGTAGTTGAAAGATCTGCCTTTGTTAAAGACAATATCGTTATGGTGATTCCAAATGGACCAACATAAGAGAGTAACTCCCACCCGGATATGTACCTTAATTCTCTTATTAACTCTTCTCAACTAGTTTATGAACACGTTCAAAATGCTAGTAGGAGGCGGTAAATTATTAGAAACCTGCATTGTATTCCATAATAAAATTGCAGAAGGACATGTTAAAATTAAATGATGGATCCTTTTATCAAAATGGCAGAAACATTGTTTATTGCCCTTCCAATTGCGCAAAAAACAAGTCGTATATAACCTCTTCATCCATCGAGAAGTTAGCAATAGTACAAGTTTTACAGTGATTGGCATTTTTAATAACCGTCCATCCACCCCGATCTAACGGTGGTAGATAAATGGAACCAAACAGACGGAACCAAAAATATGAGACCGAAACCAAAATCTGCGGGACCAGAATTTTTAATATATTTTACGAATATTATAAAAGACGAGCGTCCTTTGAAGCGGCCGGAACAGAGACTGCACTAATCTTAAAGCAATTGACATATCTACACACATCTTAAAGCAAGCAAATTGAGCATAATCTCTCTCGTCTCTCTATTCATACTCTCTCATTGATGTGATGGTCTCCCCGGCGATCCTTGGGCGATGACTGCTAGAGCACCAAGGGCGGCGGCTGGAGCACCGAGGGCGGCGGAGGCGGACGAGATCGAGAGCGTCTCTCCCCGGCGATCCTTGGGCGGCAGCGGCTGAGCACCGAGGGCGACGGTGGCTGGAGCCCTGAGGGTGGCAGAGGCGAACGAGATCGAGAGTGGCGAGGTGGATGCGCCATATGCTCGACTCCACTGCTCACCCCGCTCAGCGCCCGCATACCCACGCGCCATATGCTCGACGGAATGCGTCGCCGACCTGGAGTATTCAAAGCGACGTGTACAGTCTTGATGTTGTATTTCTGAAACTACTGACAACCTGTTCCTCATGGAAAAAATCTTAGTGCGAGAGGTAAACTACGGTGTTGCCGTGACGAGATGGGCGCAACGCCATCCATGGTGGAGGTGGTGAGGGAGCTAGAGACGATATTGCAGATGACGCCGGAGATGGATGGTATAGTACTGTCGAAGGTGCTGACCATGGACCCCTAGGCACACCCCTGGCAGCACAGTGGCGTGAACGAATAGTACTTGTCATCATCTGATGCATCCGGCAGCAACCTGCTGAGCGGCGTTGTGCCCAGCATTAACCCTCGTTGAGAAACTAACTAGTGCTGTGAGCTTAGTCAATTGCTGATTAATATGTTCTGTCACCTGTGTTTGTAGATACAATATTAGAAATTAACATTACCGTTTTGCTCACACCCTCCTCGGGCGAGCACACAGCGATACTGTTCAGCGATGGTACAATGCACTTGTGTTGGTTGCTACTATTGATCTTATGGTCTTAAGAAGTTGTGCACTCCAGCTGCTGCTGCTGCATATACCATTGATTTTCTGCAGTCTAATGATTACTAATGCACTGAGGAATTGTATCGGCATACCTTGCTCTGCGCCTGAGGTATCCAATCAGTCTAATATAAATATGAGATTCATACCCCTATTGCAGAAACTACCACAAAAGGGCAGCAAAACTGCAGTTGTGTTTAAGGCGGAAGAAACCAAGCCCCATTATTCACTACAAATGTGTATTGCAAAAGATGGATTCTCTGACTAAATTAAGAAATCTAACAAGTGATGACATAAATCCGTTTCAACCTTCTAAAAGTATGTATATCCTAAATCATTTCACTATTGATAAATAGAACCTGAGCAGACAATCGACATCATGACAAATAAGCAAAGAGCTAGATGCAAAAGTTCCGATACATCTAGAAATAAGAAGAGAATAGATTTTAGAGATTAAATACATCAATATTTGTTCAACAACACGATCATAATATCCATGATTTCAGTAGTACAGTTGCATGTGCTACTAGCAGCAATGGCTACATACAAGTACACAAACACAAGCTCGCTCACTAAGTTAACTGCAATAGAGAGCCAAATAAGGGCAGTTCATCAGTGCACTCAAGCATCAACAGAACATATCACAGATCCAATACTTTGTTCCCAACATCTGCAAGTGGATGACATTGTGCTTCAAGCTCCAATTTATACTACTTGGATCCAACACTGCCACTGTCAAAGACGAAGCCCCATTATCTGTTATCGTCTGGGTCACACGATGATTCACTGTGGGTGTGAATCACCGCCGGCATCCTCTGCGTCATTGTAAATTGACAGCGAAGCAAGTAGCCACTGTTGAGAACATTGACGCTGATGCAGAGCTCACCAAGCTAGTTGAAACTGATCTGCCATCCTTTCCCAAATGAACCATGATGTGCCAATGCACTGACAGACCCGACATTTACCGGAGAAGCTAGCTGGGTCATAATCTGAGCATACAAAGTGGCGCACAGATATTAGGTAGTACCCCAGCAACAAAGAGAAGTTAGCAATTCACACGATTAAATCGTACAACCAAATTCAGAAAGCCACGGTATACTTAATTAAAACATTTGGCGGCTAGAGTTTCAGACATTTGTGAAAGCACACAAACCTACATTAAATAAGAAGACAGAGCAAACTAAATCCATCTGAAAGTAATCTGGAAGCTTGTCCTCTCAAGTTATGATGGACTATAGTATACATAACAACTCAGCTTTCAACCTAAACATCTGAAAGTAATCTAGAAGCTTGCCCTCTCAAGTTGATGTGTCTAATAAAATGCAGTAACAATTTGAAGATGAAGAACATAGGGATCTAGGCAGCTCAGATGAGTCACATAAGATGAATCATTCAGACCTGAAATATACAAAGTGACTCAGGAAAATGCAATAGCAACTTGAAGATGAAGAATGTATACTTCAGATTCTTTCTGCATATATTGCCAGTGAATGCATACTTTATTAAGCTGAAGTAGTGCAAAGGACTAAAACTTTCGAGAATTTTAGGCCGTAGCATACAAAAATTGAAACATGTGCAAGAACGTAATATGGCTGTGCTGGTGCATAGCTGTGATGCAGATTCAAACCTAATGAAAAACCAGATTGAACTAACTGAATGGCGTTTGCTGTGACGATCAATGCGAAAAACTCTGCCTCTTTGCTTGATATGTACCACAGAAAACATGGCATGTTGGTGCTACAGATTACTTAATGCATGATCAAGGCAGGAACATGGTAATGTACATGGACATCGGGTGCTGTTTTGTGAGCAGGAGGGGGTCATTGATGAACCGGAACTTACCGACGATCGAAGGAGGCGACGTGGACGAGGAGGCAGAGACGCGTCGCCGTGACCTCGGGCGGCGCTCGTTAGGTAGGGGGTAGGGGCTGGATGCTCCCAGCGATCCCAGCGACACTCCGGCCGATCCCTTCGGCGGAGGGGACGTGTCCGTGACTCTCCCAGCGATCCCCGTGATGGAGGGGAGGGGGGCTGCGACCGAGATGGTGGCGGCGGCTAGAGGCTGCGACGGAGGGAGGGGCAGCGGTGGCTATCGGCTGCGATGGAGGGAGGGGCGGCGGCTCGCGGCTGCGATGGAGATGGGCCGGCTGGTGGCTGCGATGGAGGATAGGGGGCGGCCGCGGCGTCTGGCGGCCGCGACGGAGGGAGGGGGCGACTGCGGCAGCTCGCGTCTGCGACGGAGGCAGGGCGGTGGCAGCTCGCGTCTACGATGCGATGGAGTAGAGGCGGCGGCTCTAGAAGCACGATTGATGATCTTATCTTTTCCTGATTTCATGAGTTGATCTTCAGAAGGTCCAATTATAATTGTTAAAGTATTATAGAAGTTACATACCGATTTAATTAACGGTTACAAAAAATTATATTAGACGGAACTAAGGTTTGATTAAACGGAGCTAAAGTTCCATGTCAACGACTTATCCAAATCAAAAAATCGTATTAGTATACACGCATTCCTATGCACTATGATGAATTGAATAGAGAGGATCACTTCATGATGGGATTTGGTTAACCATTTATTTTTTGGGTTCGAACCTATTTAACCATTTTGTGTAAATGGGTGATATAGGTTAACCATTAGGTTATTTGGATAAAAATGGTTAACCATTGGTTATTAAGGTTCGAACCATTTTGAACATTATATAGCACAAATCGTTGGTAAATGAGAATGTATTATACCAAATATTAAATATTCGAGAAGCTCAGCTTGTTAGATTGAAGACTCGAGGAAAAGATCAGAGCTAACTTTCATTGTAAGCTGACGCACTAGCTCAGCAGCTAGCAGCAGTAATGTATGAGCTGACAAAGCTAAACATCTCGAGGAGCGCGGTGAGCCGTATACTCATGAGCTCAGTGAAGCCTTTGATTCTTTCTCTATGTCTTTTGTATCAAGCGGACTGCTAATTGCACAGCTCATATAGCTGCAAGTCATGATGGGATTTGGTTAACCATTTATTTTTTGGGTTCGAACCTATTTAACCATTTTGTGTAAATGGGTGATATAGGTTAACCATTAGGTTATTTGGATAAAAATGGTTAACCATTGGTTATTAAGGTTCGAACCATTTT
This sequence comes from Lolium multiflorum, assembly GCA_030979885.1. NCBI lineage: Eukaryota > Viridiplantae > Streptophyta > Magnoliopsida > Poales > Poaceae > Lolium > Lolium multiflorum. The sequence goes on from CM061748.1 coordinate 52,477,040, forward strand.
GAACATTATATAGCACAAATCGTTGGTAAATGAGAATGTATTATACCAAATATTAAATATTCGAGAAGCTCAGCTTGTTAGATTGAAGACTCGAGGAAAAGATCAGAGCTAACTTTCATTGTAAGCTGACGCACTAGCTCAGCAGCTAGCAGCAGTAATGTATGAGCTGACAAAGCTAAACATCTCGAGGAGCGCGGTGAGCCGTATACTCATGAGCTCAGTGAAGCCTTTGATTCTTTCTCTATGTCTTTTGTATCAAGCGGACTGCTAATTGCACAGCTCATATAGCTGCAAGCATCTTCAGATAATTTGAACTACACCTGCTGTCCTGGCCTACCCAGGTTCGTCTGAATAGCAAGACTGAAATACTTAAAAAAACACTAGATTATAGGCAACCAAATCACTGAAATTACCTAGGAAGTGCTCACGAACTGTTAGTCAAGTCACTCAAATTCGTCTAGGACTGAGCTTCGATGCTCCAAGCAAACCATGGCGGGGTCATTGGCGTTATCCAGGGCGACCACGATGGCGACCCGCAGCGCGGCGTATCCGCCTACGGTGAGCCGTGAGCGGATCGGAACAAGTTAGCAGAGACCTGGGTGTCAGGGACAGGCAGAGGGAGCAGAACTAGTCTGCGGAGACCTGGGCATCGGGGAACAGGCAGAGGTGGACCATGGTGCGGCGAGGCGCGGTTCCTTGGTCGAGGGAGGCGACGAGATGAGACCATGGGGCGGCGGAGCAGACGTGGTGGCGACGATTGGTCCGGCACTGCAGCTTGGAGGCGGCGAGAAACCTAGCAAGAGCAGCTCGTCGGAGGCGGCGCTCGGGACCATGGGCTGGTGCCTGGTGGAGTAGCGATTAACCAAAGGTTGAAGAGGATCGAACCTAAAAAACCATTTGCATATTACGGTTAACCTATAGGCCCATTGGGCTCTTTTTTAGGTTAGGTTAACCTAACCATTGGATAAACGGGAACCAAGTCCCATCTATACGGACGCCCTCTTGTCGGGCGCAACTCTCGCCGTTCATCGACTTCCCCGGAGTCTGCCGTTGTTTCGACATGAGTCGCCGTTTTGACGACTTCGCCGGAGTCAGCCGGCAGTCCTGTCGTGAGTTCGCTGCCATCTCTTCACCGTCAGTTCGTCGCTGTGTTGACCGTTTTCTCCCGACCTCGCCAGACAGGAACACTGAGACGCTGCCGCAGATCCCTAGAGGCCTCATCGGTGTACTTCGTCATCTGTCCGACTGCCCTACGGTCGGGCGGCGCGTTGACGACCTCGCGCAGTATACACCAACGATCGGTCACCTCCCAAAGAAGCATTGGACCAAGCAGCAGCCACGATGGTTGTGCTACTCATCGGCGGTTGTTGCAGCACGGGTTCAGAGGCAGATCCTGGCGATGAGGTGACCTCGCGTGCAATGGAAGGGCTGGGAGACGAGACGAGGTGCCGTCAGAGCAGGTGGATCGACCAGGCAACGAACAGCGCCGCCCTCACGGGCACCGGAGCTCGAGTGCCGCCGGAGCGAGATGGCAGGACGGCTGGGCACACATGACCATCGAAGCTGCAATCTAAACATCCTGCTGACGGATTTTTTTTTCTTTAAGGCGGAATATAGAATGACAAAGCAAACGTTGCAAACAACAAGCGTAGTACGAACTCCACTCCACTCCACACCGGCTAGTCCGAAGACAGCCACCACCGAACTACAACTACGACACAAAAAAAGCCTATCCAAAGCCGAACAACAAAGCCACGTCTCGAGCCACTCCGGTCACCTCCAAAGAACAAAATCTCCACAGAACTCTCCTTGCCAACGCACCACCATAGTAGAAGATGGTGGGACTTGGTCGATCCCGAGAGAGGCAACGTCTTGGATTCTCCGGTGATGTCGTACATAGTGCCCCGGATGATCAAGCTTGGACAACGACAAGCACCGGAGGGTGCAACGAGATACAGCAGGCCATGTCTCCCAAACACAATGCTCTCAACAGAGGGACGACATCGAGATGCCGCCATTGCGTCGATTCACTCCGAACCTAAGCTTTCGCCCGGAGACATCACCAGATCAAAGCGGGGATGGGGAAGTGCTGACACACTCGACGACGCCTCCAAGAAGGGGAACGACGCCCGCAGGCGCCGTCGCCGCCGGCACCGACAAAAGTCGGGCTGGACTTTCATCCGTGTTGACGAACACCGTCCACACCACCCGCCTGATTGGGCCTGCCGATCTTGTCGTCCACACCGCTGCGTCGCAGCCCTTTGTGCTCGCCGCCATAGCCCGGCGGACCACCGGCTTCCAGCACAACGAGGAAGCGCACATCCACCACCAACCCAGCGAAGAACCATGGCAGCCCACCATCATCACGCCAAGCTGCTCGCGCATGACCGTCAGGCCACTCCTGGCTGACAGCCATACCAGCCCTGGAGACCCAGATCGGGCCCAAGAGGGCCAGATCTGGCCCCTGCGCCTCCGGTCCACCCTCCTCACCGGCGCCACCGGGTGAGCGCCGCCGCACATCTTCAGCCCTGAGGCGGCCGGCCGCAGGCCAGGAGCTCCTCTGGCCGCGCTCCACTCCGCCGCCGCCTGCAGGGCCTTGGACCCGCGTCTCGCGCTCGACCCCAGCCCGCGCCGGTCTTCGCACGTCGCCTCCGCTGCTAGGACCTCCGCCGGGCACCTCCAACTCTCCGCGCCTCCCCGTCGTAGGCCGGCGAGCCACTCCACCTCCGCGCGCCTCAGCACGCAAGCCTCCGCGCCGCCCTGGAGACGTCCCCCTCCGCGCGAAGGGAGCCCGTCGGGGCGCGCCAACCTCACCCGCCGCCTTTGACGGCCGGGCTGGGCCGCCGCCACCGCCGCCGCCGGCAGCAGCGGCCGGGAAGATGGCTTTTTTGGGGGTGGTTGGCTAGGGTTTCGTGGGGGCTCCGGAGCCGCCCGCGCGAGCGGCCCGGGAGCGGTTTCCTCGTCTACTGCTGCCTCTCACTTTGCTGACGGATTTCTCGCCGCGGCAATAAAACATAGCTGAGCGCCGTGTGCCCGACCGTATTCGAAGTGGATGTACTTGCTGCTGCACCGGCGCGATGGACAATAACCACGGCAACAAAGTGTCAAAGAACTCTGCACCACATCTCCCAATCGCCCGCACTAGCTCTCGCTTCTCTGCCACACAACAATAGTTCAGTCAACCACGACAAAGGACTAAAAGATAAAGCTATGCGACATGTCAGTACTCAGTACTCAATGGGACGGCAACCTGCTGCTCAAGAACTGGGACTCTGGAGTTGCTGGCTTGGTATTCCACCGTATGTGCACGTTCAACTTCAACAGACTGGGGGAGCAACCTAGCCTAGCTGTGGTTCTTTTTTTTGTTGTTTTTTGTTTTTTGAACGGCTGGTTATGTAGAGGTTGAAGAAAGCTTTGATATAGTGCCCTCAGTTATGAGCATGAACTGAACGATCTCAGAACTAGCTAAAGATAAGTTTTCAGCCATTATATTGTGCACTTCAAGACCTCAACCATCTAACACTTTGGAAGATCGAACGTACCAAAGTAACAGGTACTCCTAGGTACTACATATATAAGCTAAACTTTTCTCCATTAATTGATATACGTATTTTTATTTTTTTTCATGCTTTAAAATTTGTTACTCCCTCCAATCTGATAAAAGTATCGAAAAGACGATTTTATAAATGCCCCTGAGTTTTTTTTTATTTCGTCAACCCGCAGTACTGTCCATACTCAATCAACTGGAACCAGGGGCGGATCTAGCCTTTAGCCAATGGGGGCGGATGCCCCCACTCAAATTTCTGCCACCTTGCAATATGACATGCAAAATACTGATTTGACCCCACTTAGTAAAAATATTTGCACAACAAAGCACATCTTTGCCCCCGCTAAAAACCAATCCTGGCTCCGCCCATGACTGGAACAGGTACCGTGTGTCGATAATAATAATAATCTACATCTTACCTAATAATAAAGAAAATAAGGCATTACACCCCACTGCCACCGGTAAGTTATACTCCTTCCTCCCCTTGCCTTTTCGTCCCGAGCGTGAGCTCCGGCCGTTGTGCGCCGCCTCCCTCCGGTCATGCCCACATCTCCCCTGCCCCTGCCAACGCGCCCCACCTGCACGCCATCGTGGCGCCGGAGAGCCATAACATCAGCCCTCCTCGGCTAGCCCTTCCCCATCGCCTCCGGGCAGGCTCTACGCAGACGAGAGCAGCAGGATGTCCCTCCCCGCCCCACCATCTAGAGGAGCGAGCTGTATTGAGCACGCGCAAGCGGCAGAGCTAGCTGGTGAGAGGCGAGGAGGATGGTTGGAGATACGCTCGTTGACCTCAAGACAAGCCATTGTGCGTACGGCCTCGGATCTGACGTTCTCGGGCCAAGCCATAGTGGGCGACGCTGGCAGTGGCCATCGAGGTCGGCGCTGTCAGTGGCCGTTGAGGTCCGAGCCGGACGAGGAGGCAGGCAGTGGACCGCCGACGAGAACAAGAATCGGAAGGAAGAGGAGGCCGTAGGGGTGAGGCGAGGAAGATGGGAGAGGGGAGATGCGGGCGAAGTGGCTTCGCCGGCCGGGAGAGAGCGGGAGCGCGGGGGCTCACCCGCATATCGTGAGGACGAAAGGAATTGATCCGGGGCTGGGTGCGCGCGCGTCTGGCAGCGGATTTGAGGGGAAGTCTCTCACGTGCTGCAGACTGCAATAGGTGTTCTAATCTCACGATCGGCTGATCCTGCTACTGGTCTCTCTCACTACCAACCTAAATCCTGCATCAAATTCTTTTACTTTATATAAAGATTGTCAAGTAGTAAACCTTAAGATTTATAACTTGATAATACACACAAACATAATATTAGTGGAGATGTATGCAACTAGATAAAGAATTGTAATGTCAGAACTGCACATGTCAAGTTTTTACACATACGAAAACGGGAGAAACTGATATCTGCAATACACTCTCCTACCGATCGTTGAGCAAGCCACCATTTTTCATGGGTATCATCTAATGCTTAATTTCCTTTTTTTTGTGTGTGTTTCAGAAGACGTACAAATTATGAAGAATGTGTGAGGAGGTAAAATATTATCATCTATTTTAACCAGATTTAGTCGGGCCGAAAATTTATCGTGTAAAAAGTTTAAAATAAAAAACCACCAAAAAAGTTTAATGTGTGAAAATATATCGTTGTCAAGGGTGGGTGGAAGTCTTGATTTGCTCAAGGGTTGGCGGGATGGAAGAAAGGGATAATTCAAACATTTTTTCATAAGTTGGGAGGGATGGTTCGATGAGGTGCCAAGGATTGTTTGGTTTTCAAGTTTATAATTGATTTGCTAAATATATATGATTAACACTTGGTCTGTCCGTAGCAACGCATGGGCAATTTTACTAGTTGACAAATAAAGATTCAATACATATCAACGATGATTACTATGTGATTTAATCAGGGCATTACGACAAAGTACATAGACCGCTATCCAGCATGCATCTATGACTAAATAATCCACCTTCGGTTATCATCCGAACCCCTTCCAGTATTAAGTTGCGAACAACAGATAATTGCATTAAGTATGGTGCGTAATGTAATCAACACAAATATCCTTAGACCAAGCATCAATGTTTTATCCCTAGTAGCAACAACACATCCACAACCTTAGAACCTACTGTCACGATCCCAGATTTAATGGAGGCATGAACCCACTATCGAGCATAATTACTCCCTCTTGGAGTTACAAGTATCAACTTGGCCAGAGCCTCTACTAGCAACGGAGAGCATGCAAGAACATAAACAACACATATATGATAGATTGATAATCAACTTAACATAGTATTATCTATTCATCGGATCTCACCAAACACAACATGTAGCATTACAAATAGATGATCTTGATCATGTTAGGCAGCTCACAAGATCTAATACAATGAAAGCACAAGCGGAGAAGACAACCATCTAGCTACTGCTATGGACCCATAGTCCAAGGATGAACTACTCACGCATCAATCCGAGGCGGGCATGATGATGTAGAGCCCCTCCGGTGATGATTCCCCTCCCCAGGGTGCCGAGGCGATCTCCTGAATCCCCGAGATGGGATTCGCGGCGGCCTCTCGTAATGTTTTCCGTATTGTGGCTCTCTGGGGTTTCGCGACGGAGGCTTTAAGTAGGCGGAAGGGTAGGTCGGGGCCACACGAGGCGACACACAGGCCGGGCGCGCCAGCCCGGGCCGCGCCGCCTAGCGTGTCGTCGCCTCGTGGCCCCACTGTTTCCTCTTCGGACTGGAAGCTTCGTGCAAAATAGGACCCTGGCGTTGATTTCGTCCAATTCCGAGAATATTTCCTTACTAGGATTTCTGAAACCAAAAACAGCAGAAAAATAGCAACTCGGCATCTTGTTAATAGGTTAGTGCCGGAAAATGTAAAATAATGCTGTAAAGTATGTATAAAACATTCAAGTATTGTAATAAAAGTAGCATGGAACATAAGAAATTATAGATACGTTTGCGACGTATCAAGCATCCCCAAGCTTAGTTCCTACTCGTCCTCGAGTAGGTAAACGATAACACAAATAATTTCTGAAGTGACATGCTACCAACATAATCTTGATCAACATTATTGTAAAGCATATGAGATGAATGGAGTGATCTGAACAAAAGATTGCTAACAAAGATAATGACTAAGCAAATGAATCATATAGCAAAACTTTTCATGAATAATACTTTCAAACAAGTATCAATAAGACTTGCATAAGAGATAACTCATAAGCAATAAATTCATAGTAGAATGCATTGAAGCAACACAAAGGATGATTAAGTTTCAGCAATTGCTTTCAACTTGTAACATGTATATCTCATGGATATTTGTCAACATAGAGTAATATAACAAGTGCAATAAGTAAACATGTAAGAATCAATGCACACAGTTAACACAAGTATTTGCTTCTAAGATAGAAGGGAATGGGTAAACTGACTCAACAATAAAGTAAAAGATTGGCCCTTCGCAGAGGGAAGCATTGATTACTATTTTTGTGCTAGAGCTTTTGTTTTGAAAACATAGAAACAATTTTGTCAACGGTAGTAATAATTCATATGTGCTATGCATAATACTTCCTACAAGTTGCATGCCTCATGCATAGAGTACCAATAGTGCTCGCACCTTGTCCTACTATCTCGGAAAACACGGATTCTCATCGCATAACATATGTTTCAACCAAGTGTCACAAAGGGGTACCTCTATGCCGCCTGTACAAGTGTCTAAGGAGAAAGCACGCATTGGATTTCTCGCTTTTGATTATTCTCAACTTAGACATCCATACCGGGACAACATAGACAACAGATAATGGACTCCTCTTTTTAATGCTTAAGCATTCAACAATAGTTAATATTCTCATAAGAGATTGAGGTTGTATGTCCAAACTGAAACTTCCACCATGATACATGGCTTTAGTTAGCGGCCCAATGTTCTTCTCTAACATATGCATACTCAAACCATTTGATCATGAAATCCACTACTTCAGACAAGACGAACATGCATAGCATCTCACATGATATCCAACAAAGATAAAGTTGATGGCGTCCCCAGAAAACATGGTTACCGCTCAACAAGCAACTTATAAAAATTAAGACACATAACTACATATTCATCACCACAATAGTTTTTAAGCTATTTGTCCCATGAGCTATATATTGTAAAGGTAGAGGAATGAAATTTAAAGGTAGCACTCAAGTAATTTACTTTGGAATGGCAGGAAATACCACATAGTAGGTAGATATGGTGGACACAAATGGCATGGAGTTTGGCTCAAGGTGTTTGGATGCACGAGAAGCATTTCCTCTCAGTACAAGGTTTGGGCTAGCAAGGTTGTTTGAAGCAAACACAAGTATGAACAGGTACAGCAAAACTCACACAAGAACATATTGCAAGCATTATAAGGCTCTACACTGTCTTCCTTGTTGTTCAAACACTTTACCCGAAAATATCTAGACTTAGAGAGAACAATCATGCAAACCAAATTAAACAAGCTCTACAGTAGTTCTTCATTAATGGATTAAACTACATGATGCAAGAGCTTAAACATGATCTAAGAGAGCTCAAACAATTGCCAAATTGTCAAACCATATGCATCATTTTCCAATTCCAACCATATAGCAATTTAACGAAGCAATAAGCTTTCGCCATGAACATTAAAGCACAATTAAGAACACAAGTGTTCCATATGAAAAAGCGGAGCGTAATATCTCCAATATAAGGATGGCGAGATCCAACTTTATTCAAAACAAAACAAAAATAAAAACAAACCGATGCTCCAAGTAAAGAACATAAGAATGTGACGGAATAAAAATATAGTTTCACTAGAAGTGACCTGATAATGTTGTCGATGAAGAAGGGGATGCCTTGGGAATCCCCAAGCTTAGATGCTTGAGTCTTCTTAAAATATGCAGGGATGAACCACCGGGGCATCCCCAAGCTTAGACCTTTCACTCTTCTCGATCATAGTATATCATCCTCTTCTCTTGACCCTTGAAAACTTCCTTCACACAAACTTCAAGCAAACTCATGAGAGGGTTAGTGCTTAACCACAAATTCACATATTCAGAGGTGACACAATCATTCTTAACACTTCTGGACATTGCACAAAGCTTCTGAAAGTTAATGGAACAAAGAAACTCATTCAACATAGCAAAAGCGGCAATGCGAAATAAAAGACAGAATCTGTCAAAAACAGAACAGTCCGTAAAGATGCTTCTGGACTGGGCACTTAACTTGCTCAAATGGAAAAACTCAAAACTAATGAAAGTTGCGTACATATCTGAGGATCACGCTCGTAATTTTTCAGATTTTTTCGAATTTTTTACAGAGACTTATGCCAGAATTCGTGACAGACAGCAATGCTGTTTCTGCGCAGCGATCCCAAATATAACATCAACTTAAGCATAGAAACTTTACTTGGCACAAAAACATGATAAGGAGAGGTTGCTACAGTAGTAAACAACTTCCAAGACTCAACAAAACAAAAATTGCTGTAGTAAAATAAACACATGGGTTATCTCCCAAGAAGTGCTTTTCTTTAACGCCTTTCAGCTAGGCGCAGAAAGTGCATATCAAGTAACATCAAGAGATGAAGCATCAACATTATCTCCAAGGGCGTGGGAAGTTTTTTCCACAATGCATGTTATCTTATCTATGTAAGTTTCAGAGGCTCCTTTTTCATTATTCTTAGGCTTGCTATTCTCATCAAACAAATTTTCAGGAACAAGCCAACCATAGTTATTTTCTAGAGCTTCATGCATTCCTAGGAGTTTACAAGGTATTGTTGTCTTAATCTCCCCACCATCATTAACATTATTAGTGTACTTTATTCTATCAATGTCCATCTTTTCAAGGGTACTAACAAAGTTGGTGTAAGAACCAAGCATTTTATATTTAGCAAAGACTTTTCTAGCCTCTCTTGCTACACCACCAAATTCTTTAAGAAGGGTTTCTAAAACAAAATCTTTCTTTTCTCCTTCCTCCATATCACCAAGTGTGAGAAACATGTGTTGGATAATAGGATTGAGATTAACAAATTTAGTTTCCAGCATGTGTACTAAAGAAGCAACAGCAATTTCATAAGTAGGAGCAAGTTCTACCAAGTGTCTATCTTCAAAATCTTCAGCGGTACTAACATGAGTGAAAAAATCTTCTATATTATCTCTTCCAATTATAGACCCTCGGCCTACCGGTATGTCTTTTAGAGTGTACTTAGGAGGAAACATGATGAAATAAGCAAAAAGTAAACTAGGCAAATAAAGTAAAGACAAGTAACTAATTTTTTTTGTGTTTTTGATATAGAGCAAACAAGTAAATAAAGTAAAGCTAGCAACTAATTTTTTTGTGTTTTGTTTAAGTGCAGCAAACAAAGTAGTAAATAAAATAAAGCAAGACAAAAAAAAGTAAAGAGATTGGAAGTGGAGACTCCCCTTGCAGCGTGTCTTGATCTCCTGCAACGGCGCGAAATTTATTTGCTGGCGTGTAGTTGACGTGGGAATTAGAGATCTCTGTGGTGTAACTTTTCTTCAGATCCCCGGCAACGGCGCCGAAATTTAGCTTGATACGAAGCACACGTCCGTTGGGAACCCCAAGTGGAAGGTATGATGCGTATAGAAGCAAGTTTCCCTCAGTATGAAACCAAGGTTATCGAACCAGTAGGAGCCAAGAAGCACGTGAAGGTTGTTGGTTGAGGAGTGTAGTGCGGCGCAACACCAGTGAAACCGGCGCCAACGTGGAACCTGCACAACACAATCAAGATACTTTGCCCCAACGTAACGTGAGGTTGTCAATCTCACCGGCTTGCTGAAAACAAAGGATTAAGTGTATCGAGTGGAAGATGGTGGTTGTTTGCAAAGAACAGTAAAAACAGTAGAATGTATTCAGATGTAAAGAATGGACCGGGGTCCACAGTTCACTAGTGGTGTCTCTCCAATAAGATAACTAGCATGCTGGGTGAACAAATTACAGGTGAGCAATTGACAAATAAAGATTCAATACATATCAACGATGATTACTATGTGATTTAATCAGGGCATTACGACAAAGTACATAGACCGCTATCCAGCATGCATCTATGCCTAAATAATCCACCTTCAGGTTATCATCCGAACCCCTTCCAGTATTAAGTTGCGAACAACAGATAATTGCATTAAGTATGGTGCGTAATGTAATCAACACAAATATCCTTAGACCAAGCATCAATGTTTTATCCCTAGTAGCAACAACACATCCACAACCTTAGAACCTACTGTCACGATCCCAGATTTAATGGAGGCATGAACCCACTATCGAGCATAATTACTCCCTCTTGGAGTTACAAGTATCAACTTGGCCAGAGCCTCTACTAGCAACGGAGAGCATGCAAGAACATAAACAACACATATATGATAGATTGATAATCAACTTAACATAGTATTCTCTATTCATCGGATCTCACCAAACACAACATGTAGCATTACAAATAGATGATCTTGATCATGTTAGGCAGCTCACAAGATCTAATACAATGAAAGCACAAGCGGAGAAGACAACCATCTAGCTACTGCTATGGACCCATAGTCCAAGGATGAACTACTCACGCATCAATCCGGAGGCGGGCATGATGATGTAGAGCCTCCGGTGATGATTCCCCTCTCCCAGGGTGCCGGAGGCGATCTCCGAATCCCCGAGATGGGATTCGCGGCGGCGGCCTCTCGCAATGTTTTTCGTATCGTGGCTCTCGTACAGGGGTTTCGACGAGGCTTTAAGTAGGCGGAAGGGTAGGTCAGGGGGCCACACGAGGTGGCGACACAACAGGCCGGCGCGGCCAGGGCCTGGCCGCGCCGCCCTAGCGTGTCGTCGCCTCGTGGCCCCACTTCGTTTCCTCTTTGGACTGGAAGCTTCGTGCAAAAATAGGACCCTGGGCGTTGATTTCGTCCAATTCCGAGAATATTTCCTTACTAGGATTTCTGAAACCAAAAACAGCAGAAAAACAACTGGCACTTCGGCATCTTGTTAATAGGTTAGTGCCGGAAAATGTAAAATAATGTTGTAAAGTATGTATAAAACATTCAAGTATTGTAATAAAAGTAGCATGGAACATAAGAAATTATAGATACGTTTGCGACGTATCAGTGGGTTTGTTGTATTTTGGAGTAAATCCTCTAGATGAGTTGTTGCGGTACTTCTGGGCATTGTTGGACCCATGCTGGTTCATCATCCGGCATTTGCGGTTCTCGTTGGCTTGGTGAAGCTTCCCTTCCATCTGGATGGCTGAGTCCACCAGGGCTTCTAGATCAGCAAAGGGAATGTTGACCAGTACAGTTTGCATCTCGTCATGCAGTCCGTTCAGAAATCTCTCCTTCCGCTTCTCATTGGTGTCGGTTTCGTCCGGGGCGTACCTTGACAGAGTAAGGAATCTGTCGCGGTATTCCACCACGGACATCCTGCCTTGTTTGAGTTCGCGGAACTCGTCTCTCATCTTCTTGATCAGTCCTTGGGGCACATGGTACTTGCTAAACTTCAGCTTGAAGTCTTCCCAGGTCATCATTTGTCCCGCATTCATTGCGCGGGCACTCGTCCACCAGGCTCTGACAGGTCCTGACCGGTAGTGGGTGGTGATACGCGTAGATGCACACGTCCGTTGGGAACCCCAAGTGGAAGGTATGATGCGTATAGAAGCAAGTTTCCCTCAGTATGAAACCAAGGTTTAATCGAACCAGGAGCCAAGAAGCACGTTGAAGGTTGTTGGTGGCGAAATGTGATGCGGCGCAACAACAGGGATTCCGGCGCCAACGTGGAATCTGCACAACAAAACCAAAGTACTTTGCCCCAACGAAACAGTGAGGTTGTCAATCTCACCGGCTTGTTGTAACAAAGGATTAAACGTATCGAGTGGAAGATGATTGTTTGCAAGAAAATAGTAAAACACAATTGCAGTAGATTGTATGCTATGTAAAGAATAGGACCGGGGTCCACAGTTCACTAGAGGTGTCTCTCCCATAAGATAAAAGCATGTTGGGTGAACAAATTACGGGCAATTGACAAATAGAGAAAGGCATAACAATGCATATACATGATATGATAAATATAGTGATATTTAATCCGGGCATTACGACAAAGTACATAGACCGCCATCCAACTGCATCTATGCCTAAAAAGTCCACCTTCAGGTTATCATCCGAACCCCATTCAGTATTAAGTTGCTAAGCAACAGACAATTGCATTAAGTATGGTGCGTAATGTAATCGACAACTACATCCTTAGACATAGAATCAATGTTTTATCCCTAGTGGCAACAACACATCACAACCTTAGAACTTTCTGTCACTGTCCCAGGTGTCAATGAAGGCATGAACCCACTATCGAGCATAAATACTCCCTCTTGGAGTTAAGAGTACAAACTTGGCCAGAGCCTCTACTAATAACGGAGAGCATGCACGATCATAAACAACACATAAACAATAGATTGATAATCACCATAACATAGTATTCTCTATCCATCGGATCCCGACAAACACAACATATAGTATTACATAGATGATCTTGATCATGTTAGGCAGCTCACAAGATACAACAATGAAGCACAACAAGGAGAAGACGACCATCTAGCTACTGCTATGGACCCATGGTCCAGGGGTGAACTACTCACTCATCACTCCGGAGGCGATCATGGCGATGAAGAGTCCTCCCGGAGATGAATCCCCTCTCCCCAGGGTGCCGGAGGCGATCTCCCGAATCCCCGAGATGGGATTCGGCGCGGCGTCTCGGAAGGTTTTCCGTATCGTGGCTCTCGGACCGGGGGTTTCGCGACGGAGGCTTTAAGTAGGCGGAAGGGTAGGTCGGGGGCTGACGAGGGGCCCACACCATAGGCGGCGGCGCCCCCTCTGGCCGCGCGCCCTATGGTGGCGGCGCTCGTCGCCCCACTTCGTTATCTCTCTCTTCGAAGCTCCGTGCAAAAATAGGACCCTGGGCGAAGATTTCGTCCAATTCCGAGAATATTTCCTTACTAGGATTTCTGAAACCAAAAACAACCAACTGGCTCTTCGGCATCTTGTTAATAGGTTAGAGAAAATGCATAAATATGACATATAATGTGCATAAAACATGTAGGTATCATCAATAAAGTAGCATGGAACATAAGAAATTATCGATACGTTGGAGACGTATCAGCATCCCTAAGCTTAGTTCTGCTCGTCCCGAGCAGGTAAAACGATAACAAAGATAATTTCTGAAGTGACATGTCATTATAATCTTGATCATACTATTTGTAAACATATGTAATGAATGCAGCGATCAAAACAAAGGTAATGACATGAGTAAACAAGTGAATCATATAGCAAAGACTTTTCATGAATAGTACTTCAAGACAAGCATCAATAAGTCTTGCATAAGAGTTAACTCATAAAGCAATAAATCAAAGTAAAGGTGTTGAAGCAACACAAAGGAAGATTAAGTTTCAGCGGTTGCTTTCAACTTATAACATGTATATCTCATGGATATTGTCAACATAAAGTAATATAACAAGTGCAATATGCAAGTATGTAGGAATCAATGCACAGTTCACACAAGTGTTTGCTTCTTAAGGTGGAGGGAGATAGGTAAACTGACTCAACAATAAAAGTAAAAGAATGGTCCTTCAAAGAGGAAAGCATCGATTGCTGTATTTGTGCTAGAGCTTTTATTTTGAAAACATGAAACAATTTTGTCAACGGTAGTAATAAAGCATATGAGTTATGTAAATTATATCTTACAAGTTGCAAGCCTCATGCATAGTATACTAATAGTGCCCGCACCTCGTCTTACTTAGCTTGGACTACCGGATCTTTGCATGCCATGCACTACAAGAAAAGTTCTGATAGACAACGTCCCAAAATCGTCAACTAAGGGGCATTTTTCGTCGCCTATGGGCCTAACCCGACGATATGGGTTCCGTTGTCGAAACTGCGTCAGGCAAAGTCCAACGACGATTTTTTCGGTCCGTCGCGCTTGGGCGCCCTTCCGCCACGGAAAATCGGACCGTTGCGGAAGTGTTTTCGGGAGCCCGTTGACTGCTGACGTCATGCAAACTGACACGTGGCGACGCCGTTAACTCGCGGCGTTAACCGGCTGAAACCCCGTGGTAGATGGTAGGCCCACACGAGGCCTGCCACGTCTTAAGCGGGCCGGGCCAGATGACATAGTTTGACCGGTCAACTATATAGCGGGCTGGTCCATTAGTTACGTGGGCCGGCCTAACCTCTAAGGTTGATGGTCAAAACTTAAATGGGCGGCCCATTTAACATGTGGGGTCCACCTTAAAGAATCGGGTCGGCCCAAGAAGCAAGTGGGCCGGGCCAAAAACACGTGGGTCCCACTTTCCGTTAAAAGGCGGCCCATTTAGTGTGGGGTCCACCGTATAGCAAGTGGGCGGCCCAAGCTAGTGGGCCGGCCAAAAACACAGGTGGGTCTCACTTTCCGTTAAAGGATCGGCCCATTTAGTTTGTGGGGTCCACCATATAGCAAGTGGGCCGCCCAACAAAATAGTGGGCCGGGCCAAAAACACAGTGGGTCCCACTTTCTGTTAAAGGGCCGGCCCATTTAGTATGTGGGGCCCACCATATAGCCGGGCTGGCCCACCAAGATAGTGGGCCGGGCCAAAACACGGTGGGTCCCACATTCCTGTTAATGGGCCGCCCATTTGGTATGTGGGGTCCACCATATAGAAAGTGGGCCGGCCCAACAAAATAGTGGGCCGGCCAAAAACACAAGGGGTCCCACCTTCCACTTAAAGGGCCGGCCCATTTACCATGTGGGACCACCATAGCAAGCGGGCGCCCAATAAGCATGGGCCCCACTTTCCTGTTAAAGGGCCGGCCACTAGTATGTGGGGTCCACCATATAGCAAGGGCGGCCCAACAAGATAGTGGGCCGGGCCAAAAACACAGTGGGTCCCACTTTCCTCTTAAAGGGGGCCCATTTATTACGTGGGGTCCTCCAAAAAAGCAAATGGGCTGGCCCAACTAATTAGTGGGCCGGCCCAGTAGTTGGTGGGGTCCACCTTAAAGCAAGTGGGCCAGCCCAATTAGTGTGGGTCCACCGTAAATCAAATGGGCTGGCCCAAGAAGTAAGTGGGCCAGCCCGTTTAGTTGCTGTTTATATGCCGGCATAATATGCGCTTTAGGATTTTGCGGGCAGGCACATATGTGATTTCGCTTAATTGGGCCGTTTAAGGGATGGGAATTCGTGATTTAGATACTGAGAATATTTACGCAGCATTGATTTCTGTCGGATAGCCTCACTTACCACAAGCACCAAAGAAAAAATGCGCGAAAGAACTATAAAAACTAACTAAATATTACATCAGCTGCAAGGCATTGAAAAAATATTACAGAACCCAGAGAAATTGAATGGTAATTAAACCTAGCAATACAATGAAGCGATCCGGCAATCTTTTAAGTTGTCCATGCAGCACCTATATCTGAAACAAAGACATTACAAGTTAAGACAGCAACAATGGAAAGGCAAAGACACTCCAATATTGTTTGGCAAAGAATTTGGAACTCATCATTTCGTCGTTATAACAAGATCATTGTAATGCGCACAATAAGCAAACAAAGAGTGCATGCCGCATACCAACAACCAATATAACAGAGCATGTTAGAATGAAACAGCAGACTTACTACTGTCGAGTCCCATGCAAACCAACATGTTCAGGGAGTACAAAATTGGTATGAACAACATAGTAGCAGGCTATAAATTTTGTAACAACGACTGAGCAAGATGAAGTTATGATGGCTACATCTACAGAGCAGGGAATGTAAACCAAAAATAGAAGTTACGATGGCAGAAGCTAAAGAGGAGGGAATGTGAACCAACATGTGCCAAGTGCAATTACTTCATTTTGGCCGTGAACTAAATAATACTCCTGAACTTATAGTGAAGGGGATGCAAATCAAGATGTTTCGGGATATAAACTTGTAATGAGCAACACATAGAGGATAGTTAATGCTGGAGCTTAGGATGGACCAGATACAGAATATAGTGGGATCACCTGTGAACTTGTATAAGAGGGAATGCAAACCAATATGTTCAGCTTTCCATATGTGAGCGTCATGCCAAGTCAGATAAACAAGTCAATAATGCAGCTTTTGAAGAACAAGATGGCACGCAAAATTATTATCTAGTAGTATGACAAGTTTATTTGTACTACAGGCTAGATAGCAGAGTGATAGCATGCCAAACTAAGTCCTTACTTTGTTAGCTTACAATGAACTAGATACAAAACAATGGCATCACCTGTAGTACAGGGAATGCAAGCCAACATGTTCATGGAGTAAAAAATTGGCACAAACAACATAGTAGCAGGCCATAATTTTTGTAACAACGACTGAGCAAGATAAAGTTATGATGGCTAGATCTACAGAGCAGGGAATGTAAACCAAATATAGAAGTTACGATGCCAAAAGCTATAGAGCAGGGAATGCGAACCAACATGTGCAATTACTTAAAATTGGCCATGAACTAAATAATAGCAGGATGTTACTATAATACCTATAATTTTTGTAACAACGACTGAGCAAGATAGAAGTTATGATGGCTACATCTACAGAGCAGGGAATGCAAACCAAAATGTTCAATCGCTTAAAGTTAGCAATGAAGTAGAAAATAGCAAGGTGTTACGGTCATAGCTAGGAATGAACTAAAAGAGCTTCAGACAAACAAGCATCTGAACCCAGAACATGGCGCTAAAACAAGGGACTTACATTAGGAGAAGCACTCTGTGGGAGTCACAGCAGATCTTCCTGGGGTTGATAGATCCGGTGATGAAGTACGCTACATGTGCTACTTGGGGTTGGAGAGACGGCCATTACACTTCATGGTTACTCATCTCGTCTGCAAAAACGTAACGGCGCATCGTTAGCACAAACAGGTTCCCCCAAGATTAAACAAGAACTTGCAGGCAAGCAATAGAAAAGCGACAGTAGAAGAGTTTAGATCATGCACGGCGCCGGTGAAGCAGATCCGGTTCATGCACAGCGGTGTCGGTGAGCAAGATCCGATGCGGTGGACGACGGATCCGGCGAAGCGGCTCCGGTGGGGTGGACGATGTTGGAGATATGCCCAAGAGGCAATAATAAAAGTGGTTATTATATATCTTTATGTTTATGATAAATGTTTATATACCATGCTATAATTGTATTAACCGAAACATTGATACATGTGTGATATGTAAACAACAAAGAGTCCCTAGTAAGCCTCTTAACTAGCTTGTTGATTAATAGATGATTAGTTTCATAATCATGAACATTGGATGTTATTAATAACAAGGTTATATCATTGTATGAATGATGTAATGGACACACCCAATTAAGCATAGCATAAGATCACGTCATTAAGTTATTTGCTATAAGCTTTCAATACATAGTTACCTAGTCCTTATGACCATGAGATCATGTAAATCACTTATACCGGAAAGGTACTTTGATTACATCAAACGCCACTGCGTAAATGGGTGGTTATAAAGGTGGGATTAAGTATCCGGAAAGTATGAGTTGAGGCATATGGATCAATAGTGGGATTTGTCCATCCCGATGACGGATAGATATACTCTGGGCCCTCTCGGTGGAATGTCGTCTAATGTCTTGCAAGCATATGAATAAGTTCATAAGAGACCACATACCACGGTACGAGTAAAGAGTACTTGTCAGGAGACGAGGTTGAACAAGGTATAGTGTGATACCGATGATCAAACCTCGGACAAGTAAAATATCGCGTGACAAAGGGAATTGGTATCATATGTGTATGGTTCATTCGATCACTAAAGTCATCGTTGA
Source organism: Lolium multiflorum (assembly GCA_030979885.1). Lineage (NCBI taxonomy): Eukaryota > Viridiplantae > Streptophyta > Magnoliopsida > Poales > Poaceae > Lolium > Lolium multiflorum. The sequence goes on from CM061748.1 coordinate 52,495,353, forward strand.
ATATGTGGGAGCCATTATGGATCTCCAGATCCCGCTATTGGTTATTGGTCGGAGTGAGTACTCAACCATGTCCGCATAGTTCACGAACCGTAGGGTGACACACTTAAAGTTGGATGTTGAAATGGTAGTACTTGAATATGGAATGAAGTTGGAATATTTGTTCGGAGTCCCGGATGGGATCCCGGACATCACGAGGAGTTCCGGAATGGTCCGGAGAATAAGATTCATATATAGGATGTCATTTTATGTGAATAAAATGATGCGGAAGGTTCTATGGAAGGTTCTAGAAGGTTCTAGAAAAGTCCGGAAGAAACCACCAAGGAAGGTGGAGTCCACATGGGACTCCACCTCCATGGCCGGCCAACCCTAGTGGGGGAGGAGTCCCAAGTGGACTCCCCCTTAGGGGGCCGGCCACCCCCCCCATGGAAGGTGGAATTCCCACCTCTAGTGGGAGGGAAAGTTTCCCACCATATGGAAGGTTTTGGTTTCGGGTCTTATTCGAAGACTTGGACACCAACACTTGGGATCCACCTATATAAACAAGGGCCAAGGGAGGGGGCCGGCCACCCCAAGACCACAAGCTGGCCGCCCCCCATAGAGTGGCCGGCCACCCCCTCCCAAACCCTAGCTTTGCTCCTCCACTTCATATTGCCCGCATAGCTTAGCGAAGCTCCGCCGGACTTCTACACCGCCACCGACACCACGCCGTCGTGCTGTCGGATTCAAGAGGAGCTACTACTTCCGCTGCCCGCTGGAACGGGGAGGTGGACGTCGTCTTCATCAACAACCGAACGTGTGACCGAGTACGGAGGTGCTGCCCGTTCGTGGCGCCGGAACCGATCGTGATCAAGATCTTCTACGCGCTTTTGCAAGCGGCAAGTGAACGTCTACCGCAGCAACAAGAGCCTCCTCTTGTAGGCTTTGGAATCTCTTCAAGGGTGAGTCTCGACAATCCCCTCGTTGCTACCGTCTTCTAGATTGCATCTTGGCTTGGATTGCGTGTTCGCCGTAGGAAAATTTTTGTTTTCTATGCTACGTTATCCTACAGTGGTATCAGAGCCGTGTCTATGCATAGATGGTTGCACGAGTAGAACACAATGGTTTGTGGGCGTTGATGCTCTTGTTATCTTTAGTTGAGTACTTTGCATCTTTGTGGCATAGTGGGATGAAGCGGCTCGGGCTAACTTTACATGACCGCGTTCATGAGATTTGCTCCACGCTTGACATGCAACTTGTATTGCATAAGTGGCTTTGCGGGTGTCTGTCTCTCCTACTATAGTGAAGATTCAATTTACTCTTCTATTGACAACACTAGTATCACCGTTGTGGTTCATGTTCGTAGGTAGATTGGATCTTGCTCGAAAACCCTAAACCACGTAAAATATGCAAACCAAATTAGAGAACGTCTAACTTGTTTTTGCAGGGTTTGGTGATGTGATATGGCCATAATGTGATGATGAATATGTATGAGATGATCATTATTGTATTGTGGCAACCGGCAGGAGCCTTATGGTTGTCTTTAAATTTCATGTTGAGTAGTATTTCAAAGTAGTTGTAATAGTTGCTACATGGAGGACGATCATGAAGACGGCGCCATTGACCTTGGTGCTTCGCCGACGATGATGGAGATCATGCCCGTTGATGATGGAGATCATGTCCGTACTTTGGAGATGAAGATCAAAGGCGCAAAGACAAAAGGGCCATATCATATCACATATGAATTGCATGTGATGTTAATCCTTTTATGCATCTTATTTTGCTTAGATCGCGACGGTAGCATTATAAGATGATCCCTCTCACTAAAATCTCAAGATAATAAAGTGTTCATCCTTAGTAGCACCGTTATCAAGTCTTATCGTTTCGAAGCATCTCGTGATGATCGGGTGTGATAGATTCGATAAGTACATATGACGGGTGCAAGACAGTTTGCACATGCGGATACTAAGGTGGCCTTGACGAGCCTAGCATGTAAAGACATGGTCTCGGAACACGTGATACCGAAAGGTAGAGCATGAATCATATGATTGATATGATGAACATTTTGAGTGTTCGCCATTGAAATTACATCTTGTCTCGTGATGATCGGGCATAGGTGTGATGGATTTGGTTCATGTGATCACTAAGACAATGCGAGGGATATTGTTTTGAGTGGGAGTTCACCTAGATTTTTAATTATGTAGAATTAAAATTTGAACTCAATTTGTCATAAACTTAGTCTAAACTATTGCAAATATGTTGTAGATATGGCGTCCTCAATCAATTTTAACCAGTTCCTAGAGAAAGAAAAGCTTAAGAGCAACGGTAGCAACTTCACCGACTGGTTCCGTCATGTGAGGATCTTCCTCAATGGCGGAAATCTGCAATATGTGCTTGATGCACCGCTAGGTGACCCTCCTGCAGAAACTGAAACCGATGAAGTAAAGAATGTTTACATGACTCGGAAAACTCGGTACTCTCAAGTTCAGTGTGCCATCTTATGCAGTCTGGAATCCGATCTTCAAAAACGTTTTGAGCACCACGATCCTCATGAGTTGATAAAAGAGTTGAAGACTATTTTTGAGACTCATGCGGCCGTGGAATGCTATGAAGCATCGAAACACTTTTTCAGCTGTATGATGGAAGAAGGCAGCTCCATCAGTGAGCACATGCTCGTTATGACCGGGCATGCGAAGAAACTCAGTGACTTGGGAATAGTGATTCCTAACAGACTGGGGATTAATCGTGTCCTTCAATCACTGCCACCAAGTTATAAGAACTTTGTGATGAACTACAATATGCAGAACATGAACAAGGAGTTTCCTGAACTCTTTGGCATGCTAAAAGCTGCTGAGATTGAGATCAAGAAAGAGCACCAAGTGTTGATGGTCAACAAGACCACCAGCTTCAAGAAACAGGGCAAGTCTAAAGGCAAGAACAAGAAGAGTGGCAAGAAAGCTGCCACGCCTCCTGTGAAACCTAAGTCTGGCCCTAAGCCTGATGCTGAGTGCTATTACTGCAAGGAGAAGGGACACTGGAAGCGTAATTGCTCCAAGTATTTGGCAGATCTGAAGAGCGGCCTTGTCAAGAAGAAGAAAGAAGGTATATCTGATATACATGTTATAGATGTTTATCTCACTAGTTCTCGTTCTAGTACCTGGGTATTTGATACTGGTTCGGTTGCTCATATTTGTAACTCGAAACAGGAACTAAAGAATAAACGACAACTGCTGAAAGATGAAGTGACGATGCGCGTTGGAAACGGATCCAAGGTCAATGTGATCGCAGTCGGGACACTTCCTCTACATCTACCTTCGGGATTAGTTTTAAGCCTAAATAATTGTTATTATGTACCCGCGTTGAGCATGAACATTATATCTGGATCTTGTTTAATGCAAGACGGTTATTCATTCAAGTCTGAGAATAATGGTTGTTCTATTTTTATGAATAATATCTTTTATGGTCGAGCACCACAAAAGAATGGCTTATTTCTGTTAGATCTCGATAGTAGTAATACGCATATACATAACATTGATGCTAAGCGAATTAAATTGAATGATAATTCTACTTATATGTGGCACTGTCGTCTTGGTCATATTGGAGTGAAACGCATGAAGAAACTCCATACTGATGGATTACTTGAATCACTTGACTTTGAGTCACTTGATAGATGCGAAGCATGTCTGATGGGAAAAATGACTAAGACTCCATTCTCGGGTATGATGGAGCGAGCTACTGACTTATTGGAAATCATACACACAGATGTATGTGGACCAATGAGTGTAGCATCGCGCGGTGGTTATCGTTATGTTCTAACCTTCACAGATGATTTGAGTAGATATGGGTATATCTATTTAATGAAACATAAATCCGAAACTTTCGAGAAGTTTAAGGAATTCCAAAGTGAAGTAGAAAATCAACGTAACAAGAAGATTAAATTTCTACGATCTGATCGCGGAGGTGAATATCTGAGTTATGAGTTTAGCATGCATTTAAAGAAATGCGGAATACTTTCACAATTGACACCGCCGGGAACACCACAACGAAACGGTGTGTCCGAACGTCGTAATCGAACTCTCTTAGATATGGTTCGTTCTATGATGTCTCTTACTGATTTGCCGTTATCATTTTGGAGTTATGCATTAGAGACAGCCGCATTCACTTTAAATAGAGCACCATCAAAATCCGTTGAAACGACGCCGTATGAATTATGGTTTAATAAGAAACCTAAGCTGTCGTTCCTAAAAGTTTGGGGTTGCGAAGCCTATGTAAAAAAGTTACAACCGGACAAGCTAGAACCCAAAGCGGAGAAATGCGTCTTCATAGGATACCCTAAGGAAACTATAGGGTACACTTTCTATCACAGATCCGAAGGCAAGATCTTTGTTGCTAAGAACGGAACCTTTCTTGAGAAAGAATTTCTCACTAAAGAAGTGACTGGAAGAAAAGTAGAACTCGATGAGATTGAAGAATCTCTACTCGTTGATCAGAGTAGCGCAGTACCGGAAAATGTTCCTGTACCACCTACACCGGCAACAGAGGAAGCTAATGATAATGATCATGAAACTTCAAATGAGACAGCTACTGAACCTCGCAGATCGACAAGGGATCGTGCCACTCCAGATTGGTATGATCCTTGTCTAAATGTCATGATTGTGGATAACAATGATGAGGACCCTGCGACGTATGAAGAAGCGATGATGAGCCCAGATTCCAACAAATGGCAAGAAGCCATGAAATCCGAAATGGGATCCATGTATGATAACAAAGTATGGACTTTGGTAGACTTACCTGATAGCCGCAAGGCTGTCGAGAATAAATGGATCTTCAAAAGAAAAACAGATGCTGATGGTAATATTACTGTCTATAAAGCTCGACTTGTCGCAAAGGGTTTCCGACAAATTCAAGGTGTTGACTACGATGAGACTTTCTCACCTGTAGCGAAGCTAAAATCTGTGAGGATTTTGTTAGCAATAGCTGCATTTTTCGATTATGAGATTTGGCAGATGGATGTCAAAACGGCGTTCCTTAATGGTGACATTGAGGAAGAGTTGTATATGGTACAACCCAAAGGTTTTGTCGATCCTAAAAATGCTGACAAAGTATGCAAACTTCAGCGTTCAATCTATGGACTGAAGCAAGCATCGAGAAGTTGGAACCGACGTTTTGATAAGGTGATCAAAGACTTCGGGTTTATACAGTGTCATGGAGAGGCCTGTATTTACAAGAAAGTGAGTGGGAGCTCTGTAGCATTCCTGATATTATATGTAGATGACATATTATTGATTGGGAATGATATAGAACTATTAAGCAGTGTAAAGGGTTATTTGAATAATAGTTTTTCAATGAAAGACCTTGGTGAAGCATCATACATATTAGGCATCAAGATTTATAGAGATAGATCAAGACGTCTAATAGGGCTATCACAGAGTACATACCTGGACAAGATTCTGAAGAAGTTTAGAATGGACGAAAGTAAGAAAGGATTCTTACCTATGTTACCAGGCAAGGTCTTGAGTAAGACTCAAGGACCGGCTACGGCAGAAGAAAGAGAAAGGATGAGTCAGATCCCCTATGCCTCGGCAGTAGGCTCTATCATGTATGCCATGCTATGTACAAGACCGGATATAGCACATGCTGTTAGTTTAACTAGCAGATATCAAAGTGATCCAGGAATGGAACACTGGACAGCGGTCAAGAATATCCTGAAGTACTTGAAAAGAACTAAGGATATGTTTCTTTGTTATGGAGGTGACCAAGAGCTCGTTGTAACAAGTTACACCGATGCAAGTTGGAACACTGATCCTGATGACTCTAAGTCACAATCTGGGTACGTGTTTATATTGAATGGTGCTGCAGTAAGCTGGGCAAGCTCGAAGCAGTGCACGGTGGCGAAATCCTCAACAGAATCGGAGTACATAGCGGCTTCAGAGGCTTCATCAGAAGCGGTATGGATGAAGAGGTTCATTGTAGAGCTCGGTGTGGTTCCTAGTGCATTGGACCCATTTGTCATCTACTGTGATAACATGGGTGCCATCGCCAATGCACAAGAACCAAGGTCACACAAGAGGCTGAAGCATATCAAGCTGCGTTACCACTCGATTCGCGAGTACATCGAAGATGGAGAAGTAAAGATTTGCAAAGTACACACTGATCTGAATGTAGCAGATCCGTTGACTAAAGCTCTCCCTAGGGCAAAGCATGACCAACACCAGAATGCCATGGGTGTTAGGTATATTACAATGTAATCTAGATTATTGACTCTAGTGCAAGTGGGAGACTGTTGGAGATATGCCCAAGAGGCAATAATAAAAGTGGTTATTATATATCTTTATGTTTATGATAAATGTTTATATACCATGCTATAATTGTATTAACTGAAACATTGATACATGTGTGATATGTAAACAACAAAGAGTCCCTAGTAAGCCTCTTAACTAGCTTGTTGATTAATAGATGATTAGTTTCATAATCATGAACATTGGATGTTATTAATAACAAGGTTATATCATTGTATGAATGATGTAATGGACACACCCAATTAAGCATAGCATAAGATCACGTCATTAAGTTATTTGCTATAAGCTTTCAATACATAGTTACCTAGTCCTTATGACCATGAGATCATGTAAATCACTTATACCGGAAAGGTACTTTGATTACATCAAACGCCACTGCGTAAATGGGTGGTTATAAAGGTGGGATTAAGTATCCGGAAAGTATGAGTTGAGGCATATGGATCAATAGTGGGATTTGTCCATCCCGATGACGGATAGATATACTCTGGGCCCTCTCGGTGGAATGTCGTCTAATGTCTTGCAAGCATATGAATAAGTTCATAAGAGACCACATACCACGGTACGAGTAAAGAGTACTTGTCAGGAGACGAGGTTGAACAAGGTATAGTGTGATACCGATGATCAAACCTCGGACAAGTAAAATATCGCGTGACAAAGGGAATTGGTATCATATGTGTATGGTTCATTCGATCACTAAAGTCATCGTTGAATATGTGGGAGCCATTATGGATCTCCAGATCCCGCTATTGGTTATTGGTCGGAGTGAGTACTCAACCATGTCCGCATAGTTCACGAACCGTAGGGTGACACACTTAAAGTTGGATGTTGAAATGGTAGTACTTGAATATGGAATGAAGTTGGAATATTTGTTCGGAGTCCCGGATGGGATCCCGGACATCACGAGGAGTTCCGGAATGGTCCGGAGAATAAGATTCATATATAGGATGTCATTTTATGTGAATAAAATGATGCGGAAGGTTCTATGGAAGGTTCTAGAAGGTTCTAGAAAAGTCCGGAAGAAACCACCAAGGAAGGTGGAGTCCACATGGGACTCCACCTCCATGGCCGGCCAACCCTAGTGGGGGAGGAGTCCCAAGTGGACTCCCCCTTAGGGGGCCGGCCACCCCCCCATGGAAGGTGGAATTCCCACCTCTAGTGGGAGGGAAAGTTTCCCACCATATGGAAGGTTTTGGTTTCGGGTCTTATTCGAAGACTTGGACACCAACACTTGGGATCCACCTATATAAACAAGGGCCAAGGGAGGGGGCCGGCCACCCCAAGACCACAAGCTGGCCGCCCCCCATAGAGTGGCCGGCCACCCCCTCCCAAACCCTAGCTTTGCTCCTCCACTTCATATTGCCCGCATAGCTTAGCGAAGCTCCGCCGGACTTCTACACCGCCACCGACACCACGCCGTCGTGCTGTCGGATTCAAGAGGAGCTACTACTTCCGCTGCCCGCTGGAACGGGGAGGTGGACGTCGTCTTCATCAACAACCGAACGTGTGACCGAGTACGGAGGTGCTGCCCGTTCGTGGCGCCGGAACCGATCGTGATCAAGATCTTCTACGCGCTTTTGCAAGCGGCAAGTGAACGTCTACCGCAGCAACAAGAGCCTCCTCTTGTAGGCTTTGGAATCTCTTCAAGGGTGAGTCTCGACAATCCCCTCGTTGCTACCGTCTTCTAGATTGCATCTTGGCTTGGATTGCGTGTTCGCCGTAGGAAAATTTTTGTTTTCTATGCTACGTTATCCTACAGACGATGCCGCAGCTGAAGCGACTGCGGTAGACTGCTGGATGAGCATATGGTTTCGAGGTTCGGCGGGGATGATCCGGTCCGGTTGATGACGGCGTCGATGAAGCGGCTCCGGCAGGCAGCCGGATGACGAGGATCGCGAGGGCTCGGGTAGGCCAGGGAAGTCCGGCGGGGATGTTCCGGTGCGGTGGTCGTGGAGGTGGTAGAGAGAGGGACTTGAGAAGTTCCGGTGGGTGGTCTCAGATGAGAGACTGAGGGAAATGAATTTTTTTGGGAGGGTATCCGGGGCTAGGGAGGTGGTGATCCAAAAAATGACGGCCAGACCCCCCCACCAACCGACTTTGCTGTCATCTCCACAGGGGTAGAATCGGAATTTGGAAGCGTGTGAAATTTTTGTATTTTGTGGGCGGGAAGTTTTGCCGCTATGAGATTTTGAATTTCGCTAAGGTACAAGTATAATGATAAAAAATTGTGAGACCGTACTAGTACCTCTGTTCAAGGCCGACTGTAAAATCAAATCATCATCAAGTTGAACATCGGTTACTACCATGATCATCATCGGACACAGATCTGGTGACATGCACCTGAAATTGGTGCATTCGTTGCAAAGTATAATGCTAAAAAAATTAGTGACCGTACTAGTACTTCTGTTCAAGCCCGAGTGCAACATCAAATCATCATCACGTTGAAAATTTGTTACCATGATCATGATCTATCTCTAAATTTGGCGCATCCGCTAAATCTGGCAAACTATAATGATAAAGAAATTGTGAGACAGTAGTAGTACTTCTGTTCATGGTCGAGTGCAACATCAAATCATCATCACGTTTAAAATTTGTTACCATGATCATGATCTACCTCTGAAAATGGGCGCATCCGCTAAAACTTGCAAAGTATAATGATACAAAATTGTGAGACCGTACTAGGACTTATGTTCAAGGTCGAGTGCAACATCAAATCATCATTACATTGAAAAGTGTGTTACCATGATCATGATCTATCTCTGAATTTGGCGCATCCGCTAAATCTCGCAAAGTATAATGATAAAGAATTTGTGAGACAGTAGTAGTACTTTAAAGCCCGAGTGCAACATCAAATCATCATCACGTTGAAAATTTGTTACCATGATCATGATCTATCTCTGAATTTGGCGCATCGCGCTAAATGTTGCAAAGTATAATGATTAAAAAAATTGTGAGACCGTACTAGTACTTATGTTCAAGGTCGAGTGCAACATCAAATCATCATCACGTTGACAATTTCTGTTACCATGATCCTCTATTTGGGGATGCTGCTCCCACACCACACCAGCGGCCCCAAACGGCAGCCATTTTAAAATTAAAATTGACATTTAAAAACCCAAAATCATACGAAATTTATACCAAAGTAGCTCGACTTTAAACATAACTAAACTTAAACTTAATCCTGGTCTACGGGCCGTCGGTTGGGGCGCTCGACGGCACTGCCTCGTCGTTGTTCTTAGCCATTGCCGCCTGCTTTCGTGCCCGCTTCTCCTTCGTTGCTTCGCGCATCTGGCGGTGGAGCATGGCGGCCGGCGGCGCTGTCCCCGCGCTTCCAGCCTTTCCCGAGAAGCTTCGATCTCGGCGCGCCTCGCCTGCTGGCGAGCGAACTCGTCCTGGTGGCGATGAGCGTTGAGCTCTGCGAGCTTCTGTCGCTCCGCCTCCTTGAGGCGGCGTCCCGCCTCCTCCGTGACCGCTCGCTGGCGCGATATCTCGAGGACGTGCTCGAGGTTCGCGTCGTTGACGAACTCGCGCTCCTCCTCCCTCAACCGCTGGTATCGTTGTGCGTTCAGCGACGCGAGGATCGCCGCCTGCTCCGGGTCGGTGGGGGCCTGCGGCGGCTCGCCCGACTGCGCTGACTCCTCGATCCGCCGCCTCTGCTTCCGCTTCTGCTACGTAGACATCGTGCCAGGACTCGAACCGTGGGTCCTCGTCCTCGTCGGAGCTGTGCTCGTCGTCGGCCTGCAGCTCCGGCTCCGGCTCCGGCTGCGGCTGCCGTGGTGGTGGAGGCAGCGCGCGGCCGTTGAGGCCAAGCATCGAGTAGGTGGTCTTCAGACGGCGCGGCATCTTGATGTGGAGAGTAGAGAATGGAGCGGCGGTGGTGGACGGCGTACGTCCTATATATCTAGCGGTGGCAACTACCCACATTTACGGCGACTGGACGCCGCGTGGCCAGTCGCTGCCCTCGTGGCCAGTCGCTGCCTCGGTTTCCGCGCGGGAGGCCATTTAAACGCCGACGACCAACCTTCCCGCGTCGTGGCCAGTCGATGCGAACCGTCGCGTCCTCTCGCTGACAAGGCGCCTCCACCAGCGAAAACCGTCGTTCCGCGAGGCACCCGGAGCGCCTGATTCGCGCCCCTGGCGAAGGGGCCGGCTCGGGGATGCCGGAGATTCTACTGGGCTCGAAAAATGGCCGGCGCCGTTTGGAGCGCACCGGTGCGAGCCATAAAACGACGCCGGCCCCCAAATCGCTATCAGGCCGGGCCGCCGGTGGAGATGCTCTGAATTTGGGGCAACCGCTAAATCTTGCATAGTATAATGATAAAAAATTGTGAGACCATACTAGTAGTTCTGTTTAAGGCCGAGTGCAAGATAAAATAATCATTACATTGAAAATTTGTTACAATGATTGCAAACTATAGCAATAACAGGAAAAAATGCTCAAGGATTACAATAACAGCAAAAATTCTCAAATACAACAAGTCGAAATAACTCAAATGATACAAGCCATACAAATGGCATCATCGGCAAAACTGCATTTCTGTTAGGTAGAATTCATCGGAGTGCAAGTAACAGCTGGCTTTCCATTAGATCTGCAGAGTAGATTATTAAGGATCTGCTCAATCCAAGCTTGCCTATTTTTCAATTCATGTATCTCATTGACTGTTATGATGATATTTGAATCTATTTCATCTCTTTGCTGCTGAATTATATCAAGTGATTCGTGTGCAAAGGCAGCGATTGTTTGCGCTGGAATGGCTGGGACAGTAGCTATCATCTGACAATCAGATGAATTGGCATTGTCACGGCTGTGCTGTGGAAAGACCTGGACACTTGATGTACATGCCCTGCCATCTGCCTTCCTTGCTCTATTCAGGGGCTGAAAACAAGACAGTGCAAGTTACAGAACCATACAATTTGAGAAAACAACCATATTATTAGTTGTCACAGATTTTTGCAAAGCATCAAAACAGATGGCAGATTTTCACAAAGCACAAGGCATAATATAACAAAGCAAGCTATCAACCCCAATGCAACAGGCAGAGCAACCGGATGGCAAATATGAACAAAATAAATCAAGTAACTAGACAGTCTGTGCCTAATAAAATAAGCCAGGAAACTGCATAACAGCTGTCTATTAAAATTGACACTTGGAAGGGGTGCTTCAGATCCCTTAAGTTCCACAAAAGTGGTAGCCAGACATTGTGCAGTTGGAGAATCTCCAACCCCCTAAATTTCATTATTTTAATCATCAGCCAGCCATGGGAATGCCTCAGATAAAAGAGAAATATATCCATTTGGTGCCAAATATAAACGAGCAGGACCAATTAAGACAGATTAGACAGCAACCATTCTGGGATTCATATAAACTGACATATTATTTCAATGTTTAACCCATGAGCGCAATATAAGGGAAGGAGAAACAAACAAATGAACCATTTTGTGCCTAAAAATAAAAGATGGGTCAGCCAAAAAGTAACAACAAATCTTATTTATGATACCTACTGAAGGTGGATTTCCTACTACAGAAGGTGGCATTGGATTAATCAACAGTGAAATCCGAAAAAAGTCTTACAAAAAACAAATATGCTCATTATATCCCACAACAAGCATGCCAGATAGTCGCAAGGTTTATATGTTTTAATCATCAGTCAACTCAATGAATCAAGGACTAATAACCAATTGAATCATCATCTGACTCATATTCACCAAGCAAAACATTCTTATCATTATGGAAGAAATCCAGAAGACATAACGGTATGAGGAAGTGCATGAGCAATCAAACATTATGTGGCTGGAATAAAATGCCAGATCATTTAAGTTAAGCAGAACAATTAAATTGGTTTAATCACGATCAAACAAAAAAAGATTAGACAGGCAATAGAACAAGTTTGAGAAGCTAGCAGGAAAATGAACGAAGACGTGCAGTCATACAAATAGCATGATTTATTTCAAACCAGTTATCCTATCTATATGGAGAGTAAATGTGTTAAACACAAACTGGTTCCAGCACGATAAGCATATCAATACAAAAATGAAAGGTACTTACTGGATTATAGGGGTGATTCACTCCACGATTTGCTGTGTTCCATGTGATAGTGCAACATGAAATTACAGCAAAGAGTTAGGGTTGCAGCTCTTGAAGAAAAAAAACAATGAAGAATTTAAATGTACCAGAGCAATGAGTTCACACATGTACTACAGGATGGCAAAAGGATAGCAGAAAGGAAATAGTAATTGGCATTTACCGTCATTGTTTACAACAAAACAGATGGAAATTATAATGTAAAACCTTGTGAACACAGAAGAGCACAGAATGGCGGAATATAAAACAACATTTTGCAACGAACAAAACAGACGGCGGCTATGGTCCCAGCACACAACCTGTCACCTGAGAATAAGAAAAGCAAACAAACATGTAGGTTTCCTAACAAAAATAGATGAATTACATAGCATGCAATTACTGTTCTAACATTAGGACGAACTAGATAGATATTATAGGGGTGTTTCTTGAGAGTTTATAGAGCAGGGAACGCTTTGCTAGTCTTAGTATGAACAAGACAAAATTAATACTATTTTTTGCAACACACAGTACAATCATAGACGCTCACACGTACATACATACACTCATCACTCAGGCACACACACTACCCCTTCGAGCACCTTCAGGAAACTGCATCCAAGAAACTGTTCCGACGGGTATTGAGATTGACGAAGTCACCACTAGCACCACAATGTCATCGGGAACGCCGCGTCCCACAGAAGAATATTCCTCCATTTTTGAGACACCAAAGCGTTAAATCTGGGGGTGCCACTGCCCTCCTAACCATCCAACCACAGGTTGGTTCTCAGTGATTTGGTACTTGACATGTACTACATGATATCTAAAATGAAGTCGGTGTCAGGCTAACAAGCAAGGTGCGGCGTCGTTGCTTGACGTGAGTCGGTGTGATGCCATCACAAGATGAAGTGCATGGTCCATGTGATCTGGATTAGGGGATACTAGCATAATACCCGTGTGTTGCAACGGGTTAATAACGAAAGATGGCTCCCTCCAAATATAGAATAAATGGAATATAATCGCAATGTCTATGTCCAGGATGTGTGGCCACATGGTCCTCATTTTTCTTTAGAATCTGTGGTACGTCAGTATCATACAATGTGCATTATTTTTTGTCATCACTGAGACAACTCTGATGCTCGATCGACCGATCCGAGTTGATCAATCGACCGATCTAATTAACATGTTTGAACAAACGATCGAATAATTCATAGTATTTATTGAATGATACTCCCTCCGTGCCAAAAATAAGGCGTCTAAGGATTAGTTAAAAGTCAATGTTTTTAAAGTTTGACCAAGTTTACACACAAAAATATAAATATTTACAATACTAAATCATTATCAATAGAGTCACCCTAAAGTATAATTTCTTAATATGTCAATTTGATATTGTAAATGTAAATATTTTTTAAAATATTTGGTCAAAGTTCGTAAGGTTTGACTTTTGAGTTTTGACCAATCCTTAGACGCCTTACATTTTGGGACGGAGAGAGTATATCGTAAAAGGTGCCCGTTTTACACCATCTTTTTTAACAAAACACGGTACAATATAAATGCTCACTAAATGCATACTCGCTCCTACGAACGCACAAATGCACATGCAATCTCTATGAACACCTTCAAGATACTTTGTCTGAGAAACTGATTTGTCGAGAACACACGTCGAAACGTGGCCCCAACTGAACAGATATTTCTCTTTATTAATGAAACACCCACGCATGAAACATGGTTTTTTTAGGGAGAATGTCACTGCGCTCCAAAACATGTGGTTGATTCTTGTGACTAACCTCTTAAAAGCTGCAGGGTATGAAAGCTTTGTTTTTTTAAGGATTTTTAGTTGCATAAGTGTTGAGATTTGTATGTCCTACGAATTTTAAAGGGAAAATGCATGCACGTGCAAAAATTAGGAAAAGAAACCTAGAGTCATATAGATTGTCACTGTATGTTTGCGAATGAAAGAAAAGTTAGAAAATTTAAAGTAGCACGGCAAGAGGAGCCTAATCAATGGGTCTCTTTTGGCCTTTTTCTTTTTTGCCGATTGTGTCGATCTAACCGGGATTGCCGGACACGCGTTGATGAACTACGGCAGAGGAGAAAGGACGGATCACCTGCCGATCTTTTACAGAACTATGCCAGAAAGGATATAAAGATTGACCGGTACAAAAACCATCTCCATCAATCTACGCTCGTTAAGGAGAGGGTTCCTTAGAGAATAAAAAGGGGAGCGAACAAAAAAGATGTGTGGCTGGACCGATCTATGCTTGTCTTACCGATTAGAATTAGGAAAGGGATGCTGATTTTGCTACCTAGTGCTACGGATTGGATTTTGGTCGTGACCTAACTAATCCTGATAAGAACTCCTCATGGAGCCGGTCACGCTGACCTTACTTTTTATGTTCGGGGTGAGTTGTATACACGTTTGACGTACCATCACCAACCACCGCGGCCTATTTTAAATTTAATAGTAAAGATAGTTTATATGACAAGATTATGGGGGGATTGTTAGTAGTAATCTTATCAATGTGGTTGGCTAGTAAAGGAGCTAGCTTAGTCATGAAGTATCCAAGGTATGTAGAGAGAACTGTAGAATGGGGAATGTTCTAGAGTAAGATATTTACGAGTAGTATGAAATATCTAGAGTTTGTAGAGTATTCTAGAAGTATGGTATAGGGTTTGGATTCTGGCACATGGCAACAATCTAAAGGGTCATGTACAAAAATTTAAATAGAGTATCACCCGTCCCATGTAAGTAAGCTTTGTACCACTGAGATATCCAATAAAGCTTCCTAGTAGTAGTAGCCCTGTGTGTAAGTGTATGTGAGGCACAAGCTTCCTAGTATTATAAGCCCTGTGTGTGAAGCACATCAAGACAGAGAGCTCGAGGAGTGGCATGGGCAAATGCGCAGGATCCTGCCATCTGCCACGCGCATTGAGAGCGGGGCGGAGCTGGATCTATGGGACACATTCTAGTTGACCAAGACATGCTTGAACCTTCTATGGTAACAGACCAAAACGTGTAGGGGGGAGGGGGTCTGGTTACCTCGACGGCGGCTTCGTGTAGTCATACTCGGCATCCTTGCGGGTCACGTCGACGACGGCGGGGGTGCTGCGGTTGCGGTGGGCGTCGGCGTCGAGGAAGCAGATCTGGGGCGGTCGATGATGGGTTCGGGGAAGCAGATCTGAAACGAGGGAGTCGGTGAAGCAGATCCGGTGCAGTGCACGGCGTCGTTGGTGAAGCGGATCAGGTACGGCAGACGAGGGAGTCGGTGAACTCAGATAGTGCAGTGCACGGCGGCGTTGGTGAAGCGGATCTGGTGCTGCGGATGAAGCAGTCGGTGAAGCAGATCCGATGCAGTACACGGCGGCGTTGGTGAAGCGGATCTGGTGCTGCGGACGAGGGAGTCGGTGGCCTCAGGTAGGTGAGGTGGTATGCCGGCTAAGTACGGCTGGGATATTCCGGTGCGGTGGTCCGGCAGGTGAGAGATGATGGGCCTGGAGTATTGCGACAGATTTTTTGCGGAAATGGGGAAGACGAATGGAAGGCGGTAGACTATATATATCAGAGGGGGTGTGTAAATTACGAACGAGACCCCAACCAACGCCGGCTTCACTTGTCTGCCTTTGCGTCATTGCTAATAGGGTCGAAAGGGAATTCGAAATATGTGTATGGAGGCGGGAGTTTTGGCGCTCAACTCGTATTTTGAATCTCCCTGGTGTATAAGCAGTACAGTATACTAGATATTGAATCATAGACCAGGGAAGACAAGTACAGTAGTACAAAAATACTGTAATGTCTACATTGCATGATGCTGATCTACCTTGCGTTAGTGTTTGTACTTTGTAGTGGTAGCTAAGTGGTGCAAAGAAGACATATTTGTAATTTCTACAACTTAGATATGTCTATATACATCCGTATTAGACAAAACTAAGACACCTCCTTTTAGACGAAGGTAATATTAATTTTGAATCTCTTTGTACTAATGTTGATGATTTTTAATAGATCTTCAGAGTTTCGTAGAAAAAAACTAGGCTCCTCTCGAGAAACAAATAAGCATACAATTAATTAAGTACGTGGGCGGTTATTATTATTTTAACAGGGAAACTGCATTCGTGCCCTATGGCCCGTCATCTTCAAAACCGTCCAAATGCATGCATCTAGCGACGGGCGGTTTCCAGGCCCTGGCGTGGCGGTTAACATTCGTCTTCCTCATTTCGTCTTCCTCATTTCGTCTTCTCCCTGACACTCTCGCCTGTGCCCCTCTCTCGCTACCCTCCATGGAAGCGTTCTACCAAGGACACACTTTCCTCGCTCATGGAACAACCACCATTACGGCGAACTATACCAATATGGCGTCTAAGGTGGAGGAACACATCAACAAAATCGAGTTGATACTGGAGAAAGAAGACTCGTACAAAATTGTTGGCCTAGACGTAGAGTACACCTATGGGCCTGAACAGAAGGCTGCCCTCATACAGTTTGTGTGAAAATGTATGCACTATGTGTGCTATAACTTGTATGTCTTTCAAATTTGAACCAAATTTGAATAAGTTTGAAATATTTGAAAAGGGGCTTTTGGGAGGTTTTTGAAATTTCCATGTTTGAAACCCAAAACCACTTCTCTTCATGCTTGACTTCATAAGATAGAGTTTAGGGGTTAGGGGTATAGATACATGATTTGTCTGGTTTGAATATGTCTAGACCTTGTTTATCAACTTTAATGCTTACTATATAACATAAGAAAACTATTTGCTTTGGTTTTTCTTTTTGCTGATTTTTTTTTCAATTTTGATGCCCATTTGAATCTTGGTCAAATCCTAGGTTTGACCATGGTTTAAACAAGTTTAAATCATGAATATGAAAAAATAAGCATCTATCCTTCTTAGTCACCCCAAAATGTAGCTCTTGGGAGGGTTTTTGAAATTTCCATGTTTGAAACAAAAAAACCACTTCTCTTCATGCATGCTTGACTTCATAAGACAGAGTTTAGGGTTAGGGGTGTAGATATATACATGATTTTCTAGTTTGAATATGTCTAGACATGTTTATCAACTTTAATGCTAACTATAGACATAAGAAGACTATGTGCTTTGGTTTTTCATTTTTCTATTTTTTTGAATTTTATGCCCATATATTTGAATCTTGGTCAAATCCTAGGTTCAACCAAGATTTAAACAAGTTTAAAACATGAAAATTAAAAGGTAAGCATGTATCCTTCTTAGTCACTCTAAAATGAAGCTTTTGGGATGTTCTTGAAATTTCCATGTTTGAAACCCAAAACGACTTCTCTTCATGCTAGACTTCATAAGATCGATGGGGGGTAGATACATGATTTGTCTGGTTTGGATATATATACCTAGACCTCGTTTATCAACTCGAATGCTTACGATATGACATATATAAGAAGACTATGTGCTTTTGTTTTTCATTTTTCTGATTTTTTTGAATTTTGTGCCCACCCATTTGTATCTTGGTCAAATCCTAGGTTTGATAATGATTTAAACAATTTTAAAATATGAAAATGCAAATGTAAGCATGGATCCTTCTTAGTCACTCTAAAATGAAGCTTTTGGGAGGTTTTTGAAATTTCCATGTTTGAAACCCAAAACCACTTCTCTTCACATGCTTGACTTCATAAGACATAGTTAATCAATTTAGGGGTTAGGGGTATAGATACATGATTTGTGTGGTTTGAATATGTATGGACCTTGTTTATCAACTTCAATGCTTACTATATATATGACATAAGAAAACTATTTGCTTTGGTTTTTCTTTTTTCTGATTTTTTTTTCAATTTTGATGCCCATTTGGATCTTGTCAAATCCTAGGTTTGATGACCAAGATAATTTAAACAAGTTTAAAACATGAAAATGAAAAGGTAAGCATGGATCCTTCTTAGTCACTCTAAAATGAAGCTTTTGGGAGGTTTTTGAAATTTCCATGTTTGAAACCCAAAACCACTTCTCTTCACATGCTTGACAATTCATAAGACAGAGTTTAGGGGTTAGGGGGTATAGCTACATGATTTGTCTGGTTTGAATATGTCTAGACCTTGTTTATCAACTTTAATGCTTACTATATGACATAAGAAAACTATTTGCTTTGGTTTTTCTTTTTGCTGAATTTTTTTCAATTTTGATGCCCATTTGAATCTTGTCTAATCCTAGGTTTGACCAAGATAATTTAAACAAGTTTAAAACATGAAAATGAAAAGGGAAGCATGTATCCTTCTTAGTCACCCCAAAATGTAGCTCTTAGGATGGTTTTTGAAATTTCCATGTTTGACTTCATAAGACGGAGTTTAGGGGTTAGGGGGTATAGATACATGATTTGTGTGGTTTGAATATGTATGGACCTTTTTTATCAACTTTACTGCTTACTACATGACATAAGAAGACTATGTGATTTGGTTTTTCATTTTTCTGTTTTTTTATTTTTCTGCCCATTTGAATCTTGGTCAAATCCTAGGTTTGACCAAGATTTAGACAAGTTTAACACGTAAATGAGTTAACTTGGATTTCCTACCCTTGAATCCATAGGAAACTTTGTTCTAATGCACTATAATAATCAACCGAGTTTTTACACCAACAGGTCTGTCACTTACGTGTGGTGCCCACGCGTGAGGTCCCACACTTCAGTGAGCACAAGTCACGTGCAATAGGTACGCAAACTCCCAGCCATCTTCTTTGTTAAGAGAAGACGCATCAGATGCGTATTGGAAGTCTGTGGGTCCTTCTGGATCCTTCGGTTGTCCCTCTCACAAAAAAACAAATCTCTCTCATTCTCGGCCTCGCTCGACTCGCTCGCTCGCTCTCTCGCACCTCCTGCTCACTGACAAACCCTGCACAAAAGTCAACATCATCACCCGAAAAAGGGGA
This sequence comes from Lolium multiflorum, assembly GCA_030979885.1. Classification (NCBI taxonomy): domain Eukaryota; kingdom Viridiplantae; phylum Streptophyta; class Magnoliopsida; order Poales; family Poaceae; genus Lolium; species Lolium multiflorum. The sequence goes on from CM061748.1 coordinate 52,514,559, forward strand.
GACCCCCTTCTTCTCTCCTTCCGAGTGATCCCTCTTCCTCCGTGTTTCACTCGACGGGCAAACACCCATGTGCTGCATAGTAATAATAAAAAGGTAGTAGAAAAATCGATATACGAATCTATAATTAAATAGGTTAAACTCGGGTTTTGCCCAGTTCTACAGATCAAGGGTTCAAAAAAATCCAACTACGGGGTTCGAACAACACGATTCTAATCCAAGAATTTTTTCGACCTCATCCAAATGGTCTCAAATTATAGGGTTAGCATCTAGTGCAGTTTGTGTGAAAATGTATGCAATATGTGTGATATAACTTGTATGTCTTTCAAATTTGAACCAAATTTGAATAAGTTTGAAATATTTGAAAACGGGCTTAATTTTGGGAGGTTTTTGAACCAAAGAGAAGTGGTATTGGGTTTCAAACATGGAAATTCCAAAAACCTCCCGGCCACGAGCTCCATTTTGGAGTGACTAAGAAGGGATCGATTTTACTTAGGTATGTAGTATTGTACATCACAAATGTGAAATGAAACAGATGATGTGAATCTCTATAAACCCTAAACCCTAATTATATTAAACCCCTAGACCCTAACACTAAACCTTATATATATATAAACCATAAACCTATATATCACTACCAAAAAATGAGTCATGCGATTCAAATGTTTGGCATTGTTTTCTCGTAGCATGCAAAATGCTCTCACACACACTTCTGGGGAAGCGAGGCCTCAAACACATGGTGCAAAAAAATATGCAGGGTTCTTGTCTAAACATAGAAGTGTATATATGCCATGTTTATTTGGTACTGTTCATAGAGGTATTATGTAAACCACAAATGATATGACTATGCATGCTTTGTTTCGATCTTTTCTATCAATCCCCACACAATAACTTATTAATTCGGCTTGTTTTAAAATTTAGCTAGGTCGAGCAATCTCACGATGCTCTCACCCTGCTTGTTTTAATTTGCTCTAGTAGGAGGGTGCGGTGCATGTGTTTGGCCATTATTATATAAAATGTACTTGGCTCGATCCACACATTCAGGCCACACACCCATGTATTTTTTAAATTATTTGTTTGATCTGTACTTCATCTACACACTGTGTCAAATTTGCATTTTATCGGATTTAGCCCAAGAAATTGTATATATATAGATGCACATTGAGATAATTCATGAAACCTTGGAAATGGTCATCCTGTCATGCATGTTTCCCCGCGAATGAAAACTTGATTGGTGGCAGACAAGCAAAAACACATTTATGGGCGACAACCCAAAATGCACATATTTTGCAAAGTATTCATGCTTGCATGATGAAAAGTTGCAAATATATACATAAAATTGGGCCATGATTCAAAAGTTTGGCATGGTTCTTGTGTAGTGGTACCAAGCTCACATGCATGTGGGAGGAAATTTAGCTAGACGAACTCCAACATGGTGCCAATCTACTTGAGGGTTCTTCTCTAAAACACTGGTATGGCATGTTTGGTATTTTCCCTAGATATATGTACTACAAAATGATGAATACTCCATGTTTTTAGATTGCCTTTTTTGAATCACGTGTGCCTTGATTTCAAATCTAGGTCAAATCACTGGGGGAGGGGGATAAACTTGGCTTCATGGAAAAAATAATGTCTTGTAAATGAGATAACTTGGCTTTCCTACCCTTGGATCTATAGGAAACTATGGAGTACTTATACATTATAATAATCACCCGAGTACACCAACTGGTCTGTCACTTACGTGTGGTTCCCATGCGTGAGGTCCCACACTTCAGTGAGCACAGGTCATGTGTCCACCAGTCTAGAGGCTCCCGTTAAAAGAAGAGCCCTCTATATTATTATAAAGAAACATCAATCTCCATAAACATCAATCTCCCTTCTCAGTTCTCAGCTTCTCACTGCTCCCCCCTCGCTCGCGCCGCCGCCGCCACAACCCCCCGCGCCCCTTTCCGATCCCTCATCAGACCTTAGACTATGGAGTTGCCTGTGCCGAAGAAGCAGCCTCTGAAGCCGACGATCCAGTGTATCAACGACTGGTGCGGGAGGGAGATCCCTTACAACGAGGAAGACAAGCACATGATGGCGTGCCCGCACGGCTCTTGCTTCTGCACGCACCCCGGCTGCGAATTCGCCGATTCGAAGGTACCGTTCATCCTACACCTCAGAGAAGCCCACTTGACCGCTGTGGATAGGTTCCCGTACGACGAGGACTTCGGATTTGTTCATCTGAAGGTGCCGGCACCGGGCTCGCCAAAACTACAGCTCATCGGCTACGGGACGGATGGCGCAGTGTTCGCCTTGCACATCCACCCTTGCGGCATGGACACCGCGGTATCCTTCGTGTGCGTCAGGCCGGCGGCGTGCAACTTGCCCCGGTATAGGGTGACAATGTGGGCGAACGGCCCGCCGATGCCGGGGCCGCGTAAGCTTACCGGGGAACACTTGTTTGACGTGGTGAAGGCGGTATTAGAGCCGACGAGCAGCCCGACTCCGGGCACAGTTTCTTTGGGAGATGTCACTTCCTTCCTCTCGGTGCCGCCGCGGTACCTGTGCGGCAATGAATCATCGAAGCAGCTGACTATCTATTTGCGCATCGATAAGGAGTGAGTGAACATAACACTACCCTCAATCTTATTGGGACGATGCTAATGCGGATTTAAGTAATGCTGAATTAATTTGTTTTTCTTGTGACAGGGCGATTAGCAAGGAGAAGAGGATCTCGGTGCACAGCTAGCGACCTATATCTCGGCGTCCACCAAGTGTCCCTGAGTAGGAGATCTTGTTCTGCCTCTTCTTTTGATGTTTAATATTGCTTCATCACCGTAAAAGGAAGGGTGTGTCTGGGGCTTCCTGCTTCAAAGTACTCAGTACAAGGACTAAAAGAGACGTTTTGCTGATGGTTCTTGTCAGGACGGCCGTAGTGTTGGAGGTGGTCATCTACTTCGGTGGGGAAGGACTACTTAGACCTTTATCTAAAAATGTTGACGGATTGGATGTATTTTATGTTTACCATGAATTAGTCTATGTAATATGTAACCCAATTCGCCGATTAATGCAACTCTGGATCCTTCACTGTCATACGACTACTAAAACAATATAAATAAATAGGCATTTTAAGTTTAATGCACATTTAATCAAGCCACATAATGTTGGCGTACTTGTAAGCAACCAGGTTTACTATTGTTGGCATGTGTGGTACAATTTCATGGGGCAATACCCAATCTAGCTTGTTCAATTACATTACATGAAGTAATTAAAATATGGATGCCTAGAATTATTCACTTCCGTACATTGCGATGGCTTATAGCGGTTTCTATGACCAATCTACATCACAAATCTAGTTCAAATTTGATCTATTTTTATGAACAAAATTGGAAACTCTACTTGGCATTTTCGTTTACTATGACCAGATTCACATATGTAGTGATTCATTTTCTTTTCAAATCGCCATACCATTTCCTCGTGAACTCTTCATCTTTTTTTTAGTTTTAATGAATTTCCTTTGGTTGCATTCAATTTGCTTCAAATTCACCGGCTTCACCATTCGTACAAATTGTTCATCTTTTCTTTGTAGTTTTTTCATGCATGAAGCATAACACCTTACCATGGTAAAATCTGCATATTTTCTACCAAAACTCGTGCCGAACTTTAAAGAACATGCAATTTTAAATTGACTAAAATTGGTTAAAACTCAACATAAGTCCACATATATTACAAACTCGAGAAATAATCAACATATATATCACCTAAATGGTCATCTTATGAAGTATGCCATGTTTCGAAATTGTTACCTTGAAAATTTGGCCCTTCTCTCAGGCAGCCACTTCACAATAAAGCTCACATAAAGCTCTTATTTTACACTAATAAAGTAGAATGTATTTTTGTGTGAAATGAAGTTGAATAAAATATATGTGAACGGTAAGATGCACATTGCTGCCAATATTTGGGATAATTATTAGTAAGTTCATACTAATATACAATGCAATCAACATGACCACACATGTGTAAGCAAGAAAATAAATCTTTCTTAAATTACCTTAAGGTTGTAAGTTTGTTATTTGTATAGCGATTTTATCTCATACGATGACTCAAGCTAGCACATTTTTTTTGAATTTGCTTCAATATTCTAGGACCCACCACATTCGTAAAATGGTAGTGCCAATTTTACGTATCGTAGTGCACAAAAGACACACACACACACACGCACACACGCACACATATGCTCACTTATTTCAATATTTAAACTATATTTTCTTCATTCAAATTTTCCGACCTGGCATTTGAACATGTAGTTGAATTTTGAGTAAAACCGCTCATACGTCAAACATGAATCCAAATAAGGTACAATTCGAGAAAATCTACACATCACATTTTGGCCAATATACATTGTATAATGCTTGTGAAAATGTAGACTATGAAATAGTCAACGTCACCTTTTTAGGTCATGAATGTCTTGGGCATCGACCAAAGTCTGGTAGGATGGTGAGGCATGAGTTACGAACATCCTTCTTCTCCTCTCACCCCCATTTGAGAGAGAGAGAGAGTGTGTTTGTGTGTTTGTGTGTGTGTGGGGGGGGGGGTAGAAAGCCATGTTAATAAATTAACTCATACATGAAAGCAAGAAATCAAACTTGATTTATATAAATCACTCTTAGTATTGTAGTTTGTTATTTTTATACCATCTATATCTCATATGACGACACAAGCTAGTCCACATTTTTAGGGCTCCTTTGATTCAAAGGATTTGCATAGGAAGTGTGAAGGATTTGGTTCCTATGGGAAAATTTCCTATACATGTTGTTTGATTCATAGGAACATATCCTATAGGAAAAATTCCTATAGGAATCTTGTAGTGTAATTCCTATAGGAAATAAGCATTAGCTCATAGCTCATGAAAAAATTCCTTTGCTACAATCAAACACACTTCATCTTCCTATAGGATTCAAGTAGACATGCCATTCCAATCCTATACATTTCCTATTCCTATGCTTTTCCTATCCTTTAAATCAAAGGAGCCCTTAATTTCATTGAAGTTCTTTTTGTTGCACTCAAATTACTTCAACTTTTAGGACCCACCATCCGTACAAGGGTAATGGAAATTTCTATGATCTTAGTGCAAGGCTTCACACAGAGACACTCAAAGTATTTCAATATTTTAAAATTCATTTTCTTCCCTAAAAATTGCCGACCGTCCATTCGTAACATGTAGTTCAATTTTGAGTAACATCACACATATGTCAAACATCAATCTTTTTTTTTGATATTTCGAGAAAATCTTCATATCCCATTTTTGGCCATCATATAAGGTGTACTGCGTGTGAAAACATAGACAGTGAAACTTTCAGCGTCACCTTAATTAGCCAAACTGGTGGGACGGTGAGGCCCGAATTAATAGCCACCACCTTCCTTCTTCTCCACTCGCCCCTCCCCTCCCCTCCCCATCAATATCTTCTTCAAAGCAGATTAAAGAGGATGGAGTGCCCCCACGACGGGTGCGGGAGCGTGGTCGCCTACAACGAGCTCCACGACCACGAGCTCGCGTGCCCGCACAGCCCGTGCGACTGCACAGAGGCCGGCTGCGACTTCTCCGCCTCGCCAGCAGCGCTCATCGCCCACCTCAGAGAAATCCATTCGATTTGTGTGGACATGATCCCGTACGGCACCGCGATGGCGTTCATCATCCCGGTGCTGGCACCGCCAGAGCCAAGACGTCCGGTCATCTTCTACGGGAACGATGGTACCGTGTTCGTCTGGCACACATATACGCAAGTCCAGCCGAAAAATGGATGCGTGCTGGCCTGCCTATCCGTTGAGTGCGTTAGGTCGGCGGCGTGCGTGTGGCCGGAGTACAATGTGAGTATGTCGTCGCACGGCAAGCCATTACTTAATCGCTCTGAGATTGGTTTAATGCTCCCCAACTATACGGCCACTATTCTGGCGAACAGCACGACCACGCCGGGCGCCGCCAAATGGTCGGAACTAGAGCGGTCGTTGCAATGGTATCAACCGTGCACGGAGCTGACTATCTGGGTTCGCATCGACAGGTGATACATGCGCCTATCTTAATCTTCGTGGTTATCTAATTGAAATTGCGGTTTATGCAGTACTGAATTAATTAATTTTTGTTGTCAGAAAGTTATCGTCGGACGGAAGTTCCTATTCGGAGCGGCGGGTTTAGGTTGCCAACTATGGGCTTTTTTCATTCAGAGGATTCACCAGGGCGGCCCTAACGACGATATATGATCTTATTTGGCGGAGAGGGTCCAACACTAAGCGCTTGATTGTATTCTGTGTTTATGTTCACATACTCTATGGTGTACTGTACTATGGAATCCCATGTCCGATTAAATGCACCTCTGGACCCTGCCAGGCATTTCCCTTGTTATCTTTTCTTTTTACACATACTGTAACCATTGTTCAACGCGCAGTCCATTGGCTTGGGTGCTAGATGCTTCCTCGGGAAGGTACCCTATCTTGCCCATTTGAGAACACACGTCCCTATAATTGCTCAGAAGCCCCGCGAGGGCACGATGGTCTTTTCTGGGTGTATGTAAGATTTATCCTTGACCAGCCCTCCGCCCTTCTTCTCTTTCTGTTCTGCTGGTAGCTAGTAACTAGCCTTCACCAGCCCTCCACCCTAACTACTGAGTAGTAAAGTACTACGTACCTCGCAAGCCATGGCTCCATTGAGCCGGGCGGCCCGGCGGCAGGATATCCTAGGGAAGACGATGAGGACTAGGACCGCCGAGAAAAACTCATCTAGCCAGCTAGCGCGTCGTTGTATGGCCACTTATGATCGCCTGAGCATTCTCGCAGAGCAGTCTATCCTCTATTCGATGGAGAGCGAGCCAGTGGGCGAGGGTTCGTCCGGGTAGGTTTCTAGTGGCGTGTCCTCCAGTTCATTCTTATTTTCTAACTGTTTTTTCCATTTATTTACATCTCACAGGGCCGGCGGTTCAAACGTCTACCCGGTAACCCCCACGACGGTGGCGCCCCAAGTCCGGTCGTCGGAAGCTGAGTTCGGCCCCGTTTCACGGCCAAGCCAGGTAGGCTGTATGCCTCTATCCACTTTTTTTTAATACTCCCTCCAATCCATTTTAATAGACTCTGATTTAGTACTCCCTCCGATCCATTTTATTTGACTCAAATTTAGTACTACTCCGGTTCATATTAATTGACTCTAATATGGATGTATCTAGACACATTTTAGTTCTAGATACATCCATATTGAAGTCAATTAATATGAATCGGAAGTCTAAATTTGAGTCAAATAAAATTTGTACAACTTTGTACTAAATCCGAGTCAACTAAAAGGGATCATAGGGAGAATACAACTTTACTAAATCCGTGTTTACTACTACTACTACTAAAAGGGATAGGATGGAGTAGTTTATGTAATCACGGCTTTCCTTTTAATTATGTGTTGATGAACACTGTGATATTTGTGGAGCGTCCATGTGATGTCCATTCCTGTATCAAGATCTGTGCTAGAAATTAGTAGTACTCCTATTTTTTTGCGTGTAATTACTCATATATGAATTGGTTGGATTCTTTTTTGTTCCATACAATGATCGTGCCAGCAAATGGAGGTGAACATGGCCCACATAGGCAGCCAGCTGGGGAATGAACTCTCCCTTACCCCAGAGTTTGAGCCTGTTCACGTAGATTTGGCGTCCGAGAACAAGATCTGCCATAATCTTCAGCAAGGCATCAATACCTTTACTGCCGAGCTCGACAGGCTTAATGAGCAGAACCGCGTTTGTGTGGAACTGCATAACCAGAGCGTCACATTGATGAATGATGATGATGCAAACACCACCATCAAGGGCGAGGGTTCGTCCGGGTAAGTTTCTAGCGGGGTGTCCTTCAGTTGATTCTTATTTTCTAACCGTTTTTACATTTATTTACATCTCAAAGGGCCGGCGGTTCAAATGTCTCCCCGGTAACCACAACGACGGTGGCGCCCCAAGTCCGGCCGTCCGAAGCTAAGTTCGGCCCCGTTTCCCGGCCAAGCCAGGTAGGCTGTATGCCTCTGTCCACTTGTTTTTTTATAGTTTATGTAATCACTGCTTTCCGATTAATTATGTGTTGATGAACCCTGTGGTATTTGTGGAGCGTCCGAGTGTTGTCCATTCCTTTATCAATATCCATGCTAGAAATTAGTAGTCCTATTGTTTGCGGGTAACTAATACTCATATATGAATGGGTTGATTTCTTTTTTTTTCATACAATTATTGTTGTAGCAAAAGGAGGAGAACAAGGCCCACATAGGCAGCCAGCTGGAGAATGAACACTCCCTCACCCTGGAGTGTGATCGTCTTCACAGAGTTTTGGCGTCTGAGAAGGAGATCTCCTTTCATCTTGCGCAATGCGTCGACATGCTTAAGCAGCAGAACGCCTACTGGGTGGAACTGAACAACAAGAGCGTCACATGGATGGATACTGGAAGCAACCTCATCAAGTATCTCATGGAACAGAAGTTGAAATTAAAGCTCAAGAGGCAGATCTCGAGGGTGCTAATGCGCGGACAAACCGCCGTCCTTAAGGCGATTATCAAGGAGAAGGAGGATCTCCGTGCACAGCTAGCGACCTATATCTCGGCGTCCACCAAGAGCGTCCCTGAGTAGGAGATCTTGTTCTGCTAGTTAACTGCTTCATCACCTTAGTATCGCCATGTGCTCGTAAAACTGCTAGTTAACTTTCTGTTGGTATGTTGCACATTTGATCTGAACTTTGTGTTTTGCAATGCACAATTGATCAACTACTAGTAAGTGTATATTAAAATGGCGGGATACTCTTTTTAGCGGCGAAAATTTTCCATTTGTTGCTATTGTAGCGAATCTAAGCCCTTCAGAATCTTCCCTATCGTCAAGAAAACTTTCCAAAAACATAAGCATTTTGGAGGGAAACCTTGATGATATAGGCTATGAGGATGATCCTGGGTTGTGGTTCTTAGCGTGATCTGTAGATGGCAGTATGCTTCTTGTTCATACCTGAGGCTTTACTGAGGCTGCAAGATGTTCTCTAAGGACACTGTCAGTTATGTTCAGATAAGCTAGGGAAGAGATTACTGGTCTTGGAGCATATTGTCTTTTCGTGGGATTGAATTATCCGCTCACATTGCAGTAAATCATGCATATTTCGATTTATATTTTGGTGGAGTTTCATTCGATTTGAATAATTGGTTTGTGAGCAAATAATATTTAGTTTAAACTAGTGCTCGAATACGTAAGAAGCTATTTAATCACAAGCTAGTCATCCGAATGGGATGAAATATTCATAGATTTTAAAACAAGGCATCTACATATTACTGGATTTTTTTCAAAATTTTCTGAATAGTTTTTTCTTTTTTAGCTTCGAAATAACAGATAGTTTGGAACGTTGGATCTCGAAAGATGGTAGATGGTGGCACCTAGTCACAATGAGACTTGGAAGCATCAAGTCACTGAAGCTCCTCCAAACCAAGCTAGGAAAGGCATTGAAAATGAAGTTCTGCTCTAAAACATCTCTCATTTCATTTTGGTGCTCGCGCGGTTGCATGCTGCCCACGTGTTAAGGTACGTGTCTCTGGCATAGAGTACTACGATTATCGGCGAAAAATATATCGTAATGGAAACTGTAAAAAAAGCCCTCTCTGCTCAAGCTGATGTGACGAGACATCACTGCACCAAACGTCGTCGCAAATTTAGAGTACTGCCTAGGTTTTGCCCCTTGCATGTCTATCATCTTTTTCTTCACCCTCGCAGAATCACGCGCACGCGCAGGATCTCGATCCCCACCACGCCGCATCACTAGTACTATACCTACGCCTTATGCTTTGATCAAAAATCGAATTTATTTTTACGCCTTAAGCTCTGAGATAGAGGGAGTATATTAGTTAGACTAGTCATAGTGGGAAGTAACATCAAAGTAGTATCATATAGATGTCTTCATTAATTAGCTTATAGACTCATTGTATCTTGGGAAGTGTGATGTTACAGTAACTAGCTACTGTATGTTACTCCATCCTCCTCTCTCCTCATTAACTCACTGCCACATAAGCAAATTTGCTGAGTTGGACACTTAGTTACTAGTGAAGATACTCCCACTATGAGACACGCCGCGCCGATCATTGCTAGTGCCTTACTATATGACATAAGAAGACCATGTGAAGGAGACATGCATCACCTTTTTTGGTGATGTAACTAGTCTGATACTGATGGGAGGGCCTGCTCGCTAGTACAGTAGTAGTAGTTGCATTTTTTGGGCTCACACCGGCGAAGGGCGCGAATCGGGCGCGTCGGCGCCTCGCGGCACGACGGTTTTCGCGTGTGGGGCCGCCTTGTCAGCGGGAGGACGCGACTGTTCGCATCAAAGGCGACGCGGGAAGGTTGGTAGTCCCCGGCGTTTAATGGTCTCCCGCGCCTAAACCTAGGCGGCCACGAGGGCAGCGGCCGGACACGCGGCGTGCAGTCGCCTACGCCGCCGTAAATGAGGGTAGTTGCCTACCACCAGCATAAAGTACCTACTACGCCGTCCACCCCCGCGGTGCTATCCTCTCATTTCCACCACCGCTTACGCTCCATTCTCTCCTCTCCACCTCAAAAATGCCGCGCCATCGGAAAACGAGGTTCTGTAGGCTTGGCCTCAAAGTCCGCGCGCAGCCTCCACCACCATCGCAGCCGGAGCCGGAGCCGGAGCCGGAGCCGCAGTCCGACGCGGAGTACAGCTCCGATAACGACGAGGACCCACGGTTGAAGGAGGAGTACAGCGAGCACGACCTCCGGATCTTGGAGGCTTCCCAACGGAAGTTCTGCGAGGACAGGGCTCATCGCCATTATGAGGCGTTCGCCCGCCAGCAAGCGATACTCTTCTTCCAGAAGGAGATTTCTCGGCTAAGGACTGAACCGCTGGGACAGCGCCGCCGGCAAGGTCTTTTGACGGCGTCCGCCATGCTCGATCGCCTGAAGCGCGAACAGTGGCTGCGCCCGTGATGAAGTGCTGGGTATTCATTTTCAACCTGTGTATTCATTTTGCCAAAATCCTCATGTATTTGCCAAATTTTTCCCTGATTTATGAGGAAATTCTAAGGTTTTGTCAAAATCTTAGGTATTCAGCTGCATACGCAAGAATACCCCTGGGGCCGCCCCTATCGCGAAGCATGGGACCAGAAGCGGGCACGGACGTAGGCTGCATAGGCGAAGAACGAGGACGAGGCAGACCCGTCGCGCGCCCCAACCGACGTCCATTAGATTAGGATTAAGTTTAAGTTTTATTTAGGCCTCCCCAACCGACGGCATCACTTGTGTTCATGTAGTATTATTATGGTGGTGTACTTGTGTTCATGTACTTGCTTCAGACATGTACTGCTGTGTTTGTTGAAGGAGACATGCATCACCCTTTCTTGGTGATGTCTTCCTGTAGCCCTTGTGCCGGCGTTCTGTGATGCCATTGAACTCGGTGGCCAAGTTTTTGCGGTGGACGAAATTAGGGGCTGGACGTACTGCTGGGACACCCCAAATGGTATTTTTTCAGTCCTTATGTTGCATTGCATGATACACTGCCTTAATCAATGAAGTTATTCATGAACTACCTTGTTTATATTTTACCTTTCATAAATGACTTAATGATCACACCGCCTTTTGCTGAATATGAATGAACCGTTGCTTGCAATGAATTAGTACTAATTAGTCACCAACAAACATAGTATGCTCAGTATGTGATTGCATTCCTGAATTAGTACTAATTAGTCACCAACAAACATAAGCATTTTGGAGGGAAACCTTGATGATATAGGCTATGAGGATGATCCTGGGTTGTGGTTCTTAGCGTGATCTGTAGATGGCAGTATGCTTCTTGTTCATACCTGAGGCTTTACTGAGGCTGCAAGATGTTCTCTAAGGACACTGTCAGTTATGTTCAGATAAGCTAGGGAAGAGATTACTGGTCTTGGAGCATATTGTCTTTTCGTGGGATTGAATTATCCGCTCACATTGCAGTAAATCATGCATATTTCGATTTATATTTTGGTGGAGTTTCATTCGATTTGAATAATTGGTTTGTGAGCAAATAATATTTAGTTTAAACTAGTGCTCGAATACGTAAGAAGCTATTTAATCACAAGCTAGTCATCCGAATGGGATGAAATATTCATAGATTTTAAAACAAGGCATCTACATATTACTGGATTTTTTTCAAAATTTTCTGAATAGTTTTTTCTTTTTTAGCTTCGAAATAACAGATAGTTTGGAACGTTGGATCTCGAAAGATGGTAGATGGTGGCACCTAGTCACAATGAGACTTGGAAGCATCAAGTCACTGAAGCTCCTCCAAACCAAGCTAGGAAAGGCATTGAAAATGAAGTTCTGCTCTAAAACATCTCTCATTTCATTTTGGTGCTCGCGCGGTTGCATGCTGCCCACGTGTTAAGGTACGTGTCTCTGGCATAGAGTACTACGATTATCGGCGAAAAATATATCGTAATGGAAACTGTAAAAAAAGCCCTCTCTGCTCAAGCTGATGTGACGAGACATCACTGCACCAAACGTCGTCGCAAATTTATAGATGGGTGGCGTGCTAGTCTACCATCTACCAACAGTCAAATCGGCGCCCAGTCGCAGCAGCAGCAGCCTAGAGTACTGCCTAGGTTTTGCCCCTTGCATGTCTATCATCTTTTTCTTCACCCTCGCAGAATCACGCGCACGCGCAGGATCTCGATCCCCACCACGCCGCATCACTAGTACTATACCTTTCTCTCCTCACCCCACCCGGCCGCGGCGCGCATCGTTTCTTCCATAGCGCTCGCCCTCTCCTCCGAAAACCCCAAGCGAAGTTGCATCCGCCATCCATCTAAATCCATCTTCACCTGATGGAATATTCAAGGCTTTGCCGGTGCGGCGGGGACGGCCACTTGGAGGCTCTCACCGGCGACAACATCGACCTCATCGCTGCGCATCTGGACGTTACCTACACCGTCCGACTTGCCGCATGTTCCAGGGAGCTCTACGACCAGATCAGCAATGATGAAGGTAAGATGCACCATTGGGATGAACCCTGCCTGCTGATGCCTCCGCCTGCTTATTGGTTCGATGAACCCTGGTTCGTGGCGACAGCATCTCGTCTGCATGTTACCGTGTACGACCTGGTGCCCCTTGACCATCCTCGCCGTTCTGTCACCCTGCCGTTCATGCACGACAGAAAATGGCTTGGCGCGAACGGCGACTGGATCGCCGCCGCCGATCATCGTGGGTGCCAGTGGTGCCTTGTGAACGTCTACACCGAGCGACATATCCCCCTTCCATCCCCACCTGATCCGAAGATTGGTCATGGTGTTACATATCAACCTGCTACTAAAGATTGGTTATACTATCTTTGCTGGAGTCGAGCAATTAATTTGTTGAAGATTGTAATCTGCCAAGTGCCCACAAAAGGTGGGAGGTACGCAGATTACAAGCTCATCGCCTTGTTCGACAAAAGGATTTTCTACCTTGAAGGGGGTGGCGACTGGAGAATGCTGAAGAACCCTACACCTGAACAAATTGTGCCGGCGTTCTGTGATGCCATTGAACTCGGTGGCCAAGTTTTTGCGGTGGACGAAATTAGGGGCTGGACGTACTGCTGGGACACCCCAAATGGTATTTTTTCAGTCCTTATGTTGCATTGCATGATACACTGCCTTAATCAATGAAGTTATTCATGAACTACCTTGTTTATATTTTACCTTTCATAAATGACTTAATGATCACACCGCCTTTTGCTGAATATGAATGAACCGTTGCTTGCAATGAATTAGTACTAATTAGTCACCAACAAACATAGTATGCTCAGTATGTGATTGCATTCCTGAATTAGTAATTCTACGCCACTGCAGAATATGGATGTAATTACCCAGTATCTCAAAAGATAAGGTAGCACTATGAAGGCACCCTTTTTGATAACCTTTTACACCCATTGTTTCATATATAACTAATTGATTTTTGCTCCAAAAGGAGGACGAGAGACCCCCGCCATCTGCATTAGAGAGATGCATAAGGACTTTCATAAGTATATGACTTAACGATCACATCCTTTATCTGAATATGAATGAACCGTTGCTTGCAACGAATTAGTACTAATCAGTCATCAGCAAACATAGTATACTCCGTATGTGAATGCAATCCTGAATTAGTAACTCTATCCACTGCAGAATATGGATGTAATTAACAAGTATCTCAAATGTTAACGTAGCACAATGAAGGCACCCTTCTTGATTAACTTTTACACCCATTGTTTCATATAACTAGTTGATTTTTGCTCGAAATAGAGGGCGAGGTACCCCGGCCTCTGCATCGAAGAGATGCATATGGCCGTTATTTAGTACTCCATCTCATGAAACATGTTATAACTTTTTCTTACTTTTGATTTACTCCCTCCGTCCCACCAAAAGTGTCTTGAATATCTGCCTTCTCCTTTTTTCCCTTAGAAAAGTAACTCAATCAAAATCCAATTATTTACTAAACAAGAATGAAATACTTGTTATGCCTAATTTACTTAGTTTAACCTGTACCTTTTTTAATTATGTTCTTTATCCGGCTAGATTTTTCTTTGCCAAATTGCCCGAAGCTTATGCATATTTCAACCCCATCGTGGATGTTATGCCTGTCATACCTCTATTTTTTTCTTCTATTAGCCTTTGTTTGGCAAGCTGCTTTAAGTTTCCCATGAAATGTTTAGTACTCTATCTACCAAATTGAATGTTGTATTCATTCCAAAAAATCAACAAAATGTGTACAAGGCGAGAACTTTTATATTTTTATATTACTAGTATGTATGCACGTCAAACCATTAAAGATTCTGTTTGATAATCAAAAGAATATTTATAGCATGCCTTTCGCAAGTTTTGAAAGAATATATAAAAAATCTAAAAAAAATAGATGTAGAGAATGTATTATTCTACCAGAGTGTAAAATCTGAAATTGAGATACCCTATATTCGGGCCGCACAAAAATGACAGAATCTGATAGATTTTGAAGTTACAAAATGTTGGAAAATATATGTCAGATTTTTTTGTTGTTGCAAAACCTTAAATATAAGATATTTTGATTTGGACATTTGAATGTTGGTAGAACACAACATTGTTGACACCCGTATTTAATCTCCGTTTTCTTTGGAACTTCAAAATGCAGCTCTCAAAATTTTCAAAAACCATGCTACATGTAGCTCGAGCTATATTCATGGTTTTCGAAAGAAAATATTGCCAGCAATGCATATATAAAATACGAAAACAAGAGTGGTCCTACAAAAAATGATGTTTCTTCCCATCAGTCGGCAAACGAAGGGAACAAATAAAAAATTAAAAATATGTGTACATCTAACACTCACTCATTTCTTATCTACCTTTTCCTTTGATGTTTCCTTGAGAGTTGAGACCGTAAGAACCTTCCATTGATCCATGTAGCAGTGCTGAATAGCGATTTCTTTGATGGGGTTATTCATATGCTTCAGGGGTTTCAGATATTTGGTCATTTTTTGGGGTAGACCCAAGGCTCACGTGATGGTTCTAAAATATTGTAGAGTTAGCTATGTGCACTCTTCACAGAGAATCCTGCTGTTGTGCACCGTTAGATTTAGCACTCCAAGGGTCATGATTGAAGCTCTATACTCAGTTTAAAACTGGACCAACTGGTAGATTGTCTGTACTCCTATATTTGTCAAAATTTAAATGTATCTATATGCTTTCACTGTCTAGATACATCTGAATTTGGACAAATCTCAGACACTTTCGGTGGGACAGAGGTAGTATATAACTGTGTATACACTAACTAGTGTCTAGTTTTGGCGAAGTTAAGACTTGTTTCGTGGGATGCATGCAGTATAACTGATATATTGGACACTCGATTTGAACACATGAATGACCAATGTCCTTAGCTTACATAGTCGTATTTATACTGTGAGCATGAACGATGAACAATGCTGCTGTTTGAATATGGTTGCCAGTAACACCCTATTCGTCTCCATTTCTAATATTGCAGAAAACCCGATGTCCATGTTCGTAATCCCGCCACCGGTGGTGGATGATCAGCAGTACGCGTGGTTCCTCGCTCCAACTGCTGATGGCAAGCGATTGATGATCATCCTTACAGTAAACAACATTGGGATTGCCAATGCTGAAGTACCTCATGACATTCCCTATGCTGCTAATGGGCTTCAGCTACGGCAGTATCCTCCTGTTGCCACCTACGTCTTTGAGCAGGATCCCATATCTCTGTTCGTTGCAGCACGTGCAGGGGACTTTCATTGGAGGCAGGTTAACAGCCTCGGCGACCACTCTCTGTTCCTCGGACTCAATTACCCGATCATTGCCAACCTGAAGAAGCGTGAATCCAAAGCTCCTGATGGCACATTGGTTCCATTCATGAGGAAAAACTGCGTCTACACAGCATACCGGAAGTATCTTCATAATCAATACCCTAAAATTTTGCGCTGCAACCTCCAGCCAGATGAAGGTGAGACTGTGGGAGTTATCAGCCTTCCCAGAGTTAGTTGGGGTAGTGTCCGACAAGCGGCTATGTGGTTTAAGCCTGCTTTAAACATTGCCCGTTCGGTGTTACCTTTAAAAAAACACTGACACACTTTTTTATTATGCTTGAAGTGTTGAGAAGTAGTACACTGTTTTTAGTATGTACTAGTTTGAATCAGTTTATTTGAACACTGCCCTGCTTTTGTATTTCGTGTTGCCTTCATATTATAACCCATGCATGGCTGTTTTAGGATTGACTTTATTTCAGCACTATAATTACAATGTGTGTACGTCCTTTATAATATAGCCACCTCTTGTTGATCATAGTCATGAGAGGACCATTCCTATTTTTTCGCCGCTAAAGGGTAAAGTACATCCCTGGGGGCAGCGATTCTTGCTGCAGGCCACTAAACATGCATCAACTATGAGCAAAGAAGTTGATGTGCGACCTAGGTGACTGTGCGGACCCCACATGTTAACCAAAGAAACAAACATGTCAATACGGAACTAATGTACATACGACAACTCCTATATGATATGTGTACGATTGAGCATCTGGAGGTGTGCTGCCACCTGCTTCCTCACACGTTGGGTTTGATCTTGTGTTGCGTACACGGATCGGACTGAAATTGTCGTGTGCATAGCAAGGTTCATGTCAAGTCTAGGCAACAAATACTTTTGGGTTTCAACGGCCATCTACATGGTATTTGCTATAGGCCTACTTGCTCAGGCTGTTGAAGCCCAATAACTAGAAATGGGCTTTTCTGCTCATGCAATTTCGGCCCTTTTCTAATGAACCATAGATCCTATGATGGCAAAAAACAAAAACACGGAGATTCTGCATAAAAGTTGTTTTTATTTATTTAGAATTATCCGGTTGCAATTTTTGAAACTGCTCATGGCCAATATGAAAATCCTTGATCGCTCCATACCCACACGGATCACGGTATTTTTAAAAAATTCATAAAGTGGATTTGAAATTTAAAACATATCCTAATAATTCCATGATTTATTCTATTAACTTGCAAGATCTTGGAGCGAAAGAGCTTGTATTAGCAGCGTCGTCAACGTTTTTAAAGACGGCAGAGGATCGGAAAAAAATCAGTTGGTAAAAAAATCCAAAAAAAAAGAAACATTTATCGTTTTGAGAGGATGACATGCGGGACCCATGAGGCAGCAGCATTCTCAACGTTTCCAAGGCGACACAGGATTTTAAAAAAGGCGAAATAGCCAGAAATTAGAGGTCAAAATAACTCCAAGAAAGGAAAGGTTTATTGTTCATAGAGGCTGACATGTGGGACCCATGAGCCAGCAGAATCCTCTAAGTTTCAAAGGCTGCAGGTGATCAAAAGAAAAAAGGAAGTAGCCAAAAATTAGGGGTAAAATAATTCGAAGATAGGAAACTTTTATTGTTCGTAGATGATGACATGCGGGACCCATGAGCCAGCAGCTTACTCAACGTTTCAAAGGCGGCATGAGATCGAAAGCAAAAGACAAGTGACAAAATATCAGGAGCCAAAGATAATCCAAGAAAATAAACTTTATTGTGCATAGAGGATGACATGCGGGTCCCATTTAGCAGCAGCGGTCTCAACGTTTCAAATGCGGCTTGAGATCAAAAGAAAAAAAAGTTGATTGTACATAGAGGATGACATGCGGGTCCCACGAGTCAGCAGCTTACTCAACGTTTCCAAGGCGGTAGGGGATCAAAAGAAAAAGGCAAGTGACCAAAAATGAGGGTGAAAAATAATCCAAGAAAAGAAACTTTTATTGTACATGGAGAATTGCATGCGGGTCCCATTTTGCAGCAGCGGTCCCAACGTTTCAAATGCGGCTTGAGATCAAAAGAAAAAGAAAGTAGCCAGAAATTAGGGGTAAAAAAACTCCAAGAAAGGAAAGCTTTATCGTTCATACAGGCTGACATGTGGGACCTATGAGGCAGCAGAGTCCTCAACTTTCAAAGGCCGCAGGGGATCAAAAGAAATAGGAAATAGCCAAAAATCAGAGGGTGAAAAAAACCCAAGAAAATGAACTTTTGTAGTACATAGAGGATGACATGCGGGTCCCATGAGCCAGCAGGTTCCTCAACGTTTCAAACGTGGCATGAGATCGAAAGAAATAGGCAAGTGACCAAATATCAGGATCCAAAGATAATCCAAGAAAAGAAACTTTATTGTACATAGAGGATGACATGCGGGTCCCATTTAGCAGCAGCGGTCTTAACGTTTCAAATGCGTCTTGAGATCAAAAGAAAAAGAAAGTTGATTGTACATAGAGGATGACATGCGGATCCCATGAGTCAGCAGCTTACCCAACGTTTCCAAGGCGGCAGGGGATCAAAAGAAAAAGGAAATAGCCAAAAATCAGAGGGTGAAAAAAACAAAGAAAATAAACTTTTATAGCACATAGAGGATGACATGCGGGTCCCATGAGCCAGCAGGTTCCTCAACGTTTCAAACGTGGCATGAGATCGAAACAAAAAGGCAAGTGACCAAATATCAGGATCCAAAAGTAATTCAAGAAAAGAAACTTGATTGTACATAGAGGATGACATGCGGGTCCATTGAGTCAGCAGCTTACTCAACGTTTCCAAGGCGGCAGGATCAAAAGAAAAAGGAAATAGCCAAAATCAGAGGGTGAAAAAAATCCAAGAAAATAAACTTTTATAGCACATAGAGGATGACATGCGGGTCCCATGAGCCAGCAGGTTCCTCAACGTTTCAAACGTGGCATGAGATCGAAACAAAAAGGCAAGTGACCAAATATCAGGAGCCAAAATAATTCAAGAAAAGAAACTTGATTGTACATAGAGGATGACATGCGGGTCCCATGAGCCAGCAGCTTACTCAACGTTTCCAAGGCGGCAGGGGATCAAAAGAAAAAGGAAATAGCCAAAAATCAGAGGGTAAAAAATCCAAGAAAATAAACTTTTAAAGCACATAGAGGATGACATGCGGTCCCATGAGCCAGCAGGTTCCTCAACGTTTCAAACGTGGCATGAGATCGAAAGAAAAAGGTAAGTGACCAAATATCGAGCCAAAAATAATTCAAGAAAAGAAACTTGATTGTACATAGAGGATGACATGCGGGTCCCATTTAGCAGCAGCGGTATCACCGTTTGAGAGGCTGCATGGGATCGAAAGAGAAAGGCAATTGACCAAATATCAGGAGCCAAAAATAATTCAAGAAAAGAAAGTTTTATAGTACATAGAGGATGATATGCGGGTCCCATTTTGCAGCAGCGGTCTCAATGTTTCCAAGGCGGCACAGACCAAAAGAAAAATGTAGTAGCCAGAAATCAGGGGGTGAAAAAAATCCAAGAAGAAAGATTTCAATTGGGCTGCATCTGGACATCTGGGCCTTCGAACTATCGTGCTTGGCCTTTTGACTCGTACAATTTCAGCCCACTCCAAAACAGGAAAGTTCGGAATTTTCTAAACAAAACAGGAAAGTCCTATGCTTCGCAAAAACAAAAAACAAGGAGATTCAACATATAAGTTTGTTTATGTAAAAATAAAGATTTAATTTATCCGTTTGAAATAGCTCAGAGCGCAATACACTGTTTATTGTCTGCAAAATAATCAAGATATCACATGTTTGTTCTACGGGGAGGCTGACATCGGGGACCCATGAGCCAGCAGCGTCGTCAACGTTTTAAAGGCGGGATGGAAAGAAAAAAAATAAACCAAAAATCTGTTGGTAAAAATCCAAGAAAAGAAACATTTTCGTTCTAAGAGGATGACATGCGGGACCCATGAGGCAACAGCATCCTCAGCGTTTATTGTTCATAGAGGCTGACATGTGGGACCCGTGAGCCAGCAGCGTCCTCAACGTTTTAAAGGCTGCAGGAGATCGAAAGAAAAAATAAGCCAAAAATCATTTGGTAAACAAAATCCAAGAAAAGAAACATTTACCGTTCTGAGAGGATGACATGCGGGACCCATGAGGCAGCAGCATCCTCAGCGATTTCAAGGCGGCAGGGGATCAAAAGAAAAAAAGGAAATATCCAGAAATTGATTAGGGGTTCAAAATAAATCAATCAAAGGAAACTTTTATTGTTCATAGAGGATGACATGTGGGACCGACCTCCCAACAGCGTCCTCATCGTTTCAGAGGGGGCAGGAGATCAAAAGAAAAAGGCAAATAGCCAGAAATTAGGGGTCAAAAATAACTCCAAGAAAGAAAACTTTTATTGTCGTAGAGGATGACATGCGGGACCCATGAGCCAGCAGCTTAGTCAACGTTTCAAAGGCGGCATGAGATCGAAAGAAAAAGGCAAGTGCCAAAATATCAGGAGCCAAAGATAATCCAAGAAAAAACTTTATTGTACATAGAGGATGACATGCGGGTCCCATTTAGCAGCAGCGGTCTCAACGTTTCAAATGCGGCTTGAGATCAAAAGAAAAAGAAAGTTGATTGTACATAGAGGATGACATGCGGGTCCCATGAGTCAGCAGCTTACCCAACGTTTCCAAGGCGGCAGGGGATCAAAAGAAAAAGGAAATAGCCAAAAATCAGAGGGTGAAAAAATAAAGAAAATAAACTTTTATAGTACATAGAGGATGACATGCGGGTCCCATGAGCCACAGGTTCCTCAACGTTTCAAACTTGGCATGAGATCGAAAGAAAAAGGCAAGTGACCAAATATGAGGAGCCAAAAATAATTCAAGAAAAGAAAGTTTTATAGTACATAGAGGATGACATGAGGGTCCCAGCAGCAATGTATGCGCTTGAGAGGCGGCAGGGGATCAAAAGAAAAAGAAATTGCCAAAAATCAGAGGGTGAAAAAAACCAAGAAAATGAACTTTTATAGTACATAGAGGATGACATGCGGGTCCCATGAGCCAGCAGGTTCCTCAACGTTTCAAACGTGGCATGAGATCGAAAGAAAAAGGCAAGTGAAAAAATATCAGGAGCCAAAAATAATTCAAGAAAAGAAAGTTTTATAGTACATAGAGGATGACATGCGGGTCCCATTTAGCAGCAGCGGTATCACCGTTTGAGAGGCGGCAGGGGATCAAAAGAAAAAAGAAATTGCCAAAAATCAGAGGGTGAAAAAAACCAAGAAAATGAACTTTTATAGTACATAGAGGATGACATGCGGGTCCCATGAGCGGGTTCCTCAACGTTTCAAACGTGGCATGAGATCGAAAGAAAAAGTCAAGTGAAAAAATATCAGGAGCCAAAAATAATTCAAGAAAAGAAAGTTTTATAGTACATAGAGGATGACATGGTCCCATTTAGCAGCAGCGGTATCACCGTTTGAGAGGCGGCAGGGGATCGAAAGAAAAGTCAAGTGACCAAATATGAGGTGCCAAAAATAATCCAAGAAAAGAAAGTTTTATAGTACATAGAGGATGACATGCGGGTCCCATTTAGCAGCAGCGGTATCACCGTTTGAGAGGCAGCAGATCGAAAGAAAAGTCAAGTGACCAAATATGAGGTGCCAAAAAATCCAAGAAAAGAAAGTTTTATAGTACATAGAGGATGACATGCGGGTCCCATTTAGCAGCAGCGGTATCACCGTTTGAGAGGCGGCAGGGATCGAAAGAAAAGGTAAGTGACCAAATATGAGGTGCCAAAAATAATTCAAGAAAAGAAAGTTTTATAGTACATAGAGGATGACATGGGGTTAGCAGCAGCGGTATCACCGTTTGAGAGGCGGCAGGGGATCGAAAGAAAAAGGCAAGTGACCAAATTTGAGGTGCCAAAAACTCCAAGAAAAGAAAGTTGATTGCACATAGAGGATGACATGCGGGTCCCATTTAGCAACAGCGGTCTCAACGTTTCCAAGGCGGCAAGGGATCAAAAGAAAAGGAAGTAGCCAGAAATCAGGGGTCAAAAAATTCCAAGAATAGAAAGAATTTTGGTTCATAGAGGATGACATGCGGGACCCATGATCCTGCATCGTAAACGGCTCGATCGGAGAACGTTGAACGAGATGGCGCGATCTAGAAAAAAACAATGCCAGAGAGGCTGCCATCTGGGCCCTACATCCCTCGGCGGTGCGGATTTGCGTTGACTCGGCCGGCGAACCCGAGATTTCGAGATGCACCACGTCCCGGGCCACCATACGCGACGTTTTGGCCGCTTTCGTCGGGCTAGGTGGCCTCAAAAACGAGAAAAAAAAAGTTTTGACATGCACCACGGAGGGACCAAAATCGTCGGCCATGGTACACCAGCAACCACGGCGCGACTTCAACTTCGTCGGCCATGGCAACTTTTCTTGTAGTGATGTTTCAACCAAGTGTCACAAAGGGGTACCTCCATGCCGCCTGTACAAAGGTCTAAGGAGAATGCTCGCATTTTGGATTTCTCGCTTTTGATTATTCTCAACTTAGACATCCATACCGGGACAACATGGACAATAATGGACTCCTCTTAAATGCATAAGCATGTAGCAATGATTATTATTCTCATATGAGATTGAGGATATATGTCCAAAACTGAAACTTCAACCATGATTCATGGCTTTAGTTAGCGGCCCAATGTTCTTCTCTAACAATTTTCCATGCTCCAACCACTAAGGTGATAGATCCTTCAGACAAGACGGACATGCATAGCAACTCACATGATATTCAACAATAGTTGATGGCGTTCCCCAGAAGCATGGTTATCGCACAACGAGCAACTTAATAAAAGATAAAGTGCATAAGTACATATTCAATACTACGATAGTTTTTAAGGCTATTTTGTCCCATGAGCTATATATTGCAAAGGTGAATGATGGAATTTTAAAGGTAGAACTCAAGCAATTTACTTTGGAATGGCGGAGAAATACCATGTCGGGGGGAAGACCCCGGGTAGGGCAATGGACGTGGAGCGGCCGGCTTGAGGACGGCCGGCTCGCGGCAAAGGCCGGCTGAGGAGCAGCCGGCTGGAGCCGTGGCCGGCTGCCTCGGAAGCCGGCTGACTCTAAGTCCTAGTCGGCCTGGCTGCGGCCTTCAACGCTGTAGCTGGGCCGGCTTCTACAAGCCATATCCGACTGGGGTTTGTACCTCAGACCGACTCGAGGCTGGCGAGTCTTGCACCGGAAGGAACTGGGTAGGTGATCCGGGTTCAAAGGTCCACGCTGACCTCATCTCCCGTAAAGTACGGGGCACTGTAGAGCAGCAGTGCCACGCGCCGGACAGGCCATCATGGCGTACGTCGGACCGTACGCGCTACAGAGCATGATGACGACAACGACACCACCTCGCCATGCCGCTGACCTGAGCAGGCGGATGGGACGTGCCACTACGCTCAACGGCTCCCTGATGTCAGCGCCTCGGGAAGGAGCGGGAGCCGGAGCCGGCCATGCCGGCCACTAGACTCTAGGGACTTATATGTAAAGTACCGGTGCCTATATAAGCCGGGCTACCCCCCTCGTGCGGGGGACGATCGATCACTTCTCATTCACTAGTCTTAGAGCTGCCCTGTGAGAGAGACCTTCGTCTACCTTAGCCTCCCAGGAGCAGCCGGATATACAGCTCAAGGAGCACCATTGTACTGTGTCACTATCATATACACTCATAGCAGGAGTAGAGGTGTTACCTCCATCGGAGGGCCTCGAACCTGGGTACGTCGCCGTGTCGCTCGTGCCCATACCCGCATCCGGATACCGCCGTGAGACCACTAGGAACCACTTCGATTAGCCACCCTATGGCATATGTCATGACGATACCACGACATTTGGCGCCCACCGTGGGGCCTTCAGCGTCCGCGGCCGGTGTCTTCATCCGGACGGGCCTCACCACCACCACCGGCGAGAGGGTCGCTTCAGGCTTGGTCTGGAGATTCGGCTCCCTCGACTGCGTCAGCGACAACGCTGGCTGCTTCGCCGACCGGCCATTCCCTGCCGGCGGCAACATCATCAGCTTCGGCGGCTTCGACGTCTACGTCGCCACCGTCGCACCACCGCGCTACCCGCGCGAGATCGTGCGCTGTGCAAGCCCTCCCCCTGGAGCCGGCGCCAGCCTCACCACCACCGGCCCTTGCATCATGCAGGAGGTCATGGCCACCGGCGACGACGCCGGGGGCAAGTCCACGCGCATCCGTGGGCCAGTGCTGGAGCGCGAAGCCGCTGCCGGCGCATCCGCCTCGGGCGCAAAGGCGCCGCCACCACCGTCCCGGCTGGAGGAAGTCCGGGCAAAGCTGAGCACCCCGCTCACGCCTGGCGCCGACCCCACCACCATCGAGAAGGATCTGGAGGAGCACCGCCAGCTCCTCCTCAAGCAAACAGAAGAACTGGCTGCCGCAAAGCGCCAGTGGGAGATCACCCAGCGCGAGTTCAACCGCGCCCACGGCCTCACGCCCGCCGGCGACAACCCAAGCCGAGCCGGCCAGATCCGCCGGAGAGGAGGCGGCCTGGGCGCAGAGATCGCCCGGGACGGCGCAGAATCGCCGGCTCCGTCCGCGGAGCAACCCGTCTACAACACCCCCGACAAGAACATGCTCGCGGCTGAAGCTGCCGCGGAAGAGCTGCACCGCCTCGAAGGCGCAGAGTTACGCCGCCAAACTGAGCGGGTGACTGAGCTGCTGAAGGCGGCCAACCGGCTGACCAAAGACCCCAGGTACGCCCATGCCCCCAGAGCTTCTCACGCTCGTGGCGCTGCAGGCAACGACCGGGACGGCCCGAGGGACACGGCCGAGTCCGCCTCCCCCGCACCAAGCCGGCGCGGCGACTCCCGGAACACCCACGCAAGTTCCAGCCGCACAAGCCGGCCGCCCAGTGGCAACAGCGGCCGCAGCCGGCCACCATCAAGCCGGCACGACGACGAAGAAGAGTACGAGAGGCCATCCACCATCAAGCATCGCGCGGCTCCAGAGGCCAGCGGCCAGCGCCAGCCGGCCCGCTCCCGGCTGGGCCCGCGCGTCGAGCCAGCCGACGCCAGAGATCGCCTCGACCGGCTGGTCGAATCCCGCATCGCGGAGGAAGAAGGGCCAGCCGGCCCCAAGTGCTTCGGGCCGCGGATCCTCAACGAGCCCATGATTGACGGCTTCCAGCTCCCCCGCGACACGCCCAAGTACGACGGCACGGCCAAGCCGGAGGACTGGCTGCAGGACTACTCCACCGCAGTCGGCATCGCCAAGGGCAACAAGCGCTGGGCCGTGCGCTACTCCCCCCTCATGCTGCTCGGCTCCGCCCGCACATGGCTCAACAACCTGCCAGCCGGCAGCATCAACGGCTGGCTCGACTTCGAGGACGCCTTCATCAGCAACTTCACCGGCACCTACCGCCGGCCGGGTCGCCCCCAACAGCTTGAGATGTGCAAGCAGGGCGCAGACGAGACGGACCGTGCATACCTGACGCGCTGGTGCGAGATGCGCAACTCCTGCGAGGGCGTGCACGAGATCCAGGCAGTCGGCTTCTTCATGGCCGGCTGCCGGCCCAACACCATGCTGTGGCACAAGCTGCGCCGCAGTGAACCCAAGACGATGGCTGCCTTGATGGCCATCGCAGACAAGTACGCGCTGGCTGAAGGAACCAGCAGCACGCCGGCTGAGATTTCGCCGGCTCCATCCAGGCGGGACAACAACAAGCCGGCTGAGCACAAGCCGGCCGAGGGCGGCCACCACGGCAGCCGGCGGGACAACTACCGCGGCAAGAGGCACAGCGACCAGCCGGACCGCCGGTACGGCTCGGCCCACGTGGCAGCCGTGTCAGACCACGCGGCGGCTGGCGGAAGCCGGCGCCAGAAGCAGACGGACCGGCCCTGGAAGCCGAAGTACACCTTCGAGCAGATGCTCGACTCGCCGTGCAAGTACCACAGCGGCAAGAACCCCTCCAACCACACCACCCGCGACTGCCACTTCATGAAGCGGCTGACGAGCGGCGAGCCCCTTCCGCCTCCACCCCCACCTCCACCAGCCGGCGGGCCGGGTGGCCAAGCCGGCGCAGAAGCCAACAACCTCGAGCACCACGAGGCTAACCAAGTGCACCATGGTGGCCGGTACCTGGCTGAGGATGCCACCTACATCATCTTCACCTCCGAGCCCGAGGACAGAGCGAGCCAGCAGCGCCGTTCCCTCGAAGTCAACGCGGTCATGCCGCCGGTCCCCCAGTACCTACACTGGTCAGAGCAGGCCATCACTTTTGATCGCCGCGACACACCGGCTGTCCTACCGAAGCCGGGCAGCTACGCCATGGTCCTCGACCCCACCATCGGCACAACCCGGCGCAGCGTGCGCTTCTCGCGCGTCCTCATCGACGGGGGCAGCAGCATCAACATCCTCTACCGCGACACCGCCCGCAAGCTGGGCATCCAGGAGGCCGAGTTGCGCCCCACCCCCACCGTCTTCCATGGCATCGTGCCAGGCCACTGCTGCCAGCCGATCGGCCGGATCACCCTGGAGGTCATGTTCGGCAAGCCGGACAACTTCCGCACGGAGAACATCGAGTTCGAGGTGGTGGACCTGGTCAGTCCCTACCACGCGCTCCTGGGCAGGCCGGCCCTGACCAAGTTCATGGCGGTGCCCCACTATGGGTACCTGAAGATGAAGCTGCCTGGCCCAAAGGGGTCATCACCGTAGCCGGCGACTACCGCCGCTCCATGGACTGCGCCACGCAGAGCTCCAAGATGGCCCAGACGCTGGTCATCGCCACCGAGAAGCAGCTCATCCACGACGCCGTCGCCTTGGCTAAGGCCGCGCAGGCGGACATGCCGGCTGTGGGCAACCCGGCTGGGACGACTCACTTCCAGCCGGCCGACAACACCAAGAAGATCCTGCTCGACCCGGCGCAGCCGGACAAGTACGTCACCATCGGTGCCGGCTTGAGCAGCAAATAGGAAAGCGAGCTCACCAGCTTCCTCCGTGAGAATCGGGACATCTTCGCATGGTCTCCAAGGGACATGCCGGGTGTGCCGAGGGAGTTGGCTGAGCACCACCTCCACGTCAGGCCTGAAGCCAAGCCGGTGAAGCAGCCTCTCAGGCGCTTCGCCGAAGAACGAAGGAAGGCCATCGGTGAAGAAATCGCCCGGCTCCTAGCTGCCGGCTTCATCATGGAAGTGCTGCACCCGGACTGGTTGGCGAACCCGGTCCTGGTTTTGAAGAAGAACGGCTCCTGGCGCATGTGTATCGACTACACCAGCCTCAACAAGGCGTGCCCGAAGGACCCCTTCCCCCTGCCGCGCATAGATCAAGTCATAGACTCGACTGCCGGCTGTGAACTGTTGTCTTTTCTAGATGCCTACTCAGGCTACCACCAGATTCCTTTGAATCCGGCTGATCAAATAAAGACTTCGTTCATTACCCCGTATGGGGCTTACTGCTACACGACTATGCCATTCGGCTTGAAAAATGCAGGCGCCACCTACCAAAGGTGCATGCAAAAGTGTTTGCAGGATCAAATCGGCAGAAATGTTCACGCATACGTGGATGATGTCGTTGTAAAAACCAAGGAGATGCCTACCCTCCTTGATGACTTGAGAGAAACCTTCACCAATCTGCGAAGATTCCGGATGAAGCTCAACCCGGCCAAGTGCACGTTCGGCGTGCCAGCCGGCCAACTCCTGGGCTACCTCGTCTCTCAGCGAGGAATCGAAGCCAACCCGGAGAAGATCAGTGCCATTGAGAAGATGGAGCTGCCGCAGTGCCTCAAGGACGTCCAGAAGTTCACCGGATGCCTGGCCTCCTTGAGCCGCTTCGTCAGCCGGCTGGGGGAGAAGGCACTGCCCATGTACCAGCTGCTGAAGAAATCGGACAAATTCGTCTGGTCACCGCAGGCGGATGAAGCCTTCCGTGACTTAAAGCGCGTACTTTCGACCGCGCCCATCCTCGCATCGCCGGCTTCGATGGAGCCGATGCTGTTGTACATCGCTGCCACCAATCGTGTGGTTAGCGTCGTCCTGGTGGTGGAGCGCAAAGAAGCCGGCAAGGAGCAGTCGGTCCAGCGCCCAGTCTACTATCTCAGCGAGGTGCTGTCCCAGTCAAAGCAGAACTACCCCCACTACCAGAAGGTCACCTACGGCGTGTACATGGCGGCCAAGAAGCTCAAGCACTACTTCCAGGAGCATCCCATCAAGGTGGTGGCCACAGCACCCTTGGCGGAAATCATTGGCAGCAAAGACGCCAACGGCCGGGTCGCCAAGTGGGCCCTGGAGCTAGCCGCCCACACCATCATCTACGAGCCGCGCACGGCCATCAAGTCGCAGATCCTCGCGGACTTCTTCGTCGACTGGGCCGAGATGCAATACCTGCCGCCTGTGCCTGATTCCACGCACTGGAAGCTGCACTTCGACGGCTCGAAGATGCGAAACGGCTTGGGAGCCGGCATCGTCGTCACTTCCCCCAAGGGAGATCGGCTGGACTATGTCCTGCAGATCCACTTCGCCGCATCCAACAATGTGGCGGAGTATGAAGCGCTCATCCATGGGCTGAAGCTGGCCAAGGAGATCGGCGTGCGTCGCATCCTCTGCTTCGGCGACTCCGACTTGGTTATACAGCAAGCATCGGGCGACTGGGACGCGAAGGACGCCAACATGGCCTCGTACCGCTTCCACGTCCAGCAGTTATCCGGCTTCTTCGATGGCTGTGAATTCCACCATGTGCCACGAGCAAACAACGAGGCGGCAGATGCCCTATCCAAGATTGGCTCAACCCGGCAAGCCATTCCGCCGGGCGTTGCCTTGGCGATTCTCAAGAAACCGTCCATCATACCGTCACCGGACTCGGATTCCATATTCGTGCCGGCTGACCCGGGGGCTTCTCAGCCGAACCCGGGGGCTTCATTGCCCAAGTCGGGGGCTCATCAGCCAAACCCGCCGGCTTCTCAGCCGAACCCGGGGGCTTATCGGTCCAACGCGGGGGCTTCTCAGCCAAACCCGCCGGCTTCACAGCCGAACCCGGCGACCACGCAGTCGAAACCGGAAGCTCCGAAGATGGAGGCCTTGGTGGTTAGCGTATTTGAAATAAAATGCGTACCATCATGGGCACAAGAATTCCTCTCCTACCTCACCGATGGTGTGCTGCCCAATGACAGGGTTCAAGCCAGGCAGATTGAGAGAAGGGCCAAGGCCTATACAATCATCAACCACGAGCTGTACAAACGCAGCGTAAGTGGGGTGTTCCAGCGGTGCGTCGAGCCGGCTGAAGGGATTGAACTCCTACGGGAAATCCACCAGGGAGAGTGCGGCCATCACGCCTCCTCCAGAGCCATAGTGGCCAAAGCCTTCCGGCACGGTTTTTACTGGCCGACTGCGCTCAGAGACGCAGAAGACTTGGTGAAGAAGTGCAACGGCTGCCAGCGCTTCGCAAAGCAAAGGCAAACGCCGGCTTCCGCCCTAAAAACCATCCCCATTACCTGGCCGTTTGCCGTATGGGGCTTGGACATGGTGGGCCCATTCAAGACAGCCCGAGGCGGCATGACACATCTCTTGGTGATGATTGATAAATTCACTAAGTGGATCGAAGCCAAGCCGATCAAGAAGCTGGATGGCTCCACAGCCGTCACATTCCTCAAGGAGATAATCGCGAGATACGGCTACCCGCATAGCATCATCACCGACAACGGCAGCAACTTCGCCGAAGGCATTTTCAAGCGCTACTGCGGGGAGATGGGGATCCGAATGGACCTATCATCCGTAGCACACCCGGAGACCAACGGCCAAGTGGAGAAGGCAAATGGCTTGATCCTAGCCGGCATCCGGCCCCGGCTGGTGGAGCCGCTTGAGCGCTCAGCCGGCTGCTGGATTGAAGAGCTGCCCAGCGTGCTGTGGAGCCTGCGCACAACGCCAAACCGCTCAGTCGGCTTCACACCCTTCTTCCTCGTATACGGGGCCGAAGCCGTCCTGCCGACTGACATCGAGCACGACGCGCCAAGGATCAAGCTATACACAGAAGCCGAAGCCAAAGAAGCTCGCGAAGATGGAGTCGACCTGGTCGAAGAGGTCCGGCTGATGGCCGAATCCAGGTCTGCCGTATACCAGCAAAGCCTCCGTCGCTATCACAGCCGGAAGGTCAAGTCCTTAGCATTCCGAGAAGGAGACCTAGTGCTCCGGCTGATCCAACGGACAGCCGGACAGCATAAACTAGCATCCCCATGGGAGGGTCCCTTCATCGTGAGCAAGGCAGTAGGCAATGATTCCTACTATCTCATAGATGCCCAAGAGGCCAAAAAGAACAAGGCGAGCAAAACCGACGAGGAGACAAAACGTCCCTGGAATGTCAGGTTGCTTCGACCATTTTACACTTGAGAGCAGGAATGTATGTATCCCTTGTACCCCTTTTGTAAGTTATGAAAAAGCATGCGCCAAGAGCGCCGTTTCCGACAAGTTTTTCGCGCACTCTACTTCGTTTCGCCAATTGGCTTGAACCCTTTCACGCGACGGCTTAGTAACGTGATCCGATTTCCGACAGCCGGCTTCCGACCAGCTACAGACCGCAACCCGGCTGTCCGGCTGGCGGGAGTAAGGCCTAGGGAACCAGCACGCGAAAAACGACTAAGGAAAGAGTAAAAGCGAGTTGACTTGCAACCTTTCATAAAAGTGTCGGACTGCCGAAATCGACTCGTTCGACTGAAATACTATCGGCCTCACCCAGCGGCACGCTCTTGATCCGGCGACGGATCGCAAGTCGGACGTACGACCGGCAAGAGCACAGCCAAAGAGTGGGGCGGATGGGAAAAAGCGAACAAGTCGGAAGAAAGCAAGCCGGCACACAAATGGTTAACAAACACACTAAAGTGCATCATAATAAAAAGGCGATAATATTGTCATTACATAGACACCCGGCATTCCGGGGATTTAATAATTTGTTCTGGCAAAAGCAAAGCTACATGAGCAGGGAAGCCTAAGCACCGGCTGAAGGAGGACCAGCCGGATCATTAGCAGGAGGCGGAGACTCCATCTCGATCTCCTCGTCTTCAAGCTCCTCCTCCTCATCAGAGTGAGGGTTCGGGTCCGCGACGAAGAGGCTCTTGTCGACGAAGTCGGCGATGGCGCTGGCTCGGGCAAGTCGGGCGGCCTTCTGTTCGGCTGAGAGCTCGTCCTCCACGCCGGCTCGCCGATACTCGAGCTGCCCCAGGTCCACCTCGTTGTACCAGGAGAGGACAAAGGACAGCGCCATGTCGGCGCCAGCGCGCGTGGCAGACTCCTTCCAGTCGAGGAAGCGATCCGGCGCCCGCTCGATCAAAGAGGTGAGGCTGGAGATATCTTGCGGCGCCGCCTCCGCGGGCCACAGCATCGGGACCAGCTCCTCAGCCGCCTTCCGGAGCTCCCAGCCAAACTTGGTGATGGGCTCGACGCGGGCAGCCAGGGACGACATGTAGTCCTCCATGGTGAAGCACTCCGAGCTGCCCTCGCCAGTCGCCCGCCTCCTGGACTCGCGCGCAACGCCAACGGCCGCCAAGGCCGCATCCTGCGTTTCCGGGAAGGCCGCTGCAAGAAGGAAGCATCAAGTCATCGCCAAATGTCGTGGTATCGTCATGACATATGCCATAGGGTGGCTAATCGAAGGGGCTCCTGAGAGATCTCACGGCGGTATCCGGAAGCGGGTATGGGCACGAACGACACGGCGACGTACCCAGGTTCGAGGCCCTCCGGTGGAGGTAAAACCTCTACTCCTGCTATGAGTGTATATGAGGGGTAACACAGTACAAGGGTGCTCCTTGAGCTGTATCCGGCTGCTCTGAGGTGGACGGTGGTCTCTCTCAGGGCAGCTCTATGACTAGTGAGTGGTAACTGATCAATCGTCCCCCGCACGAGGGGGGTGGCCCGGCTTATATAGGCACCGGCACTTTACATATAAGTCCCTAGAGTCTAGTGGCCAGCATGGGCCGGCTTCGGCTCCCGTCCCTTCCCGAGGTGCTGACGCCAGGGAGCCGTTGAGCGTAGTGGCACGTCCCATCCGCCTGCCCAGGTCAGCGGCGTGGAGGTGCTGTCGTTGTCGTCATCATGCTCTGTAGCGCGTACGGCTCGACGTACGCCATGATGGCCTGTCTGGCGCGTGGCACTGCTGCTCTACAGTGCCCGTACTTTACGGGAGATGAGGTCAGCGTGGACCTTTGAACCCGGCTCACCTACCCAGTTCCTTCCTGTGCAAGGCTCGCCAGCCTCGAGTCGGTCTGAGGTACAAACCCCAGTCGGATATGGCTTGTAGAAGTCGGCCCAGCTACAGCGTCGAAGGCCGCAGCCAGGCCGACTAGGACTTAGAGCCAGCCGGCTCCCGAGGCAGCCGGCCACGGCTCCAGCCGGCTGCTCCTCAGCCGGCCTTTGCCGCGAGCCGGCCGACCTCAAGCCGGCCGCTCCACGTCCATTGCCCTACCCGGGGTCTTCCCCCCGACATTAGCCCCCGAAGCTGGCAAGGTCCTGCGTTAAGAAGGACCTAGGCAGGTTTTCCTGGCTTTTATACATCCCTCGCTCGTTTCTGACGGCTCCCGGAGGGGCCGACTGAGGATTTTCATTCAGCCGGCTGCGCCCTCATCCGGCTTGCCCCGTCCGGCTTCCTCCAGCCGGACGTCTT
Organism: Lolium multiflorum; assembly: GCA_030979885.1. Taxonomy (NCBI): domain Eukaryota; kingdom Viridiplantae; phylum Streptophyta; class Magnoliopsida; order Poales; family Poaceae; genus Lolium; species Lolium multiflorum. The sequence goes on from CM061748.1 coordinate 52,547,473, forward strand.
TTTTGCTTCTGTCGTTTTCACTTTTTCTTAAGTGCTGAAGACGTTTCCGGCTTGTTGCCAGAGACTGGAGCCGGGTCGATTTTATCGTCCGGCTCCGGCTCGGGTGCAACGGCAACTCCGCCGCCTCGAGTCCCGCGCCCGACTTGACCGTTCGACGGCTTCGTCAGCGCGGTCGCTTCGTCTGGTCACGTCGCTGTCCCCTCCGGATTTTCTGCGGTCGTGGGCGAAGTGGTGCGGCCGTTTCTGGTAACCGCCGGCGTCGTGGGGGGTAGTTATGGCCGCAGTTAATCCCATCGTGGCCCACGATGGCCACGTGGCACGGTAACGGGCGCGCGGGGCGGCTATAAATGCCCCCCGCGCGGTACCGAGGCAGCCTTCTTCTTCCTCTCGCCGCTGCCCCTTCTCTCTCTCAGTTTCTTCGAGCGTTCTTCGCACGCCACTGCTTCATCTCCGGCGACCTCCTGGCGAGCCTCGGCGACCGTTCGCGGCCGGAGCTCTCCGCCGTTCGACAGCCGTCCGCACGCCAAGCCGGCGCCACGGGGCCCCGCGGCTCGACGCTCCGCTCATCGCCGCCGCGCTCTCCTCCGGTGAGGAGCGGTTCCTCTTCTCCCTTCGACCTCAACTGGTCTTCTTCTTCCTCCTCTTCATCCATGGCCTCCGCCAGCGGGTCCTGGAGGGGTTCGCTTATGAACGACGATGACATCGAGCGTCTGGTGCGCCTCCGCCGGATCCCTCGGGAGGTGGTCACGCGGGCGCCCGGCGACGAGGTGGAGCCCAGGCCGGATCCCGGCGAGCGCGTCGTCTTCGGCGCGCACCTCGACCGCGGGCTAGGCCTGCCGGCTTCGGCCTTCTTCCGCCGCTTCCTCGACTTCTTCGGCCTGCAGCCGCACCACCTGCCGGCCAACGCATGCGTCCTCCTCAGCTGCTACGTGGCCTTCATGGAGGGCTACGCCGGCTTGTGGCCGGACGTCGACTTCTGGGGCCGGCTCTTCTACCTCAAGTCGCAGATGACTGAGGGCCGCCTGAGGACCTGCGGCTGCGCCTCCATCTATCCCCGCGCCGGCTCGCTCTTCCCGAAGATACCGACTGTCGATTCGGTGAAGAACTGGCAGATGACGTTCTTCTACGTGAAGAACGCCAACCCAGCTTTCGACCGGATCAACCTGCCGGAGTACGATCCGGCTCCTCCGACCACCCGGCTCAACTGGGGCCACAACCCCAAGTCGGCGGATCCGGACGCGGAGGTCAACCTCCTCTGGGATTTCCTGGGGGAGTGCGTTCAAGGGGGCCGGCTGAGCGCCGAGGACCTCCTCTGCACCTACATGGAGCGCCGGGTGATACCGCTCCAGGCTCGTGCCCACAAGATCGGGCTTATGTCCGGCCGGCTGGATCCGACCCGGACGTCGAGGGTGGCGCTCACCAAGGCCCAAGTCGCCCACCGGGTGAACAACGTCACCAAGGCCAACCTGCCGGAAGACTGGGCATGGGGGCTGCCGCCTTACGACCGAGCCGCGCCTCCTGAGCGGGTAAGTTGTACTTTTAGCTTGTGTTTTTCGACTTGCGGCTGCGTGGGCCACTTGTTACTCATTTGTTCTTTTCCTTTAGATCTTCCCCCGCCAAGAACTCGAGGACGGCGACTTGGCGCACAAGATTTGGACGGCGGATCTCGTGGATCCGGCTGACCAAGTCGGCGACCAAGCCGGCGACCAAGCCGGCGATGACGACCTGCCGGTGGTGCCCGACCAGGGCGGCCAAGGGGAGCATAACCCGCCGCCTTCGCCGGAGCAGCAGGAGGAGGAGGAGGCGGAGCCGGCCACGTCTACCACGGGGCCAGGACCGATCCGGGCGGTGCCCCTGCGCTCAAGGCCGCCTGCCGCCTCGGCGACTTCCGCGCCGAAGAAGAAGCGGGCCGCCGGCGGGAACACGGCCAGGCTGGAGGGCAAGGCCAAGAGGCAGCGCCAGCAGGAGCCCAAGAAGGTCCCAGAGGTGGCCGGGTAAGCCCCTTTCTGTTTTCTTCGTTGTTTGATTCTTTTTCTTTCCTTACTTTGCATTTATCTTCTTTTGTTTGCTTGACTAGGGCCGCCATCAAGTTCGCCCAAGGCGGCAGCTCTGGGCCGGCTGCGCGCGTTGCGCCGCCGTTCCGCCGGCAGAGGGAGCCGACGCCGCCGCCTACGACGCGTGCGCGCACACCGCCCGTTGTCGTTGTGCCGCCCGTGGTTACGCCGCCTGCAGCTTCGCCGCCTCCCGCGGGAGCGTCCTCTTCGGCTGCGCCTCCTTCAGCGCCACGGCGGGGCGCTCAGGGCGAGTCGGCCCAAGGGCCTACCCTAGGCGACTTGTTTCCGCATCGCGCGCCGCTGCTGGGGCCGGCTGCTGGAGCCGGCCGCGATGTGCCACCGGCGGCAGGAACTGGAGCCGGCGGAGCTGCGCCGCCTGAAGGGCCGGAGGTGGTTCCCACCGGGCCAGCCGCGCCGCCTCCGGCTTCGGAGCCGCCGAGGGCGGAGCCTCAGCAGGAGGAGCCAGCGCGCGCCAGGGACGCCGACTCCCGGGCGTTGGTGAAGGCGAAGGGCCCGGCGGTGTCGCCTACTGGCCTGCATGTGGCCAAGGGTGCCCGGCTGGTAAGCGTGCCGTCCGCCTCGGACTCCAGCTTCGGCTCGGCTGGCACCATGGAGCAGGCCTGGAACCAGGCGGACGTCTGCGAGATCATCAGCCGGGAGGGGCAGCCTGGCACGGCGCCCTTGAAGATGCTTTACTCCGGCTACCGCGCCAGCCTTAAGAGCAAGGCCACCGAGGCTCTGGCCCAGCTAAAGACGCTGGAAGATGCTGACAAGGTAGGTGGCTTCCCATCTGACTTTCTGTAATCTTATTGTCATCCTGGTAGCCCTCCGAGGCATGGGCCGGCTGCTCGGAGCCGACCCAGGTTTCGCCTAAATCGGCTTTCTTTTTCAGGCGGTCGAAGAGCGACGCACCGTCTTGTACAACAAGGTGGTGACCAGCTACCATAAGGCCAAGCTTGAGCGGGCCACCTTGGCTCGTGAGCTGGAAGCCGCCAGGGGTAAGCTCCTGTTTCTGGCTCAATGTTTTCTTTCTTGTCTATATTGGCTGACACTTCTTTCCGGCTGCCTCGCAGTTGCGGCCGCCAGGGTTCCGCAGCTGGAGGAGGACCTTCGGGTTGCTCGCGCTCAGTGCGCCGAGAGCGAGGAGGCGGGCCGTGCTGCCGCCGCCAAGCTCAAGGTGGCTGATGGGGAGTTGAGGCGGCTGCGCGCGCTGGAGAAGAACCATCTCGCCGAGCTCACCTCCCTTAGGGCGGCAGAGAAGGAGAAGGTGGACGACCTGAGCCGGCGGCTGGACGAGGTGGAGACGCAGCGGCTTGCGCTTCAGCAGGAAGTCACCGACAAGTCCAGGGAGCTGACGGCTACTGCCAAGCATTGGACGGACCTCATCGGCGCCATCGATACCGGTTTTTCGGGTATGTTTACTTCCCCTTTGCCGGCTTTCGGCTGGCGGCTGCCGCCTTCCGTGGTAGCCGGCGAAACTTGTCTTTCGGAATCTCCATCTTCGGGCCGGGCGCAGCTCGTGCCGGCCGCCGCTTTTTCTTGTCCTTCGAAATCTCCATCTTCGGGCCTGCGGTTCGTGCGGCTGCCGCCGCCTTTTCTTTAGAGCTTCGAATCTCCATCTTCGGGTGGGGGCATCGGTTCGTGCGGCTGCCGCCGCCTTTTTCTTGTCCTTCGAAATCTCCATCTTCGGTCGGGGCGCTGTCGTGCCGCTGCCGCCCGTTTTTCTTTAGAGCTTGAATCTCCATCTTCGGTGGGCTCGAGTTCGTGCGCGTCGCCGCCTTTTTCTTGTCTTTCGAAATCTCCATCTTCGGTGGGGCTCGGTTCGTGCCGGCTGCCGCCGCCTTACTTAGGACTTCAAATCTCCATCTTCGGGCTGGGGCAGTCGGTTCGTGCCGGCTGCCGCCGCTTACTTTAGGACTTCAAATTTTGCATTTTTCAGCTTATTTCGGCTTTACGACTTCGACATGCTTCCTTTTGCAGCGGCCTTCCCGGAGACGCAGGACATGGCCTTGGATGCCGTTGGTGCCGCGCGTGAGGCCAGGGGGCGGGCGACTGGCGAGGGCAGCTCGGCGACCTTCACCATGGAGGATCACCTGTCGTCCCTGGCTGCCCGCGTCGAGCCGATCACTACGTATGGCTGGGAGCTCCGGAAGGCGGCTGAGGAGCTGGTTCCGATGCTGTGGCCCGACAAGGAGGCGCCGCAAAACATTTCCAGCCTTGCCTCCCTGATCGAGCAGGCGCCGGACCGCTTCATCGATTGGAAGGGGTCTGCCACGCGTGCCGGCGCCGACATGGCGCTGTCCTTCGTCCTCTCCTGGTACAACGAGGTGGACTTGGGGCAGCTCGAGTATCGGCGAGCCGGCGTGGAGGAGGAGCTCTCAGCCGATCAGAAGGCCGCCCGTCTTGCCCGAGCCAGCGCCATCGCCGACTTCGTCGACAAGCGCCTTTTCGTTGCGGATCCAAACCCTCACTCTGATGAGGAGGAGGAGCTTGAAGACGAAGGAGCCGAGATGGACTCTCCGCCGCCTGCTGTTGATCCGACTGGTCCTGCTCCAGCCGGTGTTTAAACTTTCCTGTTTATGCAACTTTGCTTTTGCCAAGACAATTTGTTAAATCCCCGGAATGCCGGGTGCTTATGTAAAGACAGTATTATCTCCTTTCTTATTGTAACGCACTTTTAATGTGTTTGTTAATCATTTGTGTGCCGGCTTGCTTTCTTTCGACTTGTTCGCTTTTTCCCATCCGCCCCACTCTTTGGCTGTGCCCTTGCCGGTCGTACGTCCGACTTGCGGTCCGTCGCCGGATCAAGAGCGTGCCGCTGGGTGAGGCCGATAGTATTTCAGTCGAACGAGTCGATTTCGGCAGTCCGACACTTTTATGAAAGGTTGCAAGTCAACTCGCTTTTACTCTTTCCTTAGCCGTTTTTCGCGTGCCAGCTCCCTAGGCCTTACTCCCGCCAGCCGGACAGCCGGGTTGCGGTCTGTAGCTGGTCGGAAGCCGGCTGTCGGAAATCAGATCACGTTACTAAGCCGTCGCATGAAAGGGTTCAAGCCAATTGGCGGAACGAAATAGAGTGCGCGAAAAACTTGTCGGAAACGGCGCTCTTGGCGCAAGCTTTTTCATAACTCATAAAAGGGATACAAGGGATACATACATTCCTCCGCTCATGTGTAAAATGGGCGGAGTAACCTGACATTCCACGGACGTTTAGTCTCCTCGTCAGCCTTGTCCGGCTTGTTTTTCTTAGCCTCTTGGGCATCTATGAGATAGTAGGAATCGTTGCCTACTGCCTTGCTCACGATGAAGGGACCCTCCCATGGGGATGCTAGTTTATGCTGTCCGGCTGTCCGTTGGATCAGCCGGAGCACTAGGTCTCCTTCTCGGAATGCTAAGGACTTAACCTTCCGGCTGTGATAGCGACGGAGGCTCTGCTGGTATACGGTTGACCTGGACTCGGCCATCAGCCGGACCTCTTCAACCAGGTCGACTCCATCTTCGCGAGCTTCTTTGGCTTCAGCTTCTGTGTACAGCTTGATTCTTGGCGCGTCGTGCTCGATATCAGTCGGCAGGACGGCTTCGGCCCCGTATACGAGGAAGAAGGGTGTGAAGCCGACTGAACGGTTGGGTGTTGTGCGCAGGCTCCACAGCACGCTGGGCAGCTCTTCAATCCAGCAGCCGGCTGAGCGCTCGAGCGGCTCCACCAGCCGGGGCCGGATGCCGGCTAGGATCAAGCCATTTGCTTTCTCCACTTGGCCGTTGGTCTCCGGGTGTGCTACGGACGATAGGTCCATTCGGATCCCCATCTCCCCGCAGTAGCGCTTGAAAATGCCCTCGGCGAAGTTGCTGCCGTTGTCGGTGATGATGCTATGCGGGTAGCCGTATCTCGCGATTATCTCCTTGAGGAATGTGACGGCTGTGGAGCCATCCAGCTTCTTGATCGGCTTGGCTTCGATCCACTTAGTGAATTTATCAATCATCACCAAGAGGTGTGTCATGCCGCCTCGGGCTGTCTTGAATGGGCCCACCATATCCAAGCCCCATACGGCAAACGGCCAGGTGATGGGGATGGTTTTTAGGGCGGAAGCCGGCGTTTGCCTTTGCTTTGCGAAGCGCTGGCAGCCGTTGCACTTCTTCACCAGGTCTTCTGCGTCCCTGAGCGCAGTCGGCCAGTAAAAACCGTGCCGGAAGGCTTTGGCCACTATGGCTCTGGAGGAGGCGTGATGGCCGCACTCTCCCTGGTGGATTTCCCGTAGGAGTTCAATCCCTTCAGCCGGCTCGACGCACCGCTGGAACACCCCACTTACGCTGCGTTTGTACAGCTCGTGGTTGATGATTGTATAGGCCTTGGCCCTTCTCTCAATCTGCCTGGCCTGGACTCTATCATCAGGCAGCACACCGTCGGTGAGGTAGGAGAGGAATTCTTGTGCCCATGATGGTACGCATTTTATTTCAAACACGCTAACCACCAAGGCCTCCATCTTCGGAGCTTCCGGTTTCGACTGCGTGGTCGCCGGGCTCGGCTGTGAAGCCGGCGGGTTTGGCTGATAAGCCCCCGAGTTTGGCTGAGAAGCCCCCGCGTTGGACCGATAAGCCCCCGGGTTCGGCTGAGAAGCCGGCGGGTTTGGCTGATGAGCCCCCGACTTGGGCGATGAAGCCCCCGGGTTCGGCTGAGAAGCCCCCGGGTCAGCCGGCACGAATATGGAATCCGAGTCCGGCGATGGTATGATGGACGGCTTCTTGATAACCGCCAAGGCGATGCCCGGCGGAATGGCCTGCCGGGTTGAGCCGATCTTGGACAAGGCATCAGCCGCCTCATTGTTTGCTCGTGGCACATGGTGGAATTCGCAGCCGTCGAAGAAGCCGGATAGCTGCTGGACATGGAAGCGGTACGAGGCCATGTTGGCGTCCTTCGCGTCCCAGTCGCCAGATGCTTGCTGTATGACCAAGTCGGAGTCGCCGAAGCATAGTATGCGACGCACGCCAATCTCCTTGGCCAGCTTCAGCCCATGAATGAGCGCTTCATACTCCGCCACGTTGTTGGATGCGGCGAAGTGGATCTGCAGGACGTAGTCCAGCCGGTCCCCCTTGGGAGAGGTGATGACGACGCCGGCTCCCAAGCCGTTGCGCATCTTCGAGCCGTCGAAGTGCATCTTCCAATGTGTGGAATCCGGCACAGGCGGCAGGTATTGCATCTCAGCCCAGTCGACAAAGAAGTCCGCGAGGATCTGCGACTTGATGGCTGTGCGTGGTTCGTAGAGGATGGTGTGGGCGGCTAGCTCCAGGGCCCACTTGGCAACCCGGCCATTGGCATCCTTGCTGCCGATGATTTCCGCCAGGGGCGCTGTGGCAACCACCCTGATGGGATGCTCTTGGAAGTAGTGTTTGAGCTTCTTGGCCGCCATGTAGACACCGTAGGTGACCTTCTGGTAGTGGGGGTAGTTTTGCTTCGACTGGGAGAGCACTTCGCTGAGGTAGTAGACTGGGCGCTGGACCAGCTGCTCCCTGTTTTCGGCTTCTTTGCGCTCCACCACCAGGACAACGCTGACCACTCGGTTGGTGGCTGCGATGTACAACAGCATCGGCTCCATTGAACCTGGCGTTGCAAGGATTGGCGCGGTTGAGAGCACACGCTTTAAGTCACGAAAGGCTTCATCCGCCTGCGGTGACCAGACGAATTTGTCCGACTTTCTCATCAATTGATACAGGGGCAGTGCCTTCTCCCCCAGCCGGCTGACGAAGCGGCTCAAGGAGGCCAGGCATCCGGTGAACTTCGGACGTCCTTGAGGCACTGCGGCAGTTCCATCTTCTCAATGGCACTGATCTTCTCCGGGTTGGCTTCGATTCCTCGCTGAGAAACGAGGTAGCCCAGGAGTTGGCCGGCTGGCACGCCGAACGTGCACTTGGCCGGGTTGAGCTTCATCCGGAATCTTCGCAGATTGGTGAAGGTTTCTCTCAAGTCATCAAGGAGGGTTGGCATCTCCTTGGTTTTTACAACGACATCATCCACGTATGCGTGAACATTTCTGCCGATTTGATCCTGCAAACACTTTTGCATGCACCTTTGGTAGGTGGCGCCTGCATTTTTCAAGCCGAATGGCATAGTCGTGTAGCAGTAAGCCCCATACGGGGTAATGAACGAAGTCTTTATTTGATCGGATTCAAAGGAATCTGGTGGTAGCCTGAGTAGGCATCTAAGAAAGACAACAGTTCACAGCCGGCAGTCGAGTCTATGACTTGATCTATGCGCGGCAGGGGAAGGGGTCCTTCGGGCACGCCTTGTTGAGGCTGGTGTAGTCGATACACATGCGCCAGGAGCCGTTCTTCTTCAAAACCAGGACCGGGTTCGCCAACCAGTCCGGGTGCAGCACTTCCATGATGAAGCCGGCAGCTAGGAGCCGGGCAATTTCTTCACCGATGGCCTTCCTTCGTTCTTCGGCGAAGCGCCTGAGAGGCTGCTTCACCGGCTTGGCTTCAGGCCTGACGTGGAGGTGGTGCTCAGCCAACTCCCTCGGTACACCCGGCATGTCCCTTGGAGACCATGCGAAGATGTCCCGATTCTCACGGAGGAAGCTGGTGAGCTCGCTTTCCTATTTGCTGCTCAAGCCGGCACCGATGGTGACGTACTTGTCCGGCTGGGCCGGGTCGAGCAGGATCTTCTTGGTGTTGTCGGCCGGCTGGAAGTGAGTCGTCCCAGCCGGGTTGCCCACAGCCGGCATGTCCGCCTGCGCGGCCTTGGCCAAGGCGACGGCGTCGTGGATGAGCTGCTTCTCGGTGGCGATGACCAGCGTCTGGGCCATCTTGGAACTCTGCGTGGCGCAGTCCATGGAGCGACGATAGTCGCCGGCTACGGTGATGACCCCCTTGGGGCCAGGCATCTTCATCTTCAGGTACCCGTAGTGGGGCACCGCCATGAACTTTGTCAGGGCCGGCCTGCCCAGGAGCGCGTGGTAGGGACTCACGAGGTCCACCACCTCGAACTCGATGTTCTCCGTGCGGAAGTTGTCCGGCTTGCCGAACATGACCTCCAGGGTGATCCGGCCAATCGGCTGGCAGCAGTGGCCTGGCACGATGCCGTGGAAGACGGTGGGGGTGGGGCGCAACTCGGCCTCCTGGATGCCCAACTTGCGGGCGGTGTCGCGGTAGAGGATGTTGATGCTGCTGCCCCCATCCATGAGGACGCGCGAGAAGCGCACACTGCGCCGGGTTGTGCCGATGGTGGGGTCGAGGACCATGGCGTAGCTGCCCGGCTTCGGTAGGACAGCCGGTGTGTCGCGGCGATCAAAAGTGATGGCCTGCTCTGACCAGTTTAGGTACTGGGGGACCGGCGGCATGACCGCGTTGACTTCGAGGGAACGGCGCTGCTGGCTCGTTTTGTCCTCGGGCTCGGTGGTGAAGATGATGTAGGTGGCATCCTCCGCCAGGTACCGGCCGCCATGGTGCACTTGGTTAGCCTCGTGGTGCTCGAGGTTGTTGGCTTCTGCGCCGGCTTGGCCACCCGGCCCGCCGGCTGGTGGTGGTGGGGGTGGGGGCGGGAGGGGCTCGCCGCTCGTCAGCCGCTTCATGAAGTGGCAGTCGCGGGTGGAGTGGTTGGAGGGGTTCTTGCCGCTGTGGTACTTGCACGGCGAGTCGAGCATCTGCTCGAAGGTGTACTTCGGCTTCCAGGGCCGGTCCGTCTGCTTCTGGCGCCGGCTTGCGCCAGCCGCGTGGTCTGACACTGCCGCCACATGGGCGGAGCCGTACCGGCGGTCCGGCTGGTCGCTGTGCCTCTTGCCGCGGTAATTGTCCCGCCGGCTGCCGTGGTGGCCGCCTTCGGCCGGCTTATGCTCAGCCGGCTTGTTGTTGTCCCGCCTGGATGGAGCCGGCGAGATCTCAGCCGGCGTGCTGCTGGTTCCATCAGCCAGCGCGTACTTGTCCGCGATGGCCATCAAGGCAGCCATCGTCTTGGGGTCGCTGCGGTGCAGCTTGTGCCACAGCATGGTGTTGGGCCGGCAGCCGGCCATGAAGAAGCCGACTGCCTGGATCTCGTGCACGCCCTCGCAGGAGTTGCGCATCTCGCACCAGCGCGTCAGGTACGCACGGTCCGTCTCGTCTGCGCCCTGCTTGCACATCTCAAGCTGTTGGGGGCGACCTGGCCGGCGGTAGGTGCCGGTGAAGTTGCTGATGAAGGCATCCTCGAAGTCGAGCCAGCCGTTGATGCTGCCGGCTGGCAGGTTGTTGAGCCATGTGCGGGCGGAGCCGAGCAGCATGAGGGGGGAGTAGCGCACGGCCCAGCGCTTGTTGCCCTGGGCGATGCCGACTGCGGTGGAGTAGTCCTGCAGCCAGTCCTCCGGCTTGGTCGTGCCGTCGTACTTGGGTGTGTCGCGGGGGAGCTGGAAGCCGGCTCTCATGGGCTCGTTGAGGATCCGCGGCCCGAAGCACTTGGGGCCGGCTGGCCCTTCTTCCTCCGCGATGCGGGATTCGACCAGCCGGTCGAGGCGATCTCTGGCGTCCGCCGGCTCGATGCGTGGGCCCAGCCGGGAGCGAGCCGGCTGGCGCGGGCCACTGGCCTCTGGAGCCGCGCGGTGCTTGATGGTGGATGGCCTCTCGTACTCGTATTCTTCGTCGTCATGCCGGCTTGATGGTGGCCGGCTGCGACCGCTGTTGCCACTGGGCGGCCGGCTTGTGCGGCTGGAGCTTGCATGGGTGTTCCGGCTGTCGGCCCGCCGGCTTGGTGCGAGGGAGGTGGACTCGGCCGTGTCCTTCGGACCGTCTCGGTCCTTGCCTGCAGCGCCATGAGCGTGAGAAGCTCTGGGGGCATGGGCGTACCTGGGGTCCTGCGTTTGGCGGTTGGCCGCCTTCAGCAGCTCAGTCACCCGCTCAGTCTGGCGGCGTAACTCTGCGCCTTCGAGGCGGTGCAGCTCTTCCGCGGCAGCTTCAGCCGCGAGCATGTTCTTGTCGGGGGTGTTGTAGATGGGCAGCTCCGTAGATGGAGCCGGCGATGCAGCGCCGTCCCGGGCGATCTCTGCGCCCAGGCCGCCTCCTCTGCGGCGGATCTGGCCGGCTCGGCTGGGGTTGTCGCCGGCTGGCGTGAGGCCGTGGGCGCGGTTGAACTCGCGCTGGGAGATCTCCCACTGGCGCTTTGCAGCAGCCAGCTCTTCCGTTTGCTTGAGGAGGAGCTGGCGGTGCTCCTCCAGGTCCTTCTCGATGGTGGTGGGGTCGGCACCAGGCGTGAGCGGAGTGCTCAGCTTGGCCCGGACTTCGTCCAGCCGGGATGGTGGTGGCGGCGCCTTTGCGCCTGAGGCGGATGCGCCGGCGTCCTTGTTGCGCTCCAGCGCAGGACCGCGGATGCGCGTGGTCTTGTCGGCGGCGTCGTTGCCGGTGGTCATGACCTCCTGCATGATGCAAGAGCTGGCGGTGGTGAGGCTGGCGCCGGCTCCAGGGGGAGGGCTTGCGCAGCGCACGATCTCGCGCGGGTAGCGCGGTGGTGCAACGGTGGCGACGTAGACGTCGAAGCCGCCGAAGCTGATGATGTTGCCGCCGGCAGGGAATGGCCGGTCGGCGAAGCAGCCAGCGTTGTCGCTGACGCAGTCGAGGGAGCCGAATCTCCAGACCAAGCCTGAAGCGACTCGCTCGCCGGTGGTGATGGTGAGGCCCGTCCGGATGAAGACACCGGCCGAGGATGCTGAAGGCCCCACGGTGGGCGCCAAATGTCGTGGTATCGTCATGACATATGCCATAGGGTGGCTAATCGAAGGGGCTCCTGAGAGATCTCACGGCGGTATCCGGAAGCGGGTATGGGCACGAACGACACGGCGACGTACCCAGGTTCGAGGCCCTCCGGTGGAGGTAAAACCTCTACTCCTGCTATGAGTGTATATGAGGTGTAACACAGTACAATGGTGCTCCTTGAGCTGTATCCGGCTGCTCTGAGGTGGACGAAGGTCTCTCTCAGGGCAGCTCTAAGACTAGTGAGTGGTAACTGATCGATCGTCCCCCGCACGAGGGGGGTGGCCCGGCTTATATAGGCACCGGCACTTTACATATAAGTCCCTAGAGTCTAGTGGCCAGCATGGGCCGGCTTCGGCTCCCGTCCCTTCCCGAGGTGCTGACGCCAGGGAGCCGTTGAGCGTAGTGGCACGTCCCATCCGCCTGCCCAGGTCAGCGGCGTGGAGGTGCTGTCGTTGTCGTCATCATGCTCTGTAGCGCGTACGGCTCGACGTACGCCATGATGGCCTGTCTGGCGCGTGGCACTGCTGCTCTACAGTGCCCCGTACTTTACGGGAGATGAGGTCAGCGTGGACCTTTGAACCCGGCTCACCTACCCAGTTCCTTCCAGTGCAAGGCTCGCCAGCCTCGAGTCGGTCTCCGAGGTACAAACCCCGTCGGATATGGCTTGTAGAAGTCGGCCCAGCTACAGCGTCGAAGGCCGCAGCCAGGCCGACTAGGACTTAGAGCCAGCCGGCTCCCGAGGCAGCCGGCCACGGCTCCAGCCGGCTGCTCCTCCCGGCCTTTGCCGCGAGCCGCCGACTCAAGCCGGCCGCTCCACGTCCATTGCCCTACCCGGGGTCTTCCCGACGAAATAAGCTGAAAAATGCAAATTTTCGAAGTCCTAAGGCGGCAGCCGGCACGAACCGACTGCCCCCAGCCCGAAGATGGAGATTCCGAAGCTCTAGTAAGATCGGCGGCAGCGGCACGAGCCGACTGCCCCAGCCCGAAGATGGAGATTTCGAAGTCCTAGTAAGACCGCGGCACCGGCACGAGCCGACGCCCCCAGCCCGAAGATGGAGATTTCGAAGTCCTAAAGTAAGAGGCGGCAGCCGGCACGAGCCGACTGCCCCCAGCCCGAAGATGGAGATTCCGAAGCTCTAAAGAAAGACTGGCGGCAGCACGAGCCACTGCCCCCAGCCCGAAGATGGAGATAGCGAAAAAGATAAGTTTCTGCAGCCGGCTACCAACGGAGGCTGGCAGCCGACAGCCGAAAGCCGGCAAAGGGAAGGGAACATAGAGACACTCACCCGAAAAACCGCGATCGACCGCGCCAATCAGGTCCGTCCAATGCTTGGCAGTAGCCGTCAGCTCCGTGGACTTGGCGGTGACCTCCTCCTGAAGCGCAAGCCGCTGCTCCTCCACCTGGGTCAGCCGCCGGCTCAGATCCTCCACCTTCTCCTTCTCCGCCGTCCTAAGGGAGGTGAGCTCAGCAAGATGGTTCTTCTCCAGCAGGCGCAGCCGCGTCAACTCCCTCTCAGCCACCTTGAGCTTGGCGGCTGCAGATCGGCCCGCCTCCTCGCTCTCGGCGCACTGAGCGCGAGCAACCCGGAGATCCGCCTCCAGCTGCGGGACCTTGGCGGCCTCAACTGCGAGGCAGCCGGAAAGAAATGTCAGCCAACGAAGACAAAAGAAAAAAGACATCGAGCCAGAAGAAGCAAGAGCTTACCCTTGACGGCTTCCAGCTCACGAGCCAAGGTGGCCCGCTCAATCTTGGCCTTGTGGTAGCTGGTCACCACCTTGTTGTACAAGGCGGTGCGTCGCTCGTCGACCGCCTGAAAAAGAGTCAACCGTTTAGGCGAAACCTGGGCCGGCTCCGAGCAGCCGGCCCATGCCTCGGAGGGCTACCAGGATAACAACGAAATCGCAGAAAATAAGATGAGAAGCCACCTACCTTGTCAGCCTCCTCCAGCGTCTGCAGCTGGGCCATGGCCTCGGCGGCTTTGTTCTTCAAGCTGGCCCGGTAGCCAGAGAAAAGCATCTTCAAGGGCGCCGTGCCAGGCTGCCCCTCTCGACTGATTATCTCGCAGGAGTCCGCCTGGTGCCAGGCCTTCTCCATGGTGCCAGCCGAGCCGAAGCTGGAGTCCGAGGCGGACGGCACTCTCGCCAGCCGGGCACCCTTGGCCACGTGAAGGCTAGTGGGCGACACCGCCGGGCCCTTCGACCTCACCAACGCCCGGGAGTCGGCGTCCTTAGCGCGCGCCGGCTCCTCCCGCTGCGGCTCCTTCCCAGTCGGCTCCGTCCTCGGCGGCTCCGAAGCCGGAGGCGGCGCGGCTGGCCCGGTGGGAACCACCTCCGGCTCCTCAGGCGGCGCAGCTCCGCCGGCTCCAGCTCCTGCCGCTGGTGGCACACCTCGGCCAGCTCCAGCCGCCGGCCCCAACAGCGGCGCGCGGTGTGGAAACAGGTCGCCAAGAGTGGGCCTCTGGGCCGACTCGCCCTGGGCGCCCTGGCCCGGCGCTGAAGGAGGCGCAGCCGAAGAAGACGCCCCCGCGGCAGGCGGCGTAACCACGGGCGGCACAACGACAACGGGCGGCGCGCGCGCAAGTGTCGAAGGCGGCGGCGTCGGCTCCCTCTGCCGACGAGGCGGCGGCGCAGCACGAGCAGCCGGCCCAGAGGCACCGCCCTGGGTGAACTTTATGGCGGCCCTAATCAAACAAACAAAAGAAGTTGAGTGCAAAGTAAGGAAAGAAAAGGAATCAAACAATGAAGAAAACAAAAGGGACTTACCCGGCCATCTCCGGGACCTTCTTGGGCCCTTGCTGGCGCTGTCTCTTGGCCCGGTTCTCCAGCTTGGCCGTGCTCCCGCCGGCGGCTCGCTTCTTCTTCGGCGCGGAAGTCGCCGAGGCGGCAGGCGGCCTCGTGCGCAGAGGCACCGCCCGGATCGGTCCCGTGGTGGACGCGGCCGGCTCCTCCTCCTCCTCCTCCCGCTGCTCCGGCGAAGGCGGCGGGTTGTGCTCCCCTTGGCCGCCCTGGTCGGGCACCACCGGCAGGTCATCGTCGCCGGCTTGGTCGCCGGCTTGGTCAGCCGGATCCACGTGATCCGGCGTCCAGATCTTGTGCGCCAAGTCGCCGTCCTCGATCTCTTGGCGGGGGAAAATCTGGAAAGCAAGAACAGATGAATAACAAGTGGGCCACGCAGCCGCAAGTCGAAAAGCGCAAGCCGAAACATCAACTTACCCGCTCAGGCGGCGCGGCCCGGTCGTAAGGCGGCAGCCCCCACTCCCAGGCTTCCGGCATGTTGGCCTTGGTGATGTTGTTCACCCGGTGAGCAACTTGGGCCTTGGTGAGCGCCACCTTCGACGTCCGGGTCGGATCCAGCCGGCCGGACATATGCCCGATCTTGTGGACGCGGCCCTGGAGTGGCAGCACCCGGCGCTCCATGTAGGTGCAGAGGAGGTCCTCGGCGCTCAGCCGGCCCCCAGTGACGCACTCCCCCAAGAAGTCCCACAGGAGGTTGACCTCCGCGTCCGGATCCGCCGACTTGGCGTTGTGACCCCAGTTGAGCCGGGTGGTCGGAGGAGCCGGATTGTACTCCGGCAAGTTGATCCAGTCGAAGGCTGGGTTGGCGTTCTTCACGTAGAAGAACGACATCTGCCAGTTCTTCACCGAGTCGACAGTCGGAATCTTCGGGAAGAGCGAGCCGGCGCGGGGATATATGGAGGCGGCGCCGCAGGTCCTCAGGCGGCCCTCAGTCATCTGTGACTTGAGGTAGAAGAGCCGGCTCCAGAACTCCACGTCGGGCCACAAGCCGGCGTAGCCCTCCATGAAGGCCACGTAGCAGCTGAGAAGGACGCATGCGTTGGCTGGCAGGTGATGAGGCTGCAAGCCGAAGAAGTCCAGGAATCGGCGGAAGAAGCGCGAAGCCGGCAGACCCAGCCCGCGGTCGAAATGCGCCCCGAAGACCACGCGCTCGCCGGGTTCCGGCGTGGGCTCGTTCTCCTCGCCGGGTGTCCTCGTGATCACCTCCCGAGGAATCCGGCGGAGGCGCACCAGACGCTCGATGTCGTCGTCGTGCATGTAAGACCCCCTCCACGAGCCGCTCGGTTGAGCCATGGACGGAGAAGAGGAGGAAGAAGACCAGGAGAGATCGAAAGGCGAGGAGGAACCGCTTCTCACCGGAGGAGAGCGCGGTGGCGACGAGCGCAGCGTCGAGCCGCGGGGCCCCGTGGCGCCGGCTTGGCGTGCGGGCGGCTGCCGAACGGCGGAGAGTTCCGGCCGCGTGAGATCGCCGGAGTTCGCCAGGAGGTCACCGGAGAAGAAGCGACGGCGTGCGAAGAGCGCTCGGTTGGAGTGAGAGAGAAGAGCGTGCGAGAGCGAGGAAGAAGAAGAAGCTCGCCTCGTACCGCACCGGGGGCATTTATAGCCGCCCGGCGCGCCGGTTGCGTGGCCACGTGGCGATCGTGGGCCACGTCGGGATTTACTGCGGCCATAACTGCCCCCACGACCGCTGCGGTTACCAGAAACCGCCGCGCCACTTCCTCGCGGCCGCACCGGATCCGGAGGAGACAGCGATGTGACCATACGAAACGGCCACGCTGACGAAGCCGTCAGAGCGGTCAAGTCGGGCGCGGGACTCGAGGCGGCGGAGTTGCCGGTGCGCCCAAGCCGGAGCCGGACGACAAAATCAACCCGGCCCCAAATTCTGGCAACAAGCCGGAAACATCATCAGCACTTAAGAAAAAGTGGAAACAACAGGAGCAAAAAAGGCGTCCGGCTGGAGGAAGCCGGACGAGGCGAGCCGGACGAGGGCGCAGCCGGCTGAATGAAAATTCTCAGCCGGCCCCTCCAGGAGCCG
The DNA here is from genome assembly GCA_030979885.1 of Lolium multiflorum. Lineage (NCBI taxonomy): Eukaryota > Viridiplantae > Streptophyta > Magnoliopsida > Poales > Poaceae > Lolium > Lolium multiflorum. The sequence goes on from CM061748.1 coordinate 52,564,066, forward strand.
CCGGAACAAGCGAGAGATATATAGAAGCCAGGGAAACCTGCCTAGGTCCTTCTCAACGCAGGACCTTGCCAGCTTCGGGGGCTAATGTCGGGGGGAAGACCCCGGGTAGGGCAATGGACGTGGAGCGGCCGGCTTGAGGACGGCCGGCTCGCGGCAAAGGCCGGCTGAGGAGCAGCCGGCTGGAGCCGTGGCCGGCTGCCTCGGAAGCCGGCTGACTCTAAGTCCTAGTCGGCCTGGCTGCGGCCTTCAACGCTGTAGCTGGGCCGGCTTCTACAAGCCATATCCGACTGGGGTGTACCTCAGACCGACTCGAGGCTGGCGAGTCTTGCACGGAAGGAACTGGGTAGGTGATCCGGGTTCAAAGGTCCACGCTGACCTCATCTCCCGTAAAGTACGGGGCACTGTAGAGCAGCAGTGCCACGCGCCGGACAGGCCATCATGGCGTACGTCGGACCGTACGCGCTACAGAGCATGATGACGACAACGACACCACCTCGCCATGCCGCTGACCTGAGCAGGCGGATGGGACGTGCCACTACGCTCAACGGCTCCCTGATGTCAGCGCCTCGGGAAGGAGCGGGAGCCGGAGCCGGCCATGCCGGCCACTAGACTCTAGGGACTTATATGTAAAGTACCGGTGCCTATATAAGCCGGGCTACCCCCTCGTGCGGGGGAGGATCGATCACTTCTCATTCACTAGTCTTAGAGCTGCCCTGTGAGAGAGACCTTCGTCTACCTTAGCCTCCCAGGAGCAGCCGGATATACAGCTCAAGGAGCACCATTGTACTGTGTCACTATCATATACACTCATAGCAGGAGTAGAGGTGTTACCTCCATCGGAGGGCCTCGAACCTGGGTACGTCGCCGTGTCGCTCGTGCCCATACCCGCATCCGGATACCGCCGTGAGACCACGTAGGAACCACTTCGATTAGCCACCCTATGGCATATGTCATGACGATACCACGACAGTAGGTAGATATGGTGGACACAAATGGCATAGTAGTTGGCTCAAGGATTTTGGATGCATGAGAAGTATTCCCTCTCGATACAAGGTTTAGGCTAGCAAGGTTATTTGAAGCAAACTCAAGGATGAACCGGTGCAGCAAAACTCACATAAAAGACATATTGTAAAAATTATAAGACTCTACACCGTCTTCCTTGTTGTTCAAAACTCAATACTAGATATTATCTAGACCTTAGAGAGACCAAATATGCAAATCAAATTTTAGCAAGCTCTATGTATTTCTTCATTAATGGGTGCAAAGTATATGATGCAAGAGCTTAAACATGAGCACAACAATTGCCAAGTATCACATTATCGAAGACATTTTAGAATTACTACATGTAGCATTTTCCAATTCCAACCATATAACAATTTAACGAAGAAGAAACTTCGCCTTGAACATTATGAGTAAAGCCTAAGGACATATTTGTCCATATGCAACAGCGGAGCGTGTCTCTCTCCCACAAAGTGAATGCTAGGATCCATTTTATTCAAACAAAACAAAAACAAAAACAAACCGATGCTCCAAGTAAAGAACACAAGATGTGATTGAATAAAAATATAGTTTCAGGGGAGGAACCTGATGATGTTGTCGATGAAGAAGGGGATGCCATGGGCATCCCCAAGCTTAGACGCTTGAGTCTTCTTAGAATATGCAGGGGTGAACCATGGGGGCATCCCCAAGCTTAGAGCTTTCACTCCTCTTGATCATAGTATATCATTCTCCTCTCTTGACCCTTGAAAACTTCCTTCACACCAAACTTCAAGCAAACTCATTAGAGGGTTAGTGCACAATTAATAATTCACTCATTCAGAGGTGACACAAACATTCTTTACACTTCTGGACATTGCATAAAGCTACTGGACATTAATGGATCAAAGAAATAAATCCAACATAGCAAAAGAGGCAATGCGAAATAAAAGGCAGAATCTGTCAAAACAGAACAGTCCGTAAAGACGAATTTAAAGCTGGCACCAGACTTGCTCAAATGGAAAAAATCAAAACTAATGAAAGTTGCGTACATATCTGAGGATCACGCTCGTAAATTGGCAGATTTTTTCGAATTTTCTACAGAGGCCTGTGCCCAGATTCGTGACAGACAGCAATGCTGTTTCTGCAGCGATCCCAAATATAACATCAACTTTGACATAGAAACTTTACTTGGCACAAAAACATGATAAGGAGAGGTTGCTACAGTAGTAAACAACTTCCAAGACTCAACAAAACAAAAAATTGCTGTAGTAAAAACATGGGTTGTCTCCCATAAGCGCTTTTCTTTAACGCCTTTCAGCTAGGCGCAGAAAGTGCAAATCAAGTAACATCGAGAGTAGAAGCATCAACATCATAACTTGTTCTAATAATAGAATCAAAAGGCAACTTCATTCTCTTTCTAGGGAAGTGTTCCATACCTTTCTTGAGAGGAAATTGATATTTAATATTACCTTCCCTCATATCAATAACAGCACCAACGGTTCGAAGAAAAGGTCTTCCCAATACAATAGGACAAGATGCATTGCATTCGATATCCAAGACAACAAAATCAACGGGGACAAGGTTATTGTTAACCGTAATGCGCACATTATCAATCCTCCCCAAAGGTTTCTTTTTAACATTATCGGCAAGATTAACATCCAAATAACAATTCTTCAATGGTGGCAAGTCAAGCATATCATAAATCTTTTTAGGCATAACAGAAATACTTGCACCAAGATCACATAAAGCATTACATTCAAAGTCATTGAATTTCATTTTAATGATGGGCTCCCAACCATCTTCTAACTTTCTAGGAATAGAAGTTTCAAGTTTTAGTTTCTCTTCTCTAGCTTTTATGAGAGCATTTGTAATATGTTTTGTAAAGGCTAAATTTATAGCACTAGCATTAGGACTTTTAGCAAGTTTTTGTAAGAACTTTATAACTTCAGAGATGTTGAAAGGACACGGATGTCGCCTAGAGGGGGGGTGAATAGGCGATTTAAAACTTTTACGAGATGGGCTTAACAAATACGGAATAAAACTAGCGTTTACTTTGTCAAGCCCAAAACCTATATACTATTGTTCACCTATGTGCACCAACAACTTATTCTAAGCAATGGTTCACCTATGTGCACCAACAACTTATGCTAAGCAATACAAGCAAGTATGTGATAGCAAGATATATATAACTTCAAGCACGATAGCTATCACAAGGTAAAGTGCATAAGTAAAGAGCTCGGGTATAGAGATAACCGAGGCACGCGGGAGACGATGATTTATCCCGGAGTTCACACTCTTGCGAGTGCTAATCTCCGGTGGAGAGGTGCGGTTGCTTAGTGCTCCCGAACGCCACAAGAGGCTCACCTTGAGGTGTGGTTGCTCGATGCACACCAACGCCACAAAGGCCTCACCCCAAGATGCGGTACTCACACCACACACCGAACGCCACGAAGGCGCCTCACCTAAATCTCCGGTGACCCTCGCCACAAAGGCCTAGGTCACGGTTCCACTAAGGGATTTCCTTCGAGGCGGAAACCGGGCCTTACACAAAGGTTGGGGCACACATCCACAACTTAATCGGAGGCTCCCAACAAATCACCACAAAGGTGTAGAATCCGTCTAGGGTTCCAAGAACCCAAGAGTAACAACCTTCTTGCTTTCACCACCACGAATCACCGTGGAGAACTCAAACCGATGCACCAAATGCAATGGCAAGAACACCACAAAGATGCTCAAGTCCTTCTCTCTCAAATTCCAACAAAGCTACAAAAGCTATTGGGGGAATAAGAGAGGAAGAACAAAGAGGAGAACACAAAATTCTCCAAGATCTAGATCCCAAAGATTCACTCACAAAGAGATGATTTGGTTTGGTCAAAGTGTGGATCTAGATCCCCTCAATCTTTCTCTCAAATAGATGCAAGAATCATGGGAAGGGGAGAAAGATCTCAAGCTTCAAAATGTCAACAACAATGGAGGAGAGAGGCTTGAGAGAGAGGAGGAAGAAGCAATGCAAAAGGTGAGAGAGAGGGGGCTTAAAAAGGAGGCACAATTTTTCTGCCCGTTGGAGGCTGCAGCGCGCGAGGAAGGAGGGACCGGTAGTACCGGCCAGGTTGGGCCGGTACTACCGGCCAGTGTTGGCAGGAGGCGGCGGAGGTGGTGAGCTGCGGGCTGGGAGGGGAGGCCGGAGCCTCCGGCCGTGGTACCGGCTGAGGTACCGCCGGGGCTCCAAACTCCCCTGGCAACCATCTGTGGCACACAGGCCACTTCCGGTACCTCGGGCGGTACCTCACCTGGAGGCTCCAGCCGTGGGCTGGGTACCGCGAGCGGTACCTTGCCTGGAGGCTCCAGCCGTGGGCTGGGTGGCCAGGGCAGGGTGGAGGCTCCGGCCAGGACCATCCTCACCAAACGTTTTTGCTTAAACACCCATACGAAAACCTTAAGAACTTTTGCATCCGGACTCCGATTTCGATGATCTTGGGCTCGTTGAAATCACAACAACGAGCTCTACAACAATATGCATAGAAACATCATAGTCCAGCAAAGTAGTATAGAAACAAATGATGAAAGGTTTGACCTATCTAAGAAAGACATACCGGTAAAACCTCCAACCTCGAAAATGCAACAAGTTGCCCAAGCAAAAACCATTCTTGATGAACTAGAGCTTGTCATGAGAATACGCACAAGCTCTAAAACATCACATGGATAAGATCCAAATAACAACCAAGAAAGGTGATGCAAGGATGCAAAGGTTTGAGCTCTCTCCGAACGATACGATCGAGTTACTCACTCGAGAGCCCTCTTGATAGTACGGCAACTAAACTATAAACCGGTCTCCAACTACACTATGAGACCGGTGAGAAAGAAACCCTATCAAGAGCAAACCTTATACTTGCGCATTCCACTTGAGCTCGATGATGATGATCTTGACCTCAACAAGATGGAACGCCTTTCTTGATTGTGCTTGCTTGATGAAGTCTTGTGGATTGCTCCCCCATAATCCACCATGGGAGAGCTTCTTCTTCGGCACATCTTCACAAATCCATGAACACCATATGGATGGCAAGCATCAAGCATATGATCTCTTCGGGTTGGCTCATCTTGAACTTGCACTTCATTTCTTCATTCTTCATCATGTTGATGTCTTGAGATAACTTGAGGGCTCACTTCATCTTCATCTTCAAGACATACTTGACACTTGATATCCTTCATCAATTTCTTCTTATTGCAACCTTGAAGCCAACATATGGTTCAAGCATTGCCTATGGACAACACCTACAAATATAACTCAATGCAAACATTAGTCCATAGGGATTGTCATTAATTACCAAAACCACACATGGGGGCTCCATGCACTTTCAATCTCCCCCATTTTGGTAATTGATGACAATCTCTTTGAGAGGGTTTATATAAGGAATTTAAGTAACAAACAAGTTGAATATATAGAGCAAACTCCCCCATAATATATGCATGTGTGAATGATCTTGACTTTCATTGCATATATTGGCATTCAAAGCCTAGTGGAGTTTCCTCTAAATATTCAACTATGCAAAGCAACAAGATGCAATGCAATAAAGGCACATGCTTAAGCACAAAGCAAAGACATAACCAAATTCCCTTAAACCCTCCAAACTTCTCCCCCATTGGCACCAATTGCCGAAATGGGTGAAAAATTTAGAAGGCCAATATAGTGAGAGTTCCTCCATAGCGTGTGCATTTCTCATAATTTGAGTGGAATCAAATGCACATATCCAATGACGAATATTCGGAAGGAATCACACTATAGATAGGATCAAAGATTGCAAAAAGATAACAAAGTCAAGAAGCTTCAACAAATGAAGCAAGCAACCAAATGAACCACAAAGAGGATACCAAAAGAAAGATAGATATTATGATAAGATCAAGAAGATTGCTCTAAATAATATGAGGAAGCTCCCCAAGGTTTGTGCACAAAACTAGACAATTTGCATTGGAGTATAAAGTGCACAAACATGGAATCATCACTCCCATAATATCATTCAAAAACAAAAGATACCAAGTGAATCAAACTCTAATGATCACCACAAGATAGTGCTCTAAATCAAATGAGGAAGCTCCCCAAGGTACATGCATAAAATAAAATGTTGCATTTGAATAAAATATGCATAACATGGAATCCTCACTCCCTCATTTAAAACACAAACATTTGTAATAGATCATAGATAGAAAAATAAGCTAAACACTTGCAACAAACAAATAGTTGAGCAACAAGTAAGAGGCACCATAATAAAAAGGCTCAACCAAGATGATATGTGAAAGGCATGATAAAGCATATTATAAGACTATTACAAGGATGAGCAAAAAGCATCATCATAGTCTTCAATGAATTATATTGCTTAGCATGACCAATCAACACGCAATAAATAAATAAGATATCAAAAGGAGATGTATCATCTCTTATGTGTATAAGTTTCTCTAAGTGGGCAATATCACAAAGATATTTATCCACAAAGAAACATGCACACACAAAATGGATACTCAAGAAATATAGTATGATATCCCAAAATGAAGTCATGCAATATACCAATAAGAATATTTGCTTAATAGCATGGCCAAAGGCTCAATTTTATCTTATTGTACATTCATGAACTTCAACCACAAACATCTAAAATATATCACAAATATCAACAAGGGATAGAAGATAGTTGGGATGCATTTGAGAAAGGCAACAAGTATCACAAACGAGGATACCAAAAGAAATAACTAAATTTGCACTTTCATCTATATTGCACACGTGAGAGCCTTGAGGAATTGATATGCAATAAAATTGCTAGATAGGCATAGTTGGGATGGATGAATCATGAGCATGATTTTATATACTTCCCAACATATGTACTCATCTCAAATTACTCACATTCGCAATAAAGAGGTTTCGTTAAGACTTTAGCAAGAAGCACAATATTTGCAAATCAAGAGATTCATGCCAAGATGCAACCACATGGTTGGATGCTAGAAAAATATGCATGAGAAGATACTTGTTACCGAGATAGCATTGGTGTGGATGTAGTAGATATGTGTTCATTGACCATCCTAGCTTGCCTCAAGTTACCATTGAGTCACCACTTCTTTCCAAGAGTGAGACAAGCATCCAATGCATATCCATTGTACCTAACACAAAGGTAAGTACAAAATGGTCCCCAAACTAATTGGGTCCGAAGTAGTTAGACACACTACAACATATAGGACAAACTCCACAATTCTATGTGCATATAGATATGAAATTGAATTTCATGCACATCTTAGCCAAATTAGGATTTGATGGAGTTTACCCTATATATTGGATCAAAGAAAGTGACACATGCCATAAGATATACATATATTAAATATGCATGCACAATACTTTCAAGAACCAAAGGAAGATACAATTTGAAGAAAACACTAAATAAATCAAGAGACAAAGGTTGCCCAAATTATATCAAAGAATCAAATCAACACAAGATTGACTCCAAAGACTTATCTCATTATAAGAAGCTAATTAAGCCTAAGCACAAAGGAATGAGATAACCAACTCCCAAGAGAGCAAGGTTCCAACAAATAAACCAAACCCTCGACACTTTTATGATGGCACAAAGTACCAAAAAGAAAGTTTATGTCTCCCAAAACCAAATTTTTGATAATGATCAAGAGATGTTAAGCATTCTAACAAATATAGGAGAGCTCCCCCAAGATTAGTGCATTATCTAGGATTTTGCATATGAATACAAAATGCACAAAACTAGGATCATCACGCTACCTATATCTACTAAAATGCTAAGAAAGTTTGAATAGACAAATTAGATCCATAAGATGCAAGGAAGACACATGGGAGTCAAAGCACAACACATTCATGGCAATAAATAAGACAATTTAAACACAAGAGCCAATGTAAATATGATCAATAAATTTCTACCTCATAATAGATTGCCAATTGTCCTAGGACAAGAGGTATTAGGAAATATTTCCCGGTGGTAGTTTGTAAGTATATGTAAGATCATATTTACACCAAATAAAGCATATGGTAAAAGATAAGAGTTAACCATCATGCAAAGGGAGTTTCTTGATAGCTTCAATTAGTCATACCAACATGCAAAGCAATTAATAGTATTCATACCAACATGCAAAGCAATTAATAGTATTCATACCAACATGCAAAGCAATTAATAGTATGACTTGAAGCATATGGTTTTCCAAAAATGTATTGAGGGACACATTGTGAAAAACCATGCCAAGAAAAACTTTCACAAATAAGATCCACAAAGATATTAGCAATGAAGCCATTTAAGCAAATTGGAACTTGTTTGAGAAAACATGTCACATATGAGAGATAATTTACAATATCAATTCTATGTGACACAACCTCAAATGTTCACATTTCCTAGGCTTGTAATATGCACAAAGCTTATTACTCCCCCATAATGTGATAAATAATATATTTTCACAAGAGGCAAATAAGATCCAACTAGAGATATTAATGGACATTGGAATTTGAATTTCTCATGAAGATGACATACCACATAGAGACTAGATAATCTTGCAATATCAATTCTAAGTGATATTCCTCATGTACACACATTGTTAGGATCATGAAATTCCCAAAGGAATATCACTCCCCCAAAACGGGATAGTCCATTAATCTCTCATAAGAGCCATATAAGATACAACAAGATGCAAAGAGGCTCCAACACAAACACAAGTACACGGTGTGCAACCCAACATACATAGACTTGATTTCTCAAGAAAAGCAAGTAGGAAGCACAACATATACAAACACATGCTAGGAACAAAACTAACACATGCAAAGGGGCGAGTAACTTTCAATATAAGTGAGTTGAGAACATGTTACCGCAAGGAGGAACATTGAATACATGATAGAAGCAAGATAACCAAAAGACTTGGCTTGAGATAATATAAATGATGAAGATCCCTTAATTCTTCATGATGTAGCCAAGTCTCCAATGCCCTCCAACAAGCACCTATTGATCAAATTTTGGATTGTTGGTCCCCAACTAAGTTGGGTCCTAAGAGGTTAGTCACAATAGGCTTGGCAACCCAAATGGTTCTTTTCTTGACACCACTTTGAGCACCAACATATTTGGCAAACACATTGCCACCCTCATCCTTACGAAGAGAATAAACATCATCAATGGTGATAGAGTTGGATGAGGTACCAATAGTGCACAAGGAGGAGATGTGGCCCTTCTCACGGCATATGTAGCAAGTTCTTTTCTTCTCCTTCTTCTCACTAGGTTTCTCCACAATGGGAGCATTGACTTGTTTCTTCTTGGGAAGTGGCATTTCTTCAACTTGAGGTTGAATATGAGTTTGAGCTTGAGGCCGCTTCCCTTTTTGCTTCTTCTTCAAAGGGCAAGATCTAACATGGTGCCCTTCAATATTGCACTTGAAGCAAACAATCTTGGCCGGGTCTTTGACTTGTACTTGGCCCTTCTTCTTGTTGTTGTTCTTGGACTTGTTCTTGTTGTTGGATTTGAATCCAAGTCCACTCTTGTCATTGGGGGATTGTTGCATACTCAACATCGTGTCAAGTTTGCATTTCCCTTCATGACCCTTTACCAAGTCATTCTTCAAAGAAGTGACTTGGGCCTTGAGCTCTTTGATTTCCTCTACATGGTTAGTAACAACACAAGTACTAGAGGAAGTAGAATCTTCATTGTTAGAGCAACAAGGCAAGGAAGATAATTCATCACAAGATTTAGCAATATTATGAGTGGATGAATTACTAGGACTAGCACATGGCAATATAGCATTTTGAGTAGTAGTGCTAGTATCCACATGAGGCTCACAAGGTGTTGCCTTAGATATGATAGCCTCATGAGCTAACTTTAGCCTATCATGAGAGGCTAGAAGATCCTCATGGGAGCGAGAAAGCTTTCCATGATTTTCTTCCAATTTCCCATAATTGCAAGTTAGCAATTCAAGTTGAGCCCTTAGCTCAACATTCTCCTTCAAGGTAGATGCTTCACAAGAAGTAGAGTTAGTAGCACAAGCATCATTATCAATAGCAATAGGAGAAGGCAAGTTGGCATGCACTTTTAGATAAGAAGCTTTAAGTTGCTCATGCGACTCGGTGAGTTTGGTGAGCGCACTCTCAATGACCCTTGAGCCCTTTTTGAGTTGCTCAAAATCCTCAAGGAGTTTAGCATTAACAAACACAAGCTTATCATTTTTTAGCTTTAGTTCATTTGCCATCTCAAGAGCTCTATCATGGTTTTCCTTTTCTCTAGACAATTCTAGAGCAAAGGTCTCCTCAAGAGCTTCCTTGATGGTTTGTTCTTCTTCAAGTTCATTCTTTAATGATGCTACATCATCGGCATACTCTCGTTCAAGAGCACCCTTTTTATCAATGGTGTTCTCATGCATCCAAATAAGTTTTTGGCTCTCAATAGCGGTAGTCAAGATTTCAAAGAAGTGAGTGCTAGCAATTTTATCTTTGCAAATAACCTTGAATACGCTCTTACCCTTATCGCGTAGAGAGACAACCCAATCCTCTTCTTCATATTCATCCTCATCCTTATCACCACGAGACATATTAGGTTCCATGGTAGGAGGTACCGTGGAACCCTTGGCCATAAGGCATATATGAGGACCGTGAGATAAAGATGAGGAGTTACTTGAGGCTCCTTTCAAGATCTTGTCTTGACCAATAGAATCTTTGGTTTCCTCTACATTGTTAGACACACAACAACTAGAGGAAATAGAAGCATTTTTATCATGGCCACAAGACAATGCAAGCATATCATCATTAGATTTATTCAAGCAACTTACACATGATATGCAAAGACTATCAACACAAGCATGTAAATCATTTCTAGTGCTAGATGTGTTTGAGTCCGTAGATGAAGCATTACAATGAGATAGAGATGAAGAATCATCAATAGTAAGCTCAATATCAACATTGCAATTTTCATCACCACTCACCATATCATTACCTTGTGTCTTACCACACTTGGGTGAAGTGGAAGAAGATGAGACCTCATCACGGCCGGAAGTGGAAGCAATACAATCATCCTTAATAATATTGGACACATCATATTTATCTTGAATCTTTGTCCATAACTCATGAGCGCTCCAAAAAGGCAAGTATGGAAAGAGACCTACATCTCTCAAAGCATTCATAAGAACATAAGAAGCTTGAGAATTGAGATATAAATTTTTCTCATCCTCTAACGATAGATTTTGTGAATCCATAGGAGGAGAAAAACCTATATCTACAATTTTCTCCATATGAGGGTCAATGTCCCGAAAATGACTAAGCATGCAAATTTTCCAAACATCATAATTTGTGCCATCTAATATAAGAGTGTTATCGTGCACTAATCCTCTAGCCGACATCTTTACTCTCAAGGCGGTGAAGCCTAAGAATGAGAGACCTTGCTCTGATACCAATTGAAAGGACACGGATGTCGCCTAGAGGGGGGTGAATAGGCGATTTAAAACTTTTACGAGATGGGCTTAACAAATACGGAATAAAACTAGCGTTTACTTTGTCAAGCCCAAAGCCTATATACTATTGTTCACCTATGTGCACCAACAACTTATTCTAAGCAATGGTTCACCTATGTGCACCAACAACTTATGCTAAGCAATACAAGCAAGTATGTGATAGCAAGATATATATAACTTCAAGCACGATAGCTATCACAAGGTAAAGTGCATAAGTAAAGAGCTCGGGTATAGAGATAACCGAGGCACGCGGGAGACGATGATTTATCCCGGAGTTCACACTCTTGCGAGTGCTAATCTCCGGTGGAGAGGTGCGGTTGCTTAGTGCTCCCGAACGCCACAAGAGGCTCACCTTGAGGTGTGGTTGCTCGATGCACACCAACGCCACAAAGGCCTCACCCCAAGATGCGGTACTCACACCACACACCGAACGCCACGAAGGCGCCTCACCTAAATCTCCGGTGACCCTCGCCACAAAGGCCTAGGTCACGGTTCCACTAAGGGATTTCCTTCGAGGCGGAAACCGGGCCTTACACAAAGGTTGGGGCACACATCCACAACTTAATCGGAGGCTCCCAACAAATCACCACAAAGGTGTAGAATCCGTCTAGGGTTCCAAGAACCCAAGAGTAACAACCTTCTTGCTTTCACCACCACGAATCACCGTGGAGAACTCAAACCGATGCACCAAATGCAATGGCAAGAACACCACAAAGATGCTCAAGTCCTTCTCTCTCAAATTCCAACAAAGCTACAAAAGCTATTGGGGGAATAAGAGAGGAAGAACAAAGAGGAGAACACAAAATTCTCCAAGATCTAGATCCCAAAGATTCACTCACAAAGAGATGATTTGGTTTGGTCAAAGTGTGGATCTAGATCCCCTCAATCTTTCTCTCAAATAGATGCAAGAATCATGGGAAGGGGAGAGAGATCTCAAGCTTCAAAATGTCAACAACAATGGAGGAGAGAGGCTTGAGAGAGAGGAGGAAGAAGCAATGCAAAAGGTGAGAGAGAGGGGGCTTAAAAAGGAGGCACAATTTTTCTGCCCGTTGGAGGCTGCAGCGCGCGAGGAAGGAGGGACCGGTAGTACCGGCCAGGTTGGGCCGGTACTACCGGCCAGTGTTGGCAGGAGGCGGCGGAGGTGGTGAGCTGCGGGCTGGGAGGGGAGGCCGGAGCCTCCGGCCGTGGTACCGGCTGAGGTACCGCCGGGGCTCCAAACTCCCCTGGCAACCATCTGTGGCACACGGGCGGTACCTCACCTGGAGGCTCCAGCCGTGGGCTGGGTACCGCGAGCGGTACCTTGCCTGGAGGCTCCAGCCGTGGGCTGGGTGGAGGCTCCGGCCAGGGCAGGGTGGAGGCTCCGGCCAGGGCCATCCTCACCAAACGTTTTTGCTTAAACACCCATACGAAAACCTTAAGAACTTTTGCATCCGGACTCCGATTTCGATGATCTTGGGCTCGTTGAAATCACAACAACGAGCTCTACAACAATATGCATAGAAACATCATAGTCCAGCAAAGTAGTATAGAAACAAATGATGAAAGGTTTGACCTATCTAAGAAAGACATACCGGTAAAACCTCCAACCTCGAAAATGCAACAAGTTGCCCAAGCAAAAACCATTCTTGATGAACTAGAGCTTGTCATGAGAATACGCACAAGCTCTAAAACATCACATGGATAAGATCCAAATAACAACCAAGAAAGGTGATGCAAGGATGCAAAGGTTTGAGCTCTCTCCGAACGATACGATCGAGTTACTCACTCGAGAGCCCTCTTGATAGTACGGCAACTAAACTATAAACCGGTCTCCAACTACATTATGAGACCGGTGAGAAAGAAACCCTATCAAGAGCAAACCTTATACTTGCGCATTCCACTTGAGCTCGATGATGATGATCTTGACCTCAACAAGATGGAACGCCTTTCTTGATTGTGCTTGCTTGATGAAGTCTTGTGGATTGCTCCCCCATAATCCACCATGGGAGAGCTTCTTCTTCGGCACATCTTCACAAATCCATGAACACCATATGGATGGCAAGCATCAAGCATATGATCTCTTCGGGTTGGCTCATCTTGAACTTGCACTTCATTTCTTCATTCTTCATCATGTTGATGTCTTGAGATAACTTGAGGGCTCACTTCATCTTCATCTTCAAGACATACTTGACACTTGATATCCTTCATCAATTTCTTCTTATTGCAACCTTGAAGCCAACATATGGTTCAAGCATTGCCTATGGACAACACCTACAAATATAACTCAATGCAAACATTAGTCCATAGGGATTGTCATTAATTACCAAAACCACACATGGGGGCTCCATGCACTTTCAGATGTGGCAATCATCAAAATCTAAATCATTATGAGCTATAGCAATGGGATCATTGTTCCCAAGATTGGAAAAAATTTCAGCAGTTTTATCACAAGCAGTTTCAGCAGTTTTAGCAATTTCAGGCAGTTTTGTACGCTTTGCACTAGGAGTAGAAACATTGCCAACACCAATTATTTTACCATTGATAGTAGGAGGTGCAGCAACATGTGAAGAATTAGCATTACTAGTGGTGGTAATAGTCCAAACTTTAGCTACATTATTCTCTTTAGCTAATTTTTCATTTTCTTCTCTATCCCACCTAGCACGCAGTTCAGCCATTAATCTTATATTCTCATTAATTCTAACTTGGATGGCATTTGCTGTAGTAGTAATCTTATTATCAATATCATTATTAGGCATAACTTTCAAATTTAAAAGATTAACATCAGAGGCAAGTCTATCAACTCTAGAAGCAATAGTATCAATTTTATCAAGCTTTTCCTCAACAGATTTGTTAAAAGCAGTTTGTGTACTAATAAATTCTTTAAGCATGGCTTCAAGACCAGAGGGTACACTCCTATTATTATTGTAAGAATTCCCATAAGAATTACCATAACCATTACCATTAGCAGAAGGATATGGCCTATAGTTATTACCAGAGTTGTTCCTATAAGCATTGTTGTTGAAATTATTATATTTAATGAAATTCACATCAACATTTTCTTCTTGAGCAACCAATGAAGCTAAAGGAACATTATTTGGATCAACATTAGATCTACCATTCACAAGCATAGACATAATCGCATCAATCTTATCACTCAAGGAAGAGGTTTCTTCAACAGAATTTACCTTCTTACCTTGTGGAGCTCTTTCCGTGTGCCATTCAGAGTAATTTATCATCATATCATCAAGAAGTTTTGTAGCCGCCCCCAATGTGATGGACATAAAGGTACCTCCAGCAGCTGAATCCAATAAATTCCGCGAAGAAAAATTTAGTCCTGCATAGAAGGTTTGGATGATCATCCAAGTAGTCAGTCCATGGGTTGGGCAATTCTTTACCAAAGTTTTCATTCTCTCCCATGCTTGAGCAACATGTTCAGTATCTAATTGCTTAAAATTCATTATGCTACTTCTCAAAGATATAATTTTAGCGGGAGGATAATATCTACCAATAAAAGCATCCTTGCATTTAGTCCATGAATCAATACTATTCTTAGGCAAAGATAGCAACCAATCTTTAGCTCTTCCTCTTAATGAGAAAGGAAACACTTTCAATTTAATAATATCACCATCTACATCCTTATACTTTTGCATTTCACAAAGTTCAACAAAATTATTGAGATGGGCAGCAGCATCATCAGAACTAACACCAGAAAATTGATCTCTCATAACCAGGTTTAGTAAAGCAGGTTTAATTTCAAAGAATTCTGCTGTAGTAGCAGGTGGAGCAATAGGTGTGCATAGGAAATCATTATTATTTGCATTTGTGAAGTCACACAACTTAGTATTTTCAGGGGTATTCATTTTAGCAACAGTAAATAAAGCAAACTAGATAAAGTAAATGCAAGTAACTAATTTTTTTGTGTTTTCGATATAGAGAGCAAGACAGTAAATAAAGTAAAACTAGCAACTAATTTTTTTTGTGTTTTGTTTAGGTGCAGCAAACAAAGTAGTAAATAAAATAAAGCAAGACAAAAACAAAGTAAAGAGATTGAGAAGTGGAGACTCCCCTTGCAGCGTGTCTTGATCTCCCCGGCAACGGCGCCAGAAATTTAGCTTGATACGCGTAGATGCACACGTCCGTTGGGAACCCCAAGTGGAAGGTATGATGCGTATAGAAGCAAGTTTCCCTCAGTATGAAACCAAGGTTTAATCGAACCAGTAGGAGCCAAGAAGCACGTTGAAGGTTGTTGGTGGCGAAATGTGATGCGGCGCAACAACAGGATTCCGGCGCCAACGTGGAATCTGCACAACAAAACCAAAGTACTTTGCCCCAACGAAACAGTGAGGTTGTCAATCTCACCGGCTTGCTGTAGCAAAGGATTAAACGTATCGAGTGGAAGATGATTGTTTGCAAGAAAATAGTAAAACACAATTGCAGTAGATTGTATGCTATGTAAAGAATAGGACCGGGGTCCACAGTTCACTAGAGGTGTCTCTCCCATAAGATAAAAGCATGTTGGGTGAACAAATTACAGTCGGGCAATTGACAAATAGAGAAAGGCATAACAATGCATATACATGATATGATAAATATAGTGAGATTTAATCCGGGCATTACGACAAAGTACATAGACCGCCATCCAACTGCATCTATGCCTAAAAAGTCCACCTTCAGGTTATCATCCGAACCCCATTCAGTATTAAGTTGCTAAGCAATAGACAATTGCATTAAGTATGGTGCGTAATGTAATCGACAACTACATCCTTAGACATAGAATCAATGTTTTATCCCTAGTGGCAACAGCACATCACAACCTTAGAACTTTCTGTCACTGTCCCAGGTGTCAATGAAGGCATGAACCCACTATCGAGCATAAATACTCCCTCTTGGAGTTAAGAGTACAAACTTGGCCAGAGCCTCTACTAATAACGGAGAGCATGCAAGATCATAAACAACACATAAACAATAGATTGATAATCACCATAACATAGTATTCTCTATCCATCGGATCCCGACAAACACAACATATAGTATTACAGATAGATGATCTTGATCATGTTAGGCAGCTCACAAGATCCAACAATGAAGCACAACAAGGAGAAGACGACCATCTAGCTACTGCTATGGACCCATGGTCCAGGGGTGAACTACTCACTCATCACTCCGGAGGCGATCATGGCGATGAAGAGTCCTCCGGGAGATGAATCCTCTCCGCAGGGTGCCGGAGGCGATCTCCTGAATCCCCCGAGATGGGATTCGCGGCGGCGGCGTCTCCGGAAGGTTTTCCGTATCGTGGCTCTCGGAGGGGGTTTCGCGACGGAGGCTTTAAGTAGGCGGAAGGGTAGGTCGGGGGGCTGACGAGGGGCCCATACCATAGGGCGGCGCGGGCCCTCCGGCCGCGCGGCCCTATGGTGGCGGCGCCTCGTCGCCCCACTTCGTTATCTCTTCGGTCTTCTGGAAGCTCCGTGCAAAAATAGGACCCGGCGAAGATTTCGTCCAATTCCGAGAATATTTCCTTACTAGGATTTCTGAAACCAAAAACAGCAGAAAACAGCAACTGGCTCTTCGGCATCTTGTTAATAGGTTAGTTCCGAAAATGCATAAATATGACATATAATGTGCATAAAACATGTAGGTATCATCAATAAAGTAGCATGGAACATAAGAAATTATCGATACGTTGGAGACGTATCAACAATACTTTCTCTGCGGCTTCAACTCCCGCAACTTCTAAGTTATTTTCCATAGTCTGGAGCCAGTCATCAGCATCTAGTGGTTCTTCTGTCTTGCTAAACATTGGAGGGTTGGTGTTATGAAAGTTCTTCATTTTTGACCCAGGGTGGTCGTGGTTTCCATGGCCGTTGTTGTTCTGAGCGATCTGCTGCAGTGCAGCAATGTTGGCTTGGCGTTCAGCTCTCTCGGCTTCTCGGTCTGCCATCATCATCTCTAACATCTGCATCATGGCGTCTTGGTTTGCACCGCGGTTGGGACGGGCCATCTGACATGGAGGTAGATGATAAGATAAGAGGGAAATTTCTATGGTTTGTTTGAGTTAAAGTTCAAAAAGTTTCAAAAGTTCAAAACTTGAAAACTTGAGTAGTGTTGAAGGGGTAAAACCAACAACACTTTTTCATTCATACCAAACATCACACATTACAAATCTAACACACCGTTGGTTTGAAGAACCATTCATTCGCTCTACGATACAAAGGGATCCTGATACAACTCACACCTACTCAAGTGCTGGAGTGATACTACTCTTCAGGTGGATTCTTTGTCTTCACGAGTGATGTGCTTGGCGAGAGGCGAGGGCGTTGTCCAAATCCCTGCGGGTTTTGTACTGCCTGAAGTCCTGGTGTGCTACATAGGGGTTCATCTCCGTGTGCGGGGGCATGGTCATCGGTCTTCCCATGGGGTCATGTCTTGGGTAGTAGATGAAGCGAGTGTTCTTGATCTTGTTCTCATTTTGTCCACACAGACGGGAAATTGCTTCTTGCATAGCTCTGACTAGTCCTTCCTTCCAAGTGTTTCCCGTTACAGAAAACCAGATGGTTTCCCATACCGGGGCTCCAAGCTTTCTTCGTAGATCAGTAGAAACTTCCCACCGAGGTGGTTCTCCGGAGTGGTTGTTGAGGGGTATTCCGAAGAACTCGGGATACGGGTGGCCTAGATATTCCACTAGTTGCTTCAAATCCTTTTCGAACATCAGGTCTCTTCCGTGGCCAAGCTGATAGAACTCCCATTTGTACTCCATCTATGCACAAAGAGGATGAGTAAGTTAAAGAAGTAGTCAAGTGTGCAAAATTTTATGTAGGCTTGCAAAGAAAAGTAGAGCATAGATTTCTCATTTTTGAAAAAGATCTCAAGGATAAGAGTGAGAATAAGTTTTCACAATTATTCATTTCATTGGTTTTTGAAACTAAGTTTTTCAGACTTCCATTCTAACTAGGGTCTCCTAAGGTCAAACAATGGCTCTGATACCAACTTGTCAACACCCGGATTTTTAAGTCCAGATGCCTATTATGCCATACATCGCAATCCCAGGAATATTGTTGTTGCGAGACATAACAGTTTAATATCATAAGTCATCATTCATTACATACCATAGTCGTCTTACAAATAGAGATCACATGATCCAAATTACACAAATAGTTGATCTATTGATCAACGAACACAATTCATAGCGGAAGCGTAGATAGAAGGGGACTCTATAGTCCACAGGCCAACGCTTGACGTCAGGAGTAGTCCTAGTTGTCGTAGACGTCCTGCTGTCCATCATCTTCATACTGCTGCTCCTCTTCATAGTCTGGCCATTGGAATAGCCAGGGACACAGCTTTAAAGTACTCGCAAACTAATACTACTGTAAGTACTATCAAATCTAGTAAAGGGGTACTAAGCTCTAGTTTCTTTTGCATAAAGCCAATTTTGGTTCACAAGTATTTGAAGTAAAGACTCTTCATGTACTAACTAACTCAAGTGGGAACATTAGTGTCATTCCCACAACTCAAGTTGTGATTCAAAAACAAGTCACCAATTCACCATTCATTTCATCAACATTTTCAAGAGTCTAACACTGGAAACGGTATGGCCTTTCCAACTGTCCGTAACCGTGGACACGGCTATTCGAATAGGTTTACACTCTGCAAAGGTTACACACTTGTGCCACAACATTTGATTTCATCCGTCGGGATAACCCCGAATCATCGTAACACAGTACGTGGATCATCAACCATAACCTTTCATTTACAAACTCTAGTATGAGCACCTCTCCCCATGAGCTTGGCCTCCCAGTGAAGACCAACTGTCAACCTGGGAACTGCACATGGCTTGGCCGTACAATTCACCTCAATTCACATCATTCATCAACAACGGAGGCAGCCTCGGCATAACCCCTATGATGTGTGTTCAGAGGGAACCCATACTAAGGTACATAAACTTCTAGTTAAGCCCTTACCCATAATCAGGTATTGTGGGGGTACTTATGAATTGGAAAGGTATCGCATCCAAACCAATATTAGTTTTTAATCAAAAATCACTATCTTCTCTTGGTCATATTCATCTTCAAAATTCATTCAATGGAATGCATCATCATTCCAAAGTTTTCAAATTCATTTCAAGTCACATGTTCCCATCTAGAGTAGTCAAGTTTTAATATTAGCACTAGCATCTACTCATGAAGGGTGCTAACTACTTGGAATGCTAGTTAGGCTAAGTTGGATATTCTTGTACTAATCTAACATTAACCCCATTGAATCATGAATCAAAAAGTACTTTGATAAATCAAAGCAATAAAGCTTGTAAGTAAAGCTTGTAATAAAACTTGGGATAGGTTCATGAATCATAAGAAAAGATGAGTGTGCCTTGTTCTGGGTAGAACTTTGCACTTTGCAAGAATATTAGCTTGCAACATTATAACTTGCAATAGTCTAGCTTGCCTTGGTTGTTGATGTGGTCAAAGTTCTCTTCTTCTTCGGGGTAGAATCCTTCCTCTTCCTGGTATTCTCCGGTACTAGCGTCTATACACGAATACGAGGATACAATCACCAAACAATTCATTGGCTATTCCAAACATCACATATATTCACACAAACTATTCCAATCACATAATTAATATAATTAGGGTGCATTGGTTGTGTGGCTTGAGGAAAATAATTTCCTCTCATTACATATGTAAATGATAGTTTCCATATAGTTCTTGAGAAATAATTTCCTCTCATTGAAATCTTCTTAAGATTTAATTTCTCAAACAATAGTACATGATATCATGTTGACCTAAGTCAACCATTCATCACCATTATTTGAGAAAAAGATTTAAATGAGGTAGAATACCTCATACCATTTAATAATGCCTATTATGATTTAATATCTCCAAGCATTTCATATGATATTATTTGACCAGGGGTCCAACTTCATATGAATGCATTTGAGACAATATTTAAATGAAGTATAATACTTCATATGATTTACATAATAGTTTTGGACAATACCATGTTAATAAAATAGCCATATTGTCCATTAATTAATCTAGGGCATGATCATGCAAAGTGACCATACCATTTTCTTGCATAAACAATTAGTGTAAGTCAAATGTGGGCTATTGGAGTTGGAATTAACAAAATATCTATTTTGGTTGATTTTTAATAATTATTTGAGTATGAAAAAGTCCCTGCATTCTTATTTTTATCAGATTAATTCTACAACTAATCTTGACATGGGACCAATGGCATTGGATAGATGTTTTCTCTAGCTTTCCAACAACATAAAATTCATCAAATTTGGTTGGGTAGATTTGAAACTATTCAATTTCTAAAACAGGTTCAGTATTTAAATTTATACCCAATTTATTTAACAGGATTTGAAAAACGGGCCGGCGGGAAATTAAACGGGCCGAAAGATTTGAAAAGCCAGGGGGCAGCCCAACTAGCGCTGCGGGCCAGCTGACAATGGGGCCCGCGCGTCAGCGACTCTATCTTACCGAAACGATACAGATGAACGTGGGCGGTGATACGTCTCAAACGTATCTATAATTTCTTATGTTCCATGCTACTTTATTGATGATACCTACATGTTTTATACACATTATATGTCATTATTATGCATTTTCTGGAACTAACCTATTAACAAGATGCCGAAGTGCCAGTTCTGTTTTCTGCTGTTTTTGGTTTTAGAAATCCTAGTAACGAAATATTCTCGGAATTGGACGAAATCAACGCCCAGGTTCCTATTTTGCCCGGAAGCATCCAGAACACCCGAGCGCCGCCAGAGAGGGGCCACAGGGGGCCCACACATGGTGGTGGCGCGGCCAGGGCTGGGCCCGCGCCCCCTGTTGTCTGGCCCCACCAGACCCCCTCCGGGGCTGCCCTTTCGCCTATAAAAAGTATCCGTCGCGAAAACCCTAAAGGAATAAGCCACGGTACGAGAAAAGTTCCAGAGCCGCCGCCATCGCGAAGCCAAGATCTGGGGGACAGAGTCTCTGTTCCGGCACGCTGCCGGGACGGGGAAGTGCCCCCGGAAGGCTTCTCCATCGACACCGCTGCCATCTCCACCGCCATCTTCATCACCGCTGCTACTCCCATGAGGAGGGAGTAGTTCTCCATCGAGGCTCGGGGCTGTACCGGTAGCTATGTGGTTAATCTCTCTCCTATGTACTTCAATACAATAATCTCATGAGCTGCCTTACATGATTGAGATTCATATGATGATGCTTGTAATGTAGATGTCATTATGCTAGTCAAGTGGGTTTTACTTATGTGATCTCCGGAGACTCCTTGTCCCACGTGTGTAAAGGTGACAGTGTGTGCACCGTGTGGATCTCTTAGGCTATATTTCACAGAATACTTATTCACTGTTATGAATGGCATAGTGAAGTGCTTATTTATATCCCTTTATGATTGCAATATGTTTTGTATCACTATTTATCTATGTGCTACTCATGTGATGTTATTAAAGTAGTCTATTCCTCCTGCATGGTGTAATGGTGACAGTGTGTGCATCGTGTAGTTCTTGTCGTAGATTATGATCATAATCTCTTGTAGGTTATGGAGTTGATTATCGCTATGATAGTATTGATGTGATCTATGCCTCCTACATGGTGTGAAGGTGACAGTGTGCATGCTATGCTAGTACTTGGTTTAGTCGTGTCGATCTTTCATGCACTCTAAGGTTATTTAAATATGAACATTGAATTGTGGAGCTTGTTAACTCCGGCATTGAGGGTTCGTGTAATCCTACGCAATGTGTTCATCATCCAACAAGAGAGTGTAGAGTATGCATTTATCTATTCTGTTATGTGATCAATGTTGAGAGTGTCCACTAGTGAAAGTCTAATCCCTAGGCCTTGTTCCTAAATACGCTATCGCTGTTATGTTTTACTGAATTACTACTGCTGCGTTACTACTGCTTGTTTACTTCCTACAATATTACTACCATCAACTGCACGCCAGCAAGCTATTTTCTGGCGCCGTACTATTGCTCATATTCATTCATACCACTTGATGCTCTCTTCTGCTTCAAATACTATTTCTTGCGAGTGCATCATTAAAACTGCTGAGCCCATCTTAATGGCTATAAAGAAAGAACTTCTTGGGAGATAACCGATGTGTTTATTTTACTACAGCAATTTTTGTTTTTTTGATTCTTGGAAGTTGTTTACTACTGTAGCAACCTCTCCTTATCATGTTTTTGTGCCAAATAAAGTTTCTATGGTAAAGTTGATGTTATATTTGGGATCGCTGCGCAGAAACAGCATTGCTGTCTGTCACGAATTCTGGCATAAGTCTCTGTAGAAAATTCGAAAAAATCTGCAAAATTACGAGTGTGATCCTCAGATATGTACGCAACTTTCATTAGTTTTGAGTTTTTCCGTTTGAGCAAGTTAAGTGCCCCTTTCAGATTCATCTTTACGGACTGTTCTGTTTTTGACAGATTCTGCCTTTTATTTCGCATTGCCGCTTTTTCTATGTTGAATGAGTTTCTTTGTTCCATTAACTTTCAGAAGTTTTGTGCAATGTCCAGAAGTGTTAAGAATGATTGTGTCACCTCTGAACATGTGAATTTTGATTATGCACTAACCCTCTAATGAGTTTGCTTGAAGTTTGGTGTGGCAGAAGTTTTCAAGGGTCAAAAGAAGAGGGTGATATACTATGATCAAGAAGAGTGAAAGGTCTAAGCTTGGGGATGCCCCGGTGGTTCATCCCTGCATATTTTAAGAAGACTCAAGCATCTAAGCTTGGGGATGCCCAAGGCATCCCCTTCTTCATCGACAACTTATCAGGTCATTTCTAGTGAAACTATATTTTTATTCGGTCACATCTTATGTACTTTACTTGGATCGTCTGTTTGTTTTTATTTTTGTTTTGTTTGAATAAGTTCATCCTTGTGTGGGAGAGAGACACGCTCCGCTGGTTCATATGAACACATGTGTTCTTAGCTTTTAATGTTCATGGCGAAGGTTGAAACTGCTTCGTTAATTGTTATATGGTTGGAAACAAAAAATGTAGTGATTCTAAAATGTCTTGGATAATGTGATACTTGGCAATTGTTGTGCTCATGTTTAAGCTCTTGCATCATATACTTTGCACCCATTAATGAAGAAATACATAGAGCTTGCTAAAATTTGGTTTGCATATTTGGTCTCTCTAAAGTCTAGATAATTTCTAGTATTGAGTTTTGAACAACAAGGAAGACGGTGTAAAGTCTTATAATGTTTACAATATGTCTTTTATGTGAGTTTTGCTGCACCGGTTCATCCTTGTGTTTGTTTCAAATAACCTTGCTAGCCTAAGCCTTGTATCGAGAAGGAATACTTCTCATGCATTCAAAATCCTTGAACCAACCACTATGCCATTTGTGTCCACCATACCTACCTACTACATGGTATTTCTCCGCCATTCCAAAGTAAATTGCTTGAGTGCTACCTTTAAAATTCCATCATTCACCTTTGCAATATATAGCTCATGGGACAAAATATCCTTAAAAACTATTGTGGTATTGAATATGTACTTATGCACTTTATCTCTTATTAAGTTGCTTGTTGTGCGATAACCATGCTTCTGGGGACGCCATCAACTATTCCTTGTTGAATATCATGTGAGTTGCTATGCATGTCCGTCTTGTCTGAAGTAAGAGAGATCTACCACCTTAATGGTTGGAGCATGCATATTGTTAGAGAAGAACATTGGGCCGCTAACTAAAGCCATGAATCATGGTGGAAGTTTCAGTTTGGACATATATCCTCAATCTCATATGAGAATAATAATTGTTGCTACATGCTTATGCATTAAAGAGGAGTCCATTATCTGTTGTCCATGTTGTCCCGGTATGGATGTCTAAGTTGAGAATAATCAAAAGCGAGAAATCCAAAATGCGAGCTTTCTCCTTAGACCTTTGTAGGCGGCATGGAGGTACCCCTTTGTGACACTTGGTTGAAACATGTGTATTGCGAAGATCCGGTAGTCCAAACTAAGTAGGACAAGTTGCGGGCACTATTAGTATACTATGCGTGAGGCTTGCAACTTGTAAGATATAATTTACATAACTCATATGCTTTATTACTACCGTTGACAAAATTGTTTCATGTTTTCAAAATAAAAGCTCTAGCACAAATATAGCAATCGATGCTTTCCTCTTTGAAGGACCTTTCTTTTACTTTTATTGTTGAGTCAGTTCACCTATCTTTCTCCACCTTAAGAAGCAAACACTTGTGTGAACTGTGCATTGATTCCTACATACTTGCATATTGCACTTGTTATATTACTTTATATTGACACTATCCATGAGATATACATGTTATAAGTTGAAAGCAACCGCTGAAACTTAATCTTCCTTTGTGTTGCTTTAATACCTTTACTTTGATTTATTGCTTTATGAGTTAACTCTTATGCAAGACTTATTGATGCTTGTCTTGAAGTACTATTCATGAAAAGTCTTTGCTTTATGATTCATTTGTTTACTCATGTCATTACCATTGTTTTGATCGCTGCATTCATTACATATGCTTACAATAGTATGATCAAGGTTATGATGGCATGTCACTTAAGAAATTATCATTGTTATCGTTTACCTACTCGAGGACGAGTAGGAACTAAGCTTGGGGATGCTTGATACGTCTCAAACGTATCTATAATTTCTTATGTTCCATGCTACTTTATTGATGATACCTACATGTTTTATACACATTATATGTCATTATTATGCATTTTCGGAACTAACCTATTAACAAGATGTGCAGTCTTCTGCTGTTTTTTGTTTCAGAAATCCTAGTAACGAAATATTCTCGGAATTGGACAAAATCAACGCCTGTGTTCCTATTTTGCCCGGAAGCATCCAGAACACCCGAGAGCCGCCAGAGAGGGGCCACAGGGGGCCCACACATGGTGGTGGCGTGGCCAGGGCTGGGCTCACGCCCCCTGTTGTCTGGCCCCACCAGACCCCCTCCAAGGCTGCCCTTTCGCCTATAAAAAGTCTCCGTCGCGAAAACCCTAAAGGAATAAGCCACGGTACGAGAAAAGTTCCAGAGCCGCCGCCATCGCGAAGCCAAGATCTGGGGGACAGGAGTCTCTGTTCCGGCACGCCGCCGGACGGGGAAGTGCCCCGAAGGCTTCTCCATCGACACCGCTGCCATCTCCACCGCCATCTTCATCACCGCTGCTGCTCCCATGAGGAGGGAGTAGTTCTCCATCGAGGCTCGGGGCTGTACCGGTAGCTATGTGGTTAATCTCTCTCCTATGTACTTCAATACAATAATCTCATGAGCTGCCTTACATGATTGAGATTCATATGATGATGCTTGTGATCTAGATGTCATTATGCTAGTCAAGTGGGTTTTACTTATGTGATCTCCGGAGACTCCTTGTCCCACGTGTGTAAAGGTGACAGTGTGTGCACCGTGTGGGTCTCTTAGGCTATATTTCACAGAATACTTATTCACTGTTATGAATGGCATAGTGAAGTGCTTATTTATATCCCTTTATGATTGCAATATGTTTTGTATCACTATTTATCTATGTGCTACTCATGTGATGTTATTAAAGTAGTCTATTCCTCCTGCATGGTGTAATGGTGACAGTGTGTGCATCGTGTAGTTCTTGTCGTAGATTATGATCATAATCTCTTGTAGGTTATGGAGTTGATTATCGCTATGATAGTATTGATGTGATCTATGCCTCCTACATGGTGTGAAGGTGACAGTGTGCATGCTATGCTAGTACTTGGTTTAGTCGTGTCGATCTTTCATGCACTCTAAGGTTATTTAAATATGAACATTGAATTGTGGAGCTTGTTAACTCCGGCATTGAGGGTTCGTGTAATCCTACGCAATGTGTTCATCATCCAACAAGAGAGTGTAGAGTATGCATTTATCTATTCTGTTATGTGATCAATGTTGAGAGTGTCCACTAGTGAAAGTCTAATCCCTAGGCCTTGTTCCTAAATACTGCTATCGCTGCTTGTTACTGTTATACTGCGTTACTACTGCTTGTTTACTTCCTACAATATTACTACCATCAACTGCACGCCAGCAAGCTATTTTCTGGCGCCGTACTATTGCTCATATTCATTCATACCACTTGTATTTCACTATCTCTTCGCCGAACTAGTGCACCTATTAGGTGTGTTGGGGACACAAGAGACTTCTTGCTTTGTGGTTGCAGGGTTGCTTGAGAGGGATATCTTTGACCTCTTCCTCCCTGAGTTCGATAAACCTTGGGTGATCCACTTAAGGGAAAACTTGTTGCTGTTCTACAAACCTCTGCTCTTGGAGGCCCAACACTGTCTACAAGAATAGAAGCACCCGTAGACATCAGGCGGTTGGATTAGATGCAGATCGTGCGGTCGAGGCGCGTCGTCTCCGTCGAGGAGAAGGGCTTGCTGCCGCGGCGGAGGTAGGGGGTCGGCGGCGAGCTGGAGCTCCGGCGAGGGTCAGCGTTGACGCGAGACGAGGTTGTCGTCGACGGCGAGTGCGCTGGTACCAGTGGCGTCGCCGATGGTCGCCGAAATCGACGGCGGTGATCTCAGTACCTCCGCGGGCTCCGGCGTGCAATTGGGCGGCGGTGGTCGCTAATTAGGAGCGGCGAGGGTGCGAGGAGAGGCAGTGGAGGATGGGGAACGAGATGGTGTGCTCAGCTTCGTCCAGGGAACGCGGTATTTATAGATTGCAAGGGTGCTGCGAGGCAGTGTGGTGGTCGACATGGGCGCGGCGACTCCGGCGATGGAGAGGGGTAGGAGGGGGCAGGGCGAGGTAGGCGACGTCCGTGCGGTGCTAGGGAGCTAGATGGCGAGGTGGGGGACGGTCAGGCGAGCGCGCGAGAGGGCGAGGTGCTGGCGGGGTTGCGGGATTCCGGCGAGGTGGTCGTCGGCGACAAGGCTCGCGCGAGCAGGGGAGCATGTCTGGCGGATTGGCGCGGTGATGCGCGTAAATGTACACGTCCGTTGGGAACCCCAAGAGGAAGGTATGATGCGCACAGTGGCAAGTTTTCCCTCAGAAAGAAACCAAGGTTTAATCGAACCAGGAGGAGCCAAGAAGCACGTTGAAGGTTGATGGTGGCGAAATGTGATGCGGCGCAACAACAGGGATTCCGGCGCCAACGTGGAATCTGCACAACAAAACCAAAGTACTTTGCCCCATCGAAACAGTGAGGTTGTCAATCTCACCGGCTTGCTGTAACAAAGGATTAAGCGTATCGAGTGGAAGATGATTGTTTGCAAGAAAACAGTAAAACAAGTATTGCAGTAGATTGTATGCTATGTAAAGAATAGGACCGGGGTCCACAGTTCACTAGAGGTGTCTCTCCCATAAGATAAAAGCATGTTGGGTGAACAAATTACAGTCGGGCAATTGACAAATAGAGAAGGGCATAACAATGCATGTACATGATATGATAAATATAGTGAGATTTAATCCGGGCATTACGACAAAGTACATAGACCGCCATCCAACTGCATCTATGCCTAAAAAGTCCACCTTCAGGTTATCATCCGAACCCCTTCAGTATTAAGTTGCTAAGCAACAGACAATTGCATTAAGTATGGTGCGTAATGTAATCGACAACTACATCCTTAGACATAGAATCAATGTTTTATCCCTAGTGGCAAAGACATCACAACCTTAGAACTTTCTGTCACTGTCCCAGGTGTCAATGAAGGCATGAACCCACTATCGAGCATAAATACTCCCTCTTGGAGTTAAGAGTACAAACTTGGCCAGAGCCTCTACTAATAACGGAGAGCATGCAAGATCATAAACAACACATAAACAATAGATTGATAATCACCATAACATAGTATTCTCTATCCATCGGATCCCGACAAACACAACATATAGTATTACAGATAGATGATCTTGATCATGTTAGGCAGCTCACAAGATCCAACAATGAAGCACAACAAGGAGAAGACGACCATCTAGCTACTGCTATGGACCCATGGTCCAGGGTGAACTACTCACTCATCACTCCGGAGGCGATCATGGCGATGAAGAGTCCTCCGGGAGATGATCCCCTCTCCGGCAGGGTGCCGGAGGCGATCTCCTGAATCCCCCGAGATGGGATTGCGGCGTCTCTGGAAGGTTTTCCGTATCGTGGCTCTCGGGGGTTTCGCGACGGGGGCTTTAAGTAGGCGAAAGGGTAGGTCAGGGGGCCACACGAGGGCCCCACACCATAGGTCGGCGCGGCCAGGGCCTGGGCTGCGCCGCCCTATGGTGACGGCGCCTCGTGGCCCCACTTCCTTCCCTCTTCGGTCTTGGAAGCTCCGTGCAAAAATAGGACCCTGGGCGAAGATTTCGTCCAATTCCGAGAATATTTCCTTACTAGGATTTCTGAAACCAAAAACAGCAGAAAAAAAACGGCTCTTCGGCATCTCGTTAATAGGTTAGTTCCGAAAATGCGTAAATACGACATATAATGTGCATAAAACATGTAGGTATCATCAATAAAGTAGCATGGAACATAAGAAATTATCGATACGTTGGAGACGTATCAGCATCCCCAAGCTTAGTTCTGCTCGTCCCGAGCAGGTAAAACGATAACAAAGATAATTTCTGAAGTGACATGCCATCATAATCTTGATCATACTATTTGTAAACATATGTAATGAATGCAGCGATCAAAACAAAGGTAATGACATGAGTAAACAAGTGAATCATATAGCAAAGACTTTTCATGAATAGTACTTCAAGACAAGCATCAATAAGTCCTGCATAAGAGTTAACTCATAAAGCAATAAATCAAAGTAAAGGTATTGAAGCAACACAAAGGAAGATTAAGTTTCAGCGGTTGCTTTCAACTTATAACATGTATATCTCATGGATATTGTCAACATAAAGTAATATAACAAGTGCAATATGCAAGTATGTAGGAATCAATGCACAGTTCACACAAGTGTTTGCTTCTTAAGGTGGAAGGAGATAGGTAAACTGACTCAACAATAAAAGTAAAAGAATGGTCCTTCAAAGAGGAAAGCATCGATTGCTGTATTTGTGCTAGAGCTTTTATTTTGAAAACATGAAACAATTTTGTCAACGGTAGTAATAAAGCATATGAGTTATGTAAATTATATCTTACAAGTTGCAAGCCTCATGCATAGTATACTAATAGTGTCCGCACCTCGTCCTACTTAGCTTGGACTACCGGATCTTTGCATGCCATGTTTCAACCAAGTGTCACAAAGGGGTACCTCCATGCCGCCTGTACAAAGGTCTAAGGAGAATGCTCGCATTTTGGATTTCTCGCTTTTGATTATTCTCAACTTAGACATCCATACCGGGACAACATGGACAACAGATAATGGACTCCTCTTAAATGCATAAGCATGTAGCAATGATTATTATTCTCATATGAGATTGAGGATATATGTCCAAAACTGAAACTTCAACCATGATTCATGGCTTTAGTTAGCGGCCCAATGTTCTTCTCTAACAATTTTGCATGCTCCAACCACTAAAATGATAGATCCTTCAGACAAGACGGACATGCATAGCAACTCACATGATATTCAACAATAGTTGATGGCGTTCCCCAGAAGCATGGTTATCGCACAACAAGCAACTTTAATAAAAGATAAAGTGCATAAGTACATATTCAATACTACGATAGTTTTTAAGGCTATTTTGTCCCATGAGCTATATATTGCAAAGGTGAATGATGGAATTTTAAAGGTAGCACTCAAGAAATTTACTTTGGAATGGCGGAGAAATACCATGTAGTAGGTAGATATGGTGGACACAAATGGCATAGTGGTTGGCTCAAGGATTTTGGATGCATGAGAAGTATTCCCTCTCGATACAAGGTTTAGGCTAGCAAGGTTATTTGAAGCAAACTCAAGGATGAACCGGTGCAGCAAAACTCACATAAAAGACATATTGTAAACATTATAAGACTCTACACCGTCTTCCTTGTTGTTCAAAACTCAATACTAGATATTATCTAGACCTTAGAGAGACCAAATATGCAAATCAAATTTTAGCAAGCTCTATGTATTTCTTCATTAATGGGTGCAAAGCATATGATGCAAGAGCTTAAACATGAGCACAATAATTGCCAAGTATCACATTATCCAAGACATTTTAGAATTACTACATGTAGCATTTTCCAATTCCAATCATATAACAATTTAACGAAGAAGAAACTTCGCCTTGAACATTATGAGTAAAGCCTAAGGACATATTTGTCCATATGCAACAGCGGAGTGTCTCTCTCCCACAAAGTGAATGCTAGGATCCATTTTATTCAAACAAAAACAAAAACAAAAACAAAACGACGCTCCAAGTAAAGAACACAAGATGTGATTGAATAAAAATATAGTTTCAGGGGAGGAACCTGATGATGTTGTCGATGAAGAAGGGGATGCCTTGGGCATCCCCAAGCTTAGACGCTTGAGTCTTCTTAAAATATGCAGGGGTGAACCACGGGGCATCCCCAAGCTTAGAGCTTCCACTCCTCTTGATCATAGTATATCATTCTCCTCTCTTGACCCTTGAAAACTTCCTTCACACCAAACTTCAAGCAAACTCATTAGAGGGTTAGTGCACAATTAATAATTCACACATTCAGAGGTGACACAATCATTCTTTACACTTCTGGACATTGCATAAAGCTACTGGACATTAATGGATCAAAGAAATGAATCCAACATAGCAAAAGAGGCAATGCGAAATAAAAGGCAGAATCTGTCAAAAACAGAACAGTCCGTAAAGACGAATTTAAACCTGGCACCAGACTTGCTCAAATGGAAAAACTCAAAACAAATGAAAGTTGCGTACATATCTGAGGATCACGCTCGTAAATTGTAAGATTTTTTCGAATTTTCTACAGAGAACTGTGCCCAGATTCGTGACAGACAGCAATGCTGTTTCTGCGCAGCGATCCCAAATATAACATCAACTTTGACATAGAAACTTTACTTGGCACAAAAACATGATAAGGAGAGGTTGCTACAGTAGTAAACAACTTCCAAGACTCAAATATAAAACAAAGTACTGTAGTAAAAACATGGGTTGTCTCCCATAAGCGCTTTTCTTTAACGCCTTTCAGCTAGGCGCAGAAAGTGCAAATCAAGTAACATCAAGAGATGAAGCATCAACATCATAACTTGTTCTAATAATAGAATCAAAAGGCAACTTCATTCTCTTTCTAGGGAAGTGTTCCATACCTTTCTTGAGAGGAAATTGATATTTAATATTACCTTCCCTCATATCAATAACAGCACCAACGGTTCGAAGAAAAGGTCTTCCCAATACAATAGGACAAGATGCATTGCATTCGATATCCAAGACAACAAAATCAACGGGGACAAGGTTATTGTTAACCGTAATGTGCACATTATCAATCCTCCCCAAGGGTTTCTTTTTAACATTATCGGCAAGATTAACATCCAAATAACAATTCTTCAATGGTGGCAAGTCAAGCATATCATAAATCTTTTTAGGCATAACAGAAATACTTGCACCAAGATCACATAAAGCATTACATTCAAAGTCATTGAATTTCATTTTAATGATGGGCTCCCAACCATCTTCTAACTTTCTAGGAATAGAAGTTTCAAGTTTTAGTTTCTCTTCTCTAGCTTTTATGAGAGCATTTGTAATATGTTTTGTAAAGGCTAAATTTATAGCACTAGCATTAGGACTTTTAGCAAGTTTTTGTAAGAACTTTATAACTTCAGAGATGTGGCAATCATCAAAATCTAAATCATTATGAGCTACAGCAATGGGATCATTGTTCCCAAGGTTGGAAAAAATTTCAGCAGTTTTATCACAAGCAGTTTCAGCAGTTTTAGCAATTTCAGGCAGTTTTGTTCGCTTTGCACTAGGAGTAGAAACATTGCCAACACCAATTATTTTACCATTGATAGTAGGAGGTGCAGCAACATGTGAAGAATTAGCATTACTAGTGGTGGTAATAGTCCAAACTTTAGCTACATTATTCTCTTTAGCTAGTTTTTCAATTTCTTCTCTATCCCACCTAGCACGCAGTTCAGCCATTAATCTTATATTCTCATTAATTCTAACTTGGATGGCATTTGCTGTAGTAGTAATCTTATTATCAATATCATTATTAGGCATAACTTTCAAATTTAAAAGATTAACATCAGAGGCAAGTCTATCAACTCTAGAAGCAATAGTATCAATTTTATCAAGCTTTTCCTCAACAGATTTGTTAAAAGCAGTTTGTGTACTAATAAATTCTTTAAGCATAGATTCAAGACCAGAGGGTACACTCCTATTATTGTTGTAAGAATTCCCATAAGAATTACCATAACCATTACCATTAGCAGAAGGATATGGCCTATAGTTATTACCAGAGTTGTTCCTATAAGCATTGTTGTTGAAATTATTATTTTTAATGAAATTCACATCAACATTTTCTTCTTGAGCAACCAATGAAGCTAAAGGAACATTATTTGGATCAATATTAGATCTACCATTCACAAGCATAGACATAATCACATCAATCTTATCACTCAAGGAAGAGGTTTCTTCAACAGAATTTACCTTCTTACCTTGTGGAGCTCTTTCCGTGTGCCATTCAGAGTAATTTATCATCATATCATCAAGAAGTTTTGTAGCCGCCCCCAAAGTGATGGACATAAAGGTACCTCCAGCAGCTGAATCCAATAAATTCCGCGAAGAAAAATTTAGTCCTGCATAGAAGGTTTGGATGATCATCCAAGTAGTCAGTCCATGGGTTGGGCAATTCTTTACCAAAGTTTTCATTCTCTCCCATGCTTGAGCAACATGTTCAGTATCTAATTGCTTAAAATTCATTATGCTACTTCTCAAAGATATAATTTTAGCGGGAGGATAATATCTACCAATAAAAGCATCATTGCATTTAGTCCATGAATCAATACTATTCTTAGGCAAAGATAGCAACCAATCTTTAGCTCTTCCTCTTAATGAGAAAGGAAACACTTTCAATTTAATAATATCACCATCTACATCCTTATACTTTTGCATTTCACAAAGTTCAACAAAATTATTGAGATGGGCAGCAGCATCATCAGAACTAACACCAGAAAATTGATCTCTCATAACCAAGTTCAGTAAAGCAGGTTTAATTTCAAAGAATTCTGCTGTAGTAGCAGGTGGAGCAATAGGTGTGCATAGGAAATCATTATTATTTGCATTTCTGAAGTCACACAACTTAGTATTTTTAGGAGTATTCATTTTAGCAACGGTAAATAAAACAAACTAGATAAAGTAAATGCAAGTAACTATTTTTTTTGTGTTTTTGATATAGAGAGCAAGACAGTAAATAAAGTAAAACTAGCAACTAATTTTTGTGTGTTTTGTTTAGGTGCAGCAAACAAAGTAGTAAATAAAATAAAGCAAGACAAAAACAAAGTAAAGAGATTGAGAAGTGGAGACTCCCCTTGCAGCGTGTCTTGATCTCCCCGGCAACGGCGCCAGAAAACAGGCTTGATGCGCGTAAATGTACACGTCCGTTGGGAACCCCAAGAGGAAGGTATGATGCGCACACGGCAAGTTTTCCCTCAGAAAGAAACCAAGGTTTAATCGAACCAGGAGGAGCCAAGAAGCACGTTGAAGGTTGATGGTGGCGAAATGTGATGCGGCGCAACAACAGGGATTCCGGCGCCAACGTGGAATCTGCACAACCAAAGTACTTTGCCCCAACGAAACAGTGAGGTTGTCAATCTCACCGGCTTGCTGTAACAAAGGATTAAGCGTATCGAGTGGAAGATGATTGTTTGCAAGAAAACAGTAAAACAAGTATTGCAGTTGTATGCTATGTAAAGAATAGGACCGGGGTCCACAGTTCACTAGAGGTGTCTCTCCCATAAGATAAAAGCATGTTGGGTGAACAAATTACAGTCGGGCAATTGACAAATAGAGAAGGGCATAACAATGCATGTACATGATATGATAAATATAGTGAGATTTAATCCGGCATTACGACAAAGTACATAGACCGCCATCCAACTGCATCTATGCCTAAAAAGTCCACCTTCAGGTTATCATCCGAACCCCATTCAGTATTAAGTTGCTAAGCAACAGACAATTGCATTAAGTATGGTGCGTAATGTAATCGACAACTACATCCTTAGACATAGAATCAATGTTTTATCCCTAGTGGCAACAACACATCACAACCTTAGAACTTTCTGTCACTGTCCCAGGTGTCAATGAAGGCATGAACCCACTATCGAGCATAAATACTCCCTCTTGGAGTTAAGAGTACAAACTTGGCCAGAGCCTCTACTAATAACGGAGAGCATGCAAGATCATAAACAACACATAAACAATAGATTGATAATCACCATAACATAGTATTCTCTATCCATCGGATCCCGACAAACACAACATATAGTATTACAGATAGATGATCTTGATCATGTTAGGCAGCTCACAAGATCCAACAATGAAGCACAACAAGGAGAAGACGACCATCTAGCTACTGCTATGGACCCATGGTCCAGGGTGAACTACTCACTCATCACTCCGGAGGCGATCATGGCGATGAAGAGTCCTCCGGGAGATGAATCCCCTCTCCGCAGGGTGCCGAGGCGATCTCCTGAATCCCCGAGATGGGACGCGGCGGCGCGTCTGGAAGGTTTTCCGTATCGTGGCTCTCGGACGGGGGTTTCGCGACGGGGATTTAAGTAGGCAGGTCGGGGGGCCACACGAGGGCCCCACACCATAGGTCGGCGCGGCCGGCCTGGGCCGCGCCGCCTTATGGTGACGGCGCCTCGTGGCCCCACTTCCTTCCCTCTTCGGTCTTCTGGAAGCTCCGTGCAAAAATAGGACCCTGGGCGAAGATTTCGTCCAATTCCGAGAATATTTCCTTACTAGGATTTCTGAAACCAAAAACAAAGAAAACAACAACTGGCTCTTCGGCATCTCGTTAATAGGTTAGTTCCAGAAAATGCGTAAATACGACATATAATGTGCATAAAACATGTAGGTATCATCAATAAAGTAGCATGGAACATAAGAAATTACCGATACGTTGGAGACGTATCACGCGGCGACGGTGATGCTCAACGTGGGGCATGGGGGTCCAGGGGAGGCTTGCTTCGGCGGCGTTGCACGTGGCCAGGGTCTGCCGGTGGGCGCGTCCACGACGTCCTCGGCATCGACCAGGGCGCGCGAATTCCGGCGATATTCTTCGTTCTCCTCGACAGGTGATGAAGCTAGGTGATGTAGAGGGGTGATGTGGCATGCTTTGACATGGTGGCCATGGCCAGGGAGGAGGAGAAGAGAGGGGGGGCTTGCCATGTGTGGCATGGCCGGCATGGCCATGTCCATGGTGGGTTTTGGCCCCCTCTTAGGGTTACTGTGAATGGGATAGGGTGAGAGGGGACCAGGGGACAAGTAGGAGTAGATTGGGGCAGATTAGGGTTAGATAGGGCACTATTTGAAATAGTGTCAACTAGTGCCATAATTAGGAAATTGCAAATTTGTCCCAATTTAAAATGAGTTCAAATGATTGACCAAATTGAAATGTGTGTGTTTAGTTAAGTTACAAATGACCAGAGAAGATGAGGTGTGGTGGTGGAAATTCCAAATTCAAAGTATTGCAAAAATTGCTAAGTGTGAGATTGTTGAATATGATAAAATGTTCCAACCTTGGATGAGCATAGCATTTGATCTAAAAAGAATTTGGCATGGTGGTCTTTACAAAAAGTGTTCACCTTGATGTTGTCTTGGATGAGGTGCAAAGAGTTATCAAATTTTAGTTTGAAAATTTTGAATTGCAAGGGATCAAAGTAGTGATCAGACTAAAAATGGCAGATTTGACCATTATCACATGTGATCAAAATTTGAGTTCAAAAATGATTTGATTTGTGTTTATTTGATTCCAAAAGTTGTAATAAGTGTTTAATAACATTGTTCAACTAATGGTGAAGACCAATTTGGTATAGGGTCACAATTTATAAAAATGGCATAAGCCATATGTGAGGGTTTTGTGAATTTCCAACTTTTATTCTTTTATTTTTCCTTTCTTCATTTGGACAAGAGTGAGGTTTATTTGGTGTTATATGGAGTTGGGTGAAAGGTTCACACCATTTTGAGGCAATGGAAGTGGCTATGTCAAGATTTGATAATTTGGCTAAGTGCCACATATGCCTCTATGCATATGTTGGATTTTATTTTGTGTTTCACTTGAATAGGTTGATAGGTGCTTTGTTGAGTGTGTTGAAGTATTTAAATTCATCTACTCAAGGTAAACGAAGCAAAGCTTCATCATTTTCAAAAAGTAGCCATAGGCTTGCATATGCCTTTTTCTTAAATAAGATCTTTTATTTTTCAAGGATTGATGACAAGAGGGATGAGGTTTAGGGTTTAATAAATTTTACAATGGTTCACCACCATTTAGCAAATTAAGAAGAGGTAGGGTTCAAGGGTTACATATTAAGGCTATAGGCCCACCTATGTGTTTTTCTTTAATGTAGGTTTCTCAAAATAGATCCAAATGATTTTTGAGAAGGTTAGGGTTTAGGTTTTTTTTATTTGATTTCTTTCTCTTTTCATTTTTATTTGGTTTGTGATCTTCACTTGATCACTTTAGGGTTTTAGGGTTTATCACATAAGCATAATAACCCATATCATGGCAAAACACAAATATTATGTATGAGCATTAGACATAGCACTCTATGTAAGAAAAGTTTTTGTTGGTTCTCAATTCTGGAGAAAGGAAATTCATTTTCTGTTTGTTTTAAAATTTGGGATGTTACATATTCCCCGGGCAACACTTCATCGTCGGCTGCTCCGTCGAGGAGGATTACCGGCAGATGACGCTGGACCCGCGACAGGCCGCGGTGTGGTCTGCCAGGGACCACGGCGAGAACTTCGTCAACCTCGCCGGTCCTTTTGAGCCGCCGGTGCCAAAGGAGGAGGAGGACGACTAGTCCTTCGACTTCTCCGACGACGATGCTGACAACCTCGACTTCAGCGCCTTCACGCCGCCGATAGTTTTCTTTTAATTTTTAGTTTAAATTGAAGTCACTTTTGTATAAAACCAGTATAAATTCGTATGAATTTTGATTTTTAAATGTTTTTGCATTTAAACTTTTTTGGATGCCGTATGAGGGTGCCAGTGTGGGATCACCATTCCCAAACGAAGGATGTTGCGCCAGCCCCTATACAACCTTACCGATGTCCCTGACAGGGATTATTTGTGAAGATGCTCAACATAGAAGTAGTGAAAAAACTTATATAAACAAAAAATCTCAAATATCCTTCATCGTGAGACATATAACCATCACTATAAATAAGAACCAGATTCCTACAGTAGTAATTAGTATTAACATAATAGAAGTAAGTGGGTCAATCAAGTATCCAAATTCTAAGGAAAAATCATTATTGACGGTCCAAGACCATAGGTACTGATAGATAGAACTTCCATTTATTTGTTGAATAGACAATTGAATGGAGAATACCATAGCTATACTTAAGAATAAAACACTAGGAAAAGCCCATATGCGACATCTCTAACAGAGACCGAAAAAATGCAAACCGAAAAGCGCGAGTTCAGTTTACCGAAAACGCAAGATCTGACAAAATTTACTCCGGCGTAGAATAGAACCCGTAAAAGTGAAACTGAAAACTGGAATTTGAATTGGCGCGGGTAAATTATGGCGATGATCATAGTTCCATAGATGAAATAGATACTACATAGTGCGGGGAATTCAAATTACTACTAGCGATGATCATTGTTTGTCACCGACAACCTAATAACCTAGGTAAATTAGCAAAATGCGGCCTAGCTATGGCGCGCGCGGCGGTGCCGGTGCTGGCGAAGATCGTCGGCGGCGTGGGCTTCACGCGTCGTCCTTGTCAAGCTCGACTATTTCGAGCTTGACCGCGGACGCGGGCCTCCCGGCTGGCCGCCTCATACTTCCGCACTGCGACGTCGGCTTCTTCCCGGTGGAAGCGGGCCCTCGCCTCTGCCTTGCTGATGGCGAACGTATGCGCCATCACCGCCTCCTCCTCGTCGCTGCCGTGGACGTAATCCCCGGCGGAGAAGGTTGGAGAGCACGCGGGGACGAGCTCGTCCTCCTCGAAGCTCGCCGCCACGGGCAGCCGCGGTGCGCGGCTCGATCGCCGAGGAGGAGCTCTCGCCGGTTGCCGTGCGGGCGAGCTTGGGGGCGTGAGCCCCGTTGGTCCACCGCGAGCGCTCCGCTTGCGCGCACCCTCGCTGCGGTTCCACTTCCGCCGCTCCGCCTCGCTGCGGAAGACGGGCGGACGCGGCGGCGAATCGCCGCCGCCCAATCCCGCGGCTCGGCTGCCTCCACCTCCACGGGAGGCCATCGCGCGACGGCGGCGATCGAATAGGTGGCTAGCTACGGGTGGATTGCTTGTCGGAGCGGGGAACTGGCGGCGGCGGAGGGGAGTAGGGTTTGCGAACAGAACTCCCCTCCGCAATCCCTTTTAATAGGGGCCGTGCGGGGAATTTCTCGGGCCCCCGAACTTTCGATTCGGGCCTGCCCATGTTTACGGGCTCTGATCTGCGCGCTTTTCAGCCCGAACCCGTAAATCCGCCGAAAAAGTTTGGTTCCGACAGGATTTACGGGCTGTGTTAGAGACTAAACACTCTCGATAATACAGGTCGACAGTCACCTGGAGATGAGGATTAGCAGCGATGATTCCTTCTATCCGAACAGAAAAACAAGCAAGCGAGATTCGAGGCCCACGTATCCAGGGACAGTCCCCCGAAAGAGGAAGCAAAACAAACTCTGCCCTTCATCATCTCTCTTTCCACTCCGACCTTCTCGACCCTTCCTTCCCCTGGCCTCTCCTTCTCGTTCTCCTATCAATCTACCGTCACAGCGGGGGCGCGCGATGCTGCCCCAGCAGCAGCAGAACCAGGCCGCTGCGCTGATGCAGCAGGCGGCGGCGCTGCAGTCCATGTACCCGACGCCACCGCCGCCGCACCACCACCTCCTGGGCGCCGCGCCGCCGCAGCAGGTCTGTACCTACAACTTACCTGTGTACTCTCCACCGTGCCAACACGGCAGCGCCCCGCCAAAATTGGCTTGAATTCCCCGTGTTTGGTCTGGTCGGTGGTTGGTTTTATTTGTAGATGAGCTCAGTTCTCGAAATTCAGAGTTCTAGGTGATTTCGGGGGTAATTTGAGTTTGCATCAGCGTATAGTAAACGACGCGATCAATGAGCTTGGCTTGGGGATTCGTGGAATTTCGCTAGTACTCTGTGTGTCTCCATTGTCTGGAACTCCGGATGGACTGGGTTCTATCGGCGACTTGGTCGAAACCAAACCGAGGACAGTAGTGCTTGAACTTTGAGAGTGGTCTAGACGTGACACTAGTCACCCCATGGTGAAGATTCACGGATGCTTAGAATGATCAAATTCATCCAGTTTCTTCTTTAGGGTAAAAGTAGCAGAGCGAGTGATCTGAAGGTGATTAGTGTTCGAATCCATGGGAAACAAAAAAAAATTTATGACAAGCCAATTAAGCAACAATTTCCAAGTGATATGGACGTTTTTTAATATACTTTAGTGAATGAGTAGCAAGGAATTGAGAAGTGTCCGGTGCTACGATTGACTTTGATGCTTGGTTTGCTTGTTGTGCTCATTTGGTGGAAGGCCGCTAATTTGTCAATTCCTACTATTGGTACCTTTTGGTTGATTAATTAAATATTGTCAACCAAATCTGGGTAAGAATCACATCAACCATGGCGCTCTGTTGCATGAATTTTACCAACATGATTTTTTTTTTTGGAAAGTATTCACTGCTCATTACTGCCTCTTTGACATAAACATCAGGTGAAGTGCTTGTATTGTTACTTGACAATTTCCAATATTTAGCATTCAAGCATACACTTTTGCCCGATAAGTTCCTAACAAATCATGTAGAATTTTTATTTCCAATGTTGCATTTAACCTATTGTAACCTCCGGCGGAATCTATAGACGCCGTGAGTAGCTCATATACAATGGCTCTTCTTTTCCTTAGATTTTTGCGCATCCATAGATTTGTCCTTTCTTTCTTTCTTCCCTTTTTTTTACCTTTATTCATTTATTTTTGCAGATAGAACCAATTCTTACTGGAAATCTGCCACCTGGTTTTGATACGAGTACATGCCGCAGTGTGTGAGTCCAATTAGTGACTTTTTTTTGCATGCTTTGAACTGCAGATCCATTTTGGATTTCTATTGCCTTTTGCTTGCACACGTGTAGTGCTATATCACATAGTTTCACTTGCTCTTTCATGGGCTTTCATTTATCTGTGTGGCAAATACTATTGCAAGCATGGTCACATTGTTTTCTCATCTTACATGTTTGTATAATTTAGGTATGTCGGCAATATTCATGTTCAAGTGACAGACGCATTTCTCCGGGAGATTTTTCAGAATGTTGGTTTGGTTGACGGATGCAAGCTTATAAGAAAAGAGAAGGTAGTTTCGTTAATGTTTTCTGTTAGTGCAGTTATGTTGCTTTTAGAAGAGGAATATGGTTCAGTTTAGAGAATCACATGATTGACCTTTTGAACATATCCTTTCTGCAGTCCTCTTATGGTTTTGTTGACTACTATGAACGCAGATCAGCTGCCCTAGCAATTTCGACACTTAATGGGAGGCAAATGTGAGAAATGATTTTAGCTACGAACAGCGCTGCTGGCTCTATTTTTCTTGAAATTTTGTTTTTTTACTTGTTTACAGTACTATGTGCTTACTGGAGAACATTATTGCAGTTTTGGGCAGCCCATCAGAGTTAATTGGGCATATGCTAGTGGTCAGAGGGAGGATACAACAGGTTAATACTGTTTCTTTGAGCCAGTATTTGAGCATCTTTTGACATATAACTTTTGGCCAATATTGTATTCTTTATTCTTTCTGCAGACCATTTCAATATATTTGTTGGTGATCTTAGCCCTGAGGTTACGGATTCGGCATTATTTGCATTCTTCTCAGGATATTCCTCTAGCTGCTCGTAAGCATTTCCTACTGCATTTTGTTCATTAGTTTCTTTTGCTATTGGGTTTAATTAGCTTTCGAGAATTTATACTCCTCACCTATAATCTTGCAACGGTGCTGTTATACCTAATATTCGTCGATTGGCAGTGGTGCTTGTGTTGCCACTTTTTTACCTATTTAATTCGTTTTTCAGTAATTTTAATTAATTGAATGAGGTTGTCCGAGATTAAAATTGCAATGATTTGTGCTATGTAGTGATGCTAGAGTTATGTGGGACCAAAAGACCGGAAGATCAAGAGGTTACGGTTTTGTTTCCTTTAGGAATCAACAGGTGTGCTGATTCTCAGTCACAACCATCTGAATTTGTGCTTTGTGCGCTCCTTTTTTTTGTTGCTGAAATCACTTTATTTCATCCGCAGGATGCACAGATTGCCATTAATGGCTTAAATGGTATGCCCCTCAAAACTTTTTTTGTTCAACTA
Source organism: Lolium multiflorum (assembly GCA_030979885.1). Lineage (NCBI taxonomy): Eukaryota > Viridiplantae > Streptophyta > Magnoliopsida > Poales > Poaceae > Lolium > Lolium multiflorum. The sequence goes on from CM061748.1 coordinate 52,605,871, forward strand.
CGTGCCACCAATATGGATACACGTATTAGTATCGGGCTGTTATGGATATAGAAATAAGCATTTTGAAAAAGCTCTAATACTGGGATATATTTTAGCTTTTAAAAATAAGAAATAAATATATCTAGTTGCTAGGAACAATAGACTATCAGATTACCTTGTTCCAAAGCTAGCCCTATTCATTTGTGCATATTGAGGATTTCGATTTGTTGTGACTGTAGCCCTATTCATTTGATATTTTCCATGATTGAGAACCGTTATATAAATGATATTGTGAGTAATGCCAGTCTCTTAGTTCTTAGAATGTTTATGGCCAAAAAATTATAAAATAACATCATTTGTAGGTCAATGGCTCGGAAATCGGCAAATTCGTTGCAACTGGGCAACAAAAGGTGCCAACGGTGGCGAGGACCAGCAAACATCAGTTTTGAAAAGTACAGCTGATATAACTAACAATTTCACAGGTATCATTGTATAAACCTGTTGCATTTTTATTCTATTGAGATCCTCTAGCTCCTCAAATTGCTAAGATGTTAGTTTTGAAAGATGGGTTCTGTAGAATATTAGTCCTTTGTTATGTCAAGTAATCTTTTAGTTAACAATAGTTTTCATAAATGTGTCATTGGTTCATGCTGATGTTGAGGTAACTTATGTATTGCCGTTCATTCTTCATGGTAAGTCATACAAAGGCTTTCCACAATCCATATGCTGAGATTTTTTCTATCCATTATTTTTCTTGTTCAGAAAATGGGAAGGACAAAGCAAACATAGATGCTCCAGAGAATAATACACAGTACAGAACTGTTTATGTTGGGAACCTTGCTCATGAGGTAGTCTCTTCAAGCATGCTCCTGTCAATCCACCTCTTATTGCCATTCACTTTCCTGGATCCTATACATTATAACTCCGCTGTTACACGAATCACTTTGCATGTTGCATAGTAACCCTGTGTCAAGAATTCTAGTAAGTTTCATGACTTAGATCCCACCTGTCCCAGTTGCCACCCTACTGATTCCTGTTATCTTAACAACAGGTTACTCAAGATGTGCTCCATCGTTTTTTCCACGCACTCGGTGCTGGAGCATTGGAGGAGGTGCGTGTCCAGCATGGTAAAGGCTTTGGATTTGTGAAGTACACCAACCATGCAGAAGCTGCCTTAGCAATTCAGATGGGTAATGGCCATATTTTGGGCGGTAAACCGATAAAGGTGAGCAGCACCTTTCCTACTTAATGTTTCTGTACATATCATCTTTAGCTGGCTTTTCGTTTCTTCTTGTAGTTTTCGCTAGTATTTTCAATTGGTCTTACCTGATTTCAGCCGCAATACTGATTTCCCCTCTTTTATTCTGCAGTGTTCCTGGGGTAACAAGCCCACACCCGCTGGTACCACCTCTGTGCCTCTGCCTCCTCCCGCTGCTCCTAGCCTCCCTGCTGCAGCCGATCTCCTAGCATATCAACGGGCCATTGCCTTGAACAGGATGGATTCGACCCAAGCATTGATGCAGGCTCAGCAAACAGCTGTGGGGATGAGCGTCACGAATCAGGCAATGTACGATGGAACTTTTCAGAACGTTGGTGCCTCACAACAGCAGCAGCAACAACTCATGTACTACTAATTCCAGCCTTCCCGTCTTTGTAATTTGTGACCCAGATTTTATGTTTTTTTTTTCTCATATATGTTCACACTACTTTCCGGTGTCACTGTCCGGTTTCATGTTTTTCTTTGACTTGGTAGTATCTCTCGTTTTGTGTAGTGATGCTGATGCAAGCGGATCTTTTTTTTTTTGAGATGAAGCTGACCTAATATCGCATGTTTACGCAATTTTCCCAGATGTATATGGCCATTTCCCTTACTGATTCATGTTACCAATAAGCAAAAGGTGCTCTTTTTTGTTTATGCGAATCCATGTTCACCTCTACACGCTATCATGGGTAATGAACATTACTCCAGGCAAACAATACACTTGTTCTAAATATAAAATATTTGTAGATTTTGAACCAAAAGTCTATTTTTTGCATATCTGAAGTTCCTAGTGAAGAGAGTTTCAAAACAAGAGTAATATTGAACATATTTTGATAATATTTGAAAATTGAATTTTGAAACTTGCTGAAACTTTGAAAAAAAACCTCCTGAGATCTGGTGATTTTTCTTGTTTGAAACCATATATTTCAATGTGTTTCTACTTTCGTTGATCATAGCTAAAAAAATAATTGACAAATTTCTAAGAGCTCAAACAATAAAATATATTAATGAAAAACAACACCGAATTTTGAGTTCAAATCATAGCGAAAACACATAATGGTTGCACTTAAACAATAGTGACCACAATTCGGAGACATAATATTTTAATTTTGTTTCATTGGGTTTTATTGTGAATCATGATGTTTCTTTGTGTTTCGAAATTTGGGTTTATTTAATTTTTGCTAATTTTGCGCTTGTTTACAAGATATCAACAAAATCAAACATAGGTTCAGACAAAAATTGTTATTTTAAAAATTATTCCGACATAGACACCCCTTTTAAATTTAGGCTTACAAATGAAATAAGTGGAGAAATGGATGGGAGAGATAGTATGGGGTGTCATAGGGATTGCATGCAAAAGATTTTTCCATGTCTGAATCTCAAAGCAACCACCAAGGGTCTAATGGTGCATGCATGATATCTAGCATGCATGCTAGAATAGCGTTTCTCTATCTCACATGCATGAACCTAAAATTATTAAATGCAAGCTTTCTTGATACAACTCTTAAAAAACAATACATTTAGATTAGTGTTTCTTAGAAAACATTAGTTCTTAGTATATTGTGTTAAAGACGATGCATTGGAGAAGGCCAAGATGTTAATCCAAGATGGCGGTCCATGCATCTTTGGACTCCACTTGGTACAAACAGTTGGAATGAGAACAAACATTAGAACAAACTGCCGGGATACGAACCAACATTTATAGATGATTTGATTAAGTACAAAAAAAGTATAACCTGTTCAGCTATGCAACTTAATTTACTTGTATTCCTCAAGTAGAAACGAGCATTGTGCTATTGCACGAAACATTTGAAGGCCCCATAATATAATTTTTTGTTGTTGAAGGAAACGGTAGGCTATATTAATTAGGTAACAAAGTTTTTTACAATCGATCGTGATCACTAAGGTTCTGGCTCACGTAAACACCCGTTAGACTCATGCGTACCTAAATTTTACTAGAGTCACAATGCATTGCTAGTGCCGGGCTGGCAAAATCCGGAACCCTGTGCGAAACCTTTAAATGGGGCCCTATCTCACTAGACGAATATAAATAATTAACAATTATAACATATATGTGTATTAGATGGTCGCTCAAAGTGAAGAACGACTCTCGACACCCGCAGATTCTAAACCTGTGGTAAGGTCGTCTTAAAAATTATTTTAAGAGAAAACATATGGTTTAAAATCCCAACCAGACCAATGGTCCTACCAAAGAAGACCTAAATCTATTGGTTTTAAACTTTTAATGCATTTAAACTATACTAGGAAAATACTTTCATAATCTCATTAGTTGATAGCATGTAAAGTTATCACAACAAGTATATTATATAGGTAAGCCCATTATAGGAACTATCCTCGTGAGAGGAATACAATATCACTATATCAGATTTACGTCAATCTTTATAAATCAAGATCATTGTAATTAATTTTTTAGTTTAAATATAAGACTCTAAGATATTGCAATACAAACTTTTTGACATGTTTAAGGCTTGAACTGATTTTTTTTCTTCAAAAGTTGTTGTAGTGTGATTCATGCATGCAACTTCTCTGAGTTTTATGCAATGCTAATAGAAGGAACAACCAATTATGATGTATCATAGGGATAACATAAATCGGAAATGGAAAAAGTCAGAGAAAATAAAAGAACAAAATAAGCATCATAGACATAGCATCAATTGGAATAGAAAAAAGTCAGAGAAAATAAAAGAAAAAATTGAGAAGTGTTGGCATGGGGGATTTGATCCTAGAACCTCTAGGTAGGTAACATAACACGGGTAACCGTACAATGAATTGGGCAAAGATGGTTTGAATGTTTAGATCTGAATAGACCACTATATATACTCTATACGAAAGGCCAACTTAGGTGGACCCCAAAAAATCCGGGGCCCTGTGCAGGCGCACGGGCCGCACTCCTGTCGGCCCGGTCTGCATTGTGCTTATGTTTCACATGTTTTTGTTGGAGATATACCCAAGAGGCAATAATAAAGTGGTTATTATAATATCTTTGTGTTTATGATAAATGTTTATATACCATGCTATAATTGTATTAACCGAAACATTAATACATGTGTGTTATGTAAACAACAAGGAGTCCCTAGTAAGCCTCTTGTATAACTAGCTTGTTGATTAATAGATGATCATGGTTTCGTGATCATGAACATTGGATGTTATTAATAATAAGGTTATGTCATTGGTTGAATGATATAATGGACACACACCCAAATGAGCGTAGCATAAGATCAAGTCATTAAGTTCATTTGCTATAAGCTTTCAATACATAGTTGTCTTAATCCTTCGACCATGAGATCATGTAAATCACTTACACCGAAAGGGTACTTTGGTTACATCAAACGTCATTGCGTAAATGGGTGACAATAAAGATGGGATTAAGTATTTGGAAAGTGTGAGTTGAGGCATATGGATCAACAGTGGGATTTGTCCATCCTGATGACGGATAGATATACTCTGGGCCCTCTCGGTGGAATGCCATCTAATTAGCTTGCAAGCATATGAATAGTTCATAAGAGATCACATACCACGGTACGAGTAAAGAGTACTTGTCGGTAACGAGGTTGAACAAGGTATGGAGATACCGATGATCAAACCTTGGACAAGTAAAATATCGCGAGACAAAGGGAATTGGCATCGTATGTAAATGGTTCAATTGATCACTAAGTCATCGTTGAATATGTGGGAGCCATTATGGATCTCAGATCCCGCTATTGGTTATTGCTCGGAGAGGAGTCTCGACCATGTCCGCATAGTTCGCGAACCGTAGGGTGATGCGCTTAAGGTTCGATGTCGCATAAGTAGATTTGAATATGGTATGGAGACGAAGTTTGTTCGGAGTCTCGGATGTGATCCAGGATGTCACGAGGAGGTCCGGAAGAGTCCGGAGAATAAGATTCATATAAGGGAAGTTGATTTCTAGGTTTTCGGAAATGTTCGGGATTGTTCCGTGTTGACTGGAAGGTTCTAGAAGGTTCCGGAAGGTTCCACCATGGGGCCCACGACCCGGGAGGCCCACCGTGGGCCGAGGGGATGCTCCCTAATGGGCCAGGGGCACTTGGCCCCAAGGCCCAGGCCGGCCAAACCCCTAGGGTTTCTGGGGATCAACTTGGGGAAAGCCCCTCCCCCTTTGGCCGCCTCCCCCCAACCCTAGATGGGGGGGGCCACCTTGGCCGGCCAGCCCCCTATATAAAGAGGGGAGGGTGGCCGGCCACACCATCCCCCCATTGCCTCCTCCTCCGCCGCCTCCCTCCACCATACGCCGTCCGGCTTAGGCGAAGCCTCCGTTTTTCTTCCTCCACCACCACCACACGCCGTGTGCTGGACGTTGGAGGAGATCTACCACACCTCCGCTGCCCGCTGGAACGGGAGAGGAAGGAGCTTCATCGACACCGTACGCGACCGAGTACGGAAGTGCTGCCGGATTGCAGCACCGGGACGATCGTCTACACCAACAACGAGATTAATCTCGTAGGCTTTGGAATCTTCGAGGGTTAGTCTCATCTCCATCTCGTTGCTTAGATCTAGTAGATTGGATCTTGGGTGTTCCATAGATTAGATCTGTTGGTTTTATTCGCTTTGCGGTAGGAAATTTTTTGTTTTCTATGCAACGAACCCCATCAGTTTTACCGTTTGATGAACTACGAGTTTCCACTTCTATGGTATTTTCATGCTTGCAACTCAACACATTACAATTCTTTCGCGGCCTAGTTCCATGATTCTTAAGAAGATATATACACCTTAATTTGATATGAATACCTAAAAGAAAATCACAGAAAATTCGAGCAACGGTCAAATGATAGTCAAAGCCTAATCACAAGTAAACCGATAAAGATCCTCGTCTCATTCTTCATGCATAGGAATTCTAGAACGAGCTTCAAGTCGACTGTTGTTTCATAGTTGAAACTTAAAATTTACCATGCCACTAAAGGTCACCAAGACGTCTTTTGTCATTAGAAACTCTAGAGGGGGGCCCCTCCTCATTGGTAGCCAACTGAGCACTAGGAGAAGAGAGGAACAACCTATCTACAATTAGCACGTATTTGTGTGTCGTTGCTAACAAGGCGACATTTTGATTGTGCAATTGTTCCCTACGATAAATGTTTTACTGCTATGGTGTGACTGCTGGGGCCAAGACATTCGACATCGGGGAGCCTGCTGCGCTTTGATTCCATTGGCCACCGATTCTATATTTGGTGGTTCGTCGTCTGACACTTGGGGTGGTGGTAACTATTGTGGTGTTTGGTGTGGCCAATAGTTCTCATAACTCATAGTTTTACACTCACCAAGTTCTTTCTCTAGAGGTAAAGTTCTTCCTCTATAATACCACGACCAACCTCTCTATTGTAAGGGCTATGTCCCTGACAAATCAAGTTCAACAGTTTTAGGTTCTCACATTTTGGAGGCATGACTCAAGCGGCTTTTCAATAATTTCTAGTTAGTATTGCTTGTGTTGTTTAGTCTTTTGCAGTTTCTTAAAGGAGTTTTGAGGAACATCAAAATGTATAAATGTGGAATATAGACCATGATTTCAAAATTTACTACTCCCTCCATCTCATGAAATTTGTATGAGATTTATCAAAATTTAAATGTATCTAGATGCTATATCGTGTCTAGATACATCCAAATCTCAGAAAACTTTCATGGGAAAGAGAAGTATATAAATTTTGTTTATCGGTGGGTGTTTTATCTACTTGATCTAGTATACTATTGTTAATTTGTCAGCGAAATTAAATTCAGAGGGGAAAATGATTGCCGTACAGGCAGTAAGGAGTAAGCAGTGTACTGGGCAACTAAATCAGAGCATTATTGCAAGTCTGTGACTCGACGGGAAGGGAGGAGCTTTTCGGCCTGACACGGGAGCTGGTGGTCTGGTGTATGGGGTTTTGTTGTCAGAGACGTATAATGGAACCACCTATGAGGGCATGTACAATGGTTGATAAGGCTGTCTTATCTTAACCCTGCCACATAGTCTAGATATAACAATAAAACATGATATACAATGGGTTATTTTTTAGTCTTATCTTTAGTAATGAGACATCCCTAAATATGTGGTGAGAGAGATTGTGCTAAGAGATCATCTCTTAGCTAAGAGAAGGCAAAGTCTTTTTTCATGTTTCTCTTTCCTCCATGTCATCAATTATCCTACGTGGCATCGCTAAGATATAACCATTGTACATGCCCTGAGCCTTCTCAGCGTTTTAAGATTCTCATCCGTACGATTGCAGTAATGGATGCTCCAGATCGTTTCGTCGTCGCCTTGTCCACGTTTAGCCAATTTTTACTGCGTCGCCGGCGCGATCCACTCGTCTGAACGTGACTGGGCTGCTACTTTTGAAAACGATTTGGACATCCTCTCGTTAACCAGGCCCCAAGACCGTCATTGGGCCGCTACATCTTCTTACATGGATTGGGCTGCTTTGTTAATTGTCTTTCTTGGAGTTCTGCTCCGGTTCGCCCGGTGGCCATGGAGGCGTGGAGCCATCGAAGAACCACGCCTCCAGCGTCATTGATTCGGCTAATTAATGGCATCGAAGGCCATTGCCGTTTCTTTCCTTTGCTTTTCGTGTGTAGTGGACTCCGTTTATTAGCCTGACCTCTTAATGAGGCTTTGCTCTCCTCCATTGCATCGCTCCTCACCTCCTCTTATTGCTTTCTCCGTCAGGTACGATTGTGTAGGTTTGATTTTCTTTCTTGAATACATTTCATCTCTCTCTCGTCATGTTTCCTATGATTGATAGCTGGCGATTATCCTGGGAATATGAGGGCCACAGAGACGGGCGATGCGGACTGCAGAGGAGGCGAGGCGACAAAGAGAAAACACACAGGGTAGGAGATGACAACAACAGATCGAGGAGGTTGCGGTACCAAGGGCGTCTCGATACCGCAAGAGAAGGAGGAAACGGGTACGAACGCTGGCTATCATCCTCGACGACAATCAGGTAGAACCCTCTGTAATTCCCGCTCCCCATTTCATCTTCTTGGCACCTAGGTAGGATGGCCAGGGCGAGGATTCTTCCACCTAGTGCATCCACTCGGGAGGATGATGAAGTGCTCTGGCAGTCTGGTTGTTCCCCTTTGTTACTTTACTTGTGGTTACCTTTTTGATATCGGTGTCTTTACCAAATCGTGATATTCGTACTCTGATATTAGATGGATTGTACAGAGCGAGAGCACTGAGTTATATCAGATTTAGCTTCCAAACCGAATGTTGTGTACAATCACACACATCACACATGGACCGGCTCTGTATGTGATGGATTTTCTATAACTTCTATCGCCGGCAGGTTTAATAGATCTCTTATCATAATTTCATGTAGGTGAATTGAAATAATTGCCATGAATATATAGACAATTTCCTGATTTCCAATGCTCTTCTTCAGTCTCTCTTACTAAAGAAAAAACGGCAAGTTACAGTATAGTTCAAACGTAAACATATTTTTACAAGTATGTCTCTATTCTAGCTAATTGTCTTATGCGTGGTTGTTCAAAGGGTCACTTCGCTTGTACTGAATTGGACTATCATTGGTTCATTTGAACTGGTACACTTTAAAATGCTCTTCAGTCTCCCCGTAATAAGGAAATAAATAAAGTGATAAAACGTGTTAAATGTATGCATATTTACAAGCATGTAATACCTTTCTATTTCAGCTAAGTGTCTTACGTACGGTTGACAAGAGTGGTCACTGGGCGTTTTGGAGTGACTGGTTCATCATATTTTTCTTGCTCGGATGGGTTGTTAAAAGGCTATATTTGTAGAGTATCGCTGCATTGGTAATTTTGGCTTATGCGTATCTTATTTTAGTGTAATAGGATTACAATTTCCTGTTTGTTTTAAATTTCAGTTTTTCCCTTCAAAGTATATTTAGGTTGCGTTAGTTCTGCTTCAGTTGAGCCTTGATTATTTTCTCACTAGCATACAATTTTAGATGTTGTAATCTTGCAAAGTAAATCATGTTCGGTTCATCTAGCAGCCTACCATGTCTCCAATCAGATGGTACCACCTTTGCACTCGTTGAGTAAGTATTAATGGCCTTTTCAGGATTAATATTTTTATTTTTAGGGAGGTTTAATATTTCATTTCAGGAACACAAAATCTGACCAGCATGGCACTGGTTTTCCATCTCTCACTCATTCTTAAGTTGCAAGTACAAATTTTACTTGACTGGTTTACAATCTGCAGGGGTTGCACTTGCTCATGTATGTAAGAAGTTTCAGATTAGATAAAACTTGGTTTTTGTATCTTTTAGGCAAACCTTAATGCATCTTTCTGCGGGTAACCCAAGTGTAAATTGAACTTGTATTTCAGTTGCATATTAGGTTCTCAATGCTACAATTGTCGGGATAGAAGTGGACAGCGAACCTGAAATATGTCAGATTAGGAAGCATTTGTTGATATTATTTAAAAATAGGTAACCTCAGATTTTATTGTTTAGATATGCAAGGTAATACTAATTCGTTGATCTTACTCAGTTGGTTTTGTTGTTGCGTCAAACTAAATTCACTAACCGTAAAAAAATTGAAGTAAATTATTGTTGTTGTCCATATGAAATCCATGAATATTGGACAACTATGTGCGTAATAACAATAAATTGTCCTTTTCTAATTCTCTTTTATTCGTTCCTATTTTTTCATATTTCTTAGATGTGGTTTGTACTCTTTTCTACCTCGAGGACGTCTTTATCAACTCCGTTGCACTTCATGTTGTCATTCAGATTTAGCCAGCAAAATAAATTTGCATTAGTGCTATAAGATGCAGGAATTGAATTCTTCAACATGTTACCTTCATATTAGAGTCAATTTCTGTGCAAAAATATAAGACCCAAGACTTAAGAGGATAGAATGTGCAATTGTTTACTTTATCCATTTTTGTACCATGCATGTTAGCATGAATATGATACAGAGAAAAAGGTTGAAAAAAAGAAGTTATGTGACTATATTAGTTCTGAATATCTATAAATATGTTGCATAACATGTATCATCGCATTGTGATTAATAATGTTCAAGTTTTTACCAAATGTCTCTATTTTCTGTATTTCCAAACATTTTTTCCACAATATGGATGGGCGCGGCAACGCGCGCTTTGATGATCTAGTGGTGTTGTAAGGGTATCTGGGCTCTGGAGCAGGCACATCGCGCATGCGACCAGTGATGTGCATGCTGAAGCCCATGCGTGCTCCGAAGGTGTCGCCGCGACGGCCCTTTGGGGACTTGGACATGTCCACCTCGAGTCAGATGTACATAATCTTATAAGTGCGTTGCAGAGCAGAGAATTCAATCTAACACCGGAAGTGGTTCTCTACCGAGACATTCGTGTATTTATTCAGTTGAACTTCATCTCTACGATGTTATCGTATTGTCCTAGAAACTGTAATAAGCTGGCACATGCCCTTGCGACTGTTGGTATGAGTCGGAAGTCGGAACGATATCCGGCTACTCTAATAGTTACCAGACTTTGTAAGTGTCTCCGTGGCCATCACGTTGGCTGAGCCGTTAATTTAATTAATGGAATATATGTTTCATCTAAAAAAAATTGTTAACGAAATTGGATCATTTGCTAAAAACGTGGATGTTGCAATTTTTATTTATTTGAATACAATTTTGCCATTCAGTAAAAAAAAACATTGACACCATTTTTTCCTTCTCCCTGCCGTTTTGTACCAATCAAATGGGCCTTAGTTTTTGTGTGGAGAGAGCCGCACCCGACCCAAGCAAGGCCCCTCTCGCTTCAGACGCCGCGTGGCCTTCTCCCCCATGGCGCAGCCCTAGTTGGTCGCCTCCGCCTCCACTCCATTGCTCCCTCCTCCCCTCGCTAAGCTTCTTCGGCGTCCTCCTCCACCCCTCCGCCGTCCTCGCCAGTAACCCTACTTTTTACGCGGACCTCACCGCCCGCGGCCTCTCCTAGGACCTCACCGCCCTCCACTTCTGTCAGGCCATGGAGGCATCGACACCGCCGGACAGACAACTGCTTGGTTCAGGTTAAGAGTAGCAGGGACTAAATTGTAACATCTTTTTAATTTGAGGACTAAAATGTAAAATGCTGACCATGTCCCATGTTATAAGGGACATGTGGGGAGGTTGGGAGGATCAGCAAAAAAACAAAATTTATCTTTTCTGTTCAATTTCATATCTTGTCGAGCTTCCGGCGGTTCTGGGTGTCGCTCGCCCTCTTCTCCTCCGGCTATTCTCCTGTCGATCTCGTCGGAGCCCACTCGAGGCCTGACAAGGTGGTATCAGAGCGGTGATCCTCCGACCATTCAACCGCACCGGCAGTGTATCCCTCCCTCCTGTTCCCTCCCTCGCTCTAGCGAAGCGAAACCATTCATCAACCACACCACCAAAGACGTCGCCTTCCACGACGCCGACGTCGCGACCATGTCTCACCGATCCATATCAGCATCGCGAGCCATCCGCGACAGCGCGATGCTGCGCTCCGCTTCCTCCACCGACGCTGAACTAGCGGCCTTGCGAGCACGTCAACGGGCGGAACGCGACTCACGCTCGATCGTCCGTCGTCTACGCCAACACCAAGTCGAGACGGCGTCGACTCTAGGGATGATGCAGGACCGGATCGAGGCGATGAACCTGGTACAGATGCAGATGGCACCCATGATGCAGAAGATGCAAGGAAGCCTGGAGCGTCTTGTTCCCGAGGAAGGTATACCCATAACCACTACTTCTCCAAATCCCAGCAATGGCCACACCCTCTACACCCCTCCTACACGCGCAAAACACCATCCTTTCACCCATTCCAGAAGGTTCTACACCAAATCCCACCCCACACACCACAAATTCCGCACCTTTTCCACCAAGACTGGGTCAGTTCGCACCGGAGCAGCTCCATATCCCACCTAGCACCACAGGTGTTCGACAGAATGTTGCCATGGTAACCTATGCCGCTCCACAGGCTGATGTGAACGCGCCATCGTCTTCCCATCACCAATACACACATCACACCACTCCCGTGACCCAGCCACAATACTGCCAAATCCGCTCACCTCACCCACAGCCGCAGGAACAACCACCACTGCCAGTACCACACGAACAGCAATATCACGGGCATATGAACCCCAACACCACAATTCTTCACATGACATCATGGTCACCACCAATCAACAACAACCAAGACAACCAACACCTACAAACCGCACCAACACCACAGAAACTCCCTATCCTAGACAATCCAACGAACAACTTGTCCCTCACACCTACTCCAACAGTACCACCTTCCCAACTGAGCCACAATTGCGAACACCACATGTGGAATTGCCAAGCTTTCACAGTGACAACGTCAGAACTTGGATATTAGAAGTTTAAGATATCTTCAAGCTGGTTGGAATTACACGAGAGAGCTGAGTGAAGTGGGGAATAGCTCATATTCATGGCCCGGCTAAAATTTGGCTGAGTAGCTCAGGTATTGAGTTGCAGCAAGTTACTTGGGCAGAATTGTGCCAGTCACTTATTGCCAGGTTTCCAGATACAGTGACAATGGACCCAATGCAACAGCTACAGCAGTTAAAGCAGAGAACATCAGTTGACAGTTATATCACAGAGTATGAATCATGTATGCAAATCATGAAAAGAGGCCGCCAATACCTGCCTGATGATTTCTTCATTGACAGATTTATAAGTGGGTTGAGTGACAACATCAAACATTCAGTGCAATGTCATAATCCAACTTCTCTGTTAAAGGCATATTGGTTTGGTCGACAGATAGAGAAAACTAACAACTGCAATACAATAGCAATGAGAAGAAACCTGCCAGTTGCTCCTAGAAATGCACCAAATCGCAATGGTCCACCAAGAGATAATCAGGGGCGCAATGCTAGAAGCCCTCGTCAATGCTGGCATTGTCCAGAAATGTATGTGCCAGTGCATCACTGTCCAAATATGATCAGAGCAATCAACATGTTGGTCATGCAAGGCTCCCCAGATGAGGAAGCAGATGAGGTACAACACATGTTGTTGGAAGCAACCCCTGTAGCAGAGGAACCGGCTAATAATGCACAACTAGCATCAGTGGCAGCACATGCAGTCGATGATGTGAACATGATGGAAATCTCAGCAGCAGCCTATAATGGTGCAGCCGATGAAGCAACAATCTCCTTGCATTAAGCTTAAGGGAGTTCCGGCAATAGCATTGGCTGATACCAAGAACAAACACGTTCTTGGATCTTCAATTTTCTATGGATCATGAAGTAGAACTGGCACCTGCCGAGCCTCGAAGAGTGAAAGTGGCAGGAGGAGGAATATTAATTTCCAATGCAATAGCTTACAACCACCGGTTCATGGTGCAAAGGAACCTTTTATGCTGATTTCTGCATATTAGAACTCAAAGGGTCATATGCAATATTGGGTGTCAATTGGTTCAAAATACAGAATCCAGTAACATTTGACTTCATTGAAAGAACACTCTCAACTGGATCTGGTGCACACGCTTATACATTGAGTGATCACCTAGTTCATGTGGTCGAATTAATGGTTTATGCCGCTGAATGTGAACAATTTCTTAAAGAGGATGCAACAGGATATATTCTGTACAACATGGAAGGTGTCAGATCAACACTGACTGAACTTGAACAAACAACAACACCCAGTGAATTTCAGGGAATTCTGCAGGCTTTTGCTGACGTGTTTCAAGAACCGGAAGGATTACCACCTCACATATCCCATGGCCACGTTATTCCTCTGATTCCTGGATCGAAACCACCTAATTTTCGCCCATACAGGATGTCACACAACCAGAAGAATACCATTGAAACAATTATTGCACAGATGTTGAAAAGCAAAGAGATTCATGCCAGCAATAGTCCTTTCTCATCACCAGTCATTTTGGTTCGCAAGTAAGACAAGAGCTGGAGGTTGTGTGTGGACTTCCGTGGGTTAAATGATCAGACACTAAAGAATTATTTTCCAATTCCCATCATTGAGAACTTGTTGGATGAACTGCATGGCGCCATAGTATTTTCCAAACTAGATTTGCGATCAGGATATCACCAAATTCGCATGAAACCAGAAGATATTCACAAAACAGCTTTCTCCACACATCTGGGGCACTATGAGTACAGAGTAACGCCGTTTGGGCTAAGCAATGCCCCAGCTACATTTCAGAGCTTGACGAATTCTCTATTTTTCAAGCAACTCAGAAAGTTTGTTTTGGTATTCTTTGATGACATATTGGTTTACATCCAGAATGTGGAACAACACATCTGTCAGTAGTGCTAAAAATTCTACGTGAGAATCACCTGAAGGCAAAGCTCCAAAAATGTGTATTTGGCCAAGCATTTGTGGAATATTTAGGACATATCATCTCAGGAAATGGAGTGTCCACAGATCCATCAAAAATCAAGGATATATTGGAGTGGGGAACACCAAAAACTCTCAAGAAATTGAGGGGCTTCTTGGGTCTCACAGGATACTACAGACGATTCATTAAAGGATATGCAATGATTTGCCAGACTTTATATCAAGCACTAAAGAAAGACAATTTCCATTGGGAAAAAGCACAAGAGGAAGCATTCAACATACTGAAGCAGATTGTGACATCTCCTCCCCTATTAAGACTGCCAAACTTCAGCATCCCGTTTGTATTGGAAAAAGATGCATGCAATACTGGACTAGGAGCTATCTTAATGCAAGAAGGCTAGCATATAACATTTTACAGTCAATGTTTGGGTCCAAGATCAAATGCACTGTCAGTTTATGAGAAAGAAGCATTGGTCATTTTGCATGCACTCAAGAAATGGCGACATTATTTCTTGTCAAACAAAGTGATTATCAAAACGGATCAACAAGCACTAAAATATGTGGCAAATCAGAGACTGCTTGAAGGCATACAACACAAACTGATGCTGAAATTCTTGGAGTTCACTTATGAGATTGAGTATAAAAAAGGCAAGGAAAATAAAGTGGTTGATGCCTTGTCCACAAAATTTCAAGAAGAAAACAAAGAAGAGGACAAAGAACAATTCCTATATTGCAACCAATAAACATTGATCACCATACCAACTTGGCTGCAAGATGTCCAGAATTCTTATGCGGAGGATGCACACTGTCTGAAACTGTTGCAAGAACTGGCAATTAATGACAACAATCACAGTAATTTTACCTTGCAAGCAGGAATCTTGCGCTTCAAGGGGAAAATTTATATTGGCATCACTACCGGCCTCAGAGACAAAATCTTTGATACATTCCATTCCTCACTGTTTGGTGGACATTTGGGATTAAAAGTGACATTAAAAAAGGTTCAACAATCATTTTACTGGCCTAAGTTGTACCAATTCATCACTGAGAAAGTTGCAACTTGTCCAATCTGCCAAATCTCCAAGTCAGAACATGTGTCCTACCTCGGATTATTACATCCAAGGATTACCCAAATCACATGGAAAAGAAGTGATTATGGTGGTCGTTGGTCACGTAACCAAATATGCTCATTTCATTCCGCTGGCTCATCCCTACTCCGTGCAGACAGTTGTTGATGTGTTCATGAAAACCATAATCAAGCTACGTGGTCCTCCTACAAGTATAGTCAGTGATCGAGATTCTATATTCACCAGCCACTTGTGGAAACAACTCTTCTCCAAGTTCCAGACACAACTCAATTCCAGCATAGCTTATCATCCAGAATCGGATGGCCAGACCGAACGAGTGAACCAATGCTTGGAGCAGTACTTGCGTTGCATGGCGTTTCAACGGCCCAACAAGTGGTGTGACTGGCTGTCAGCGGCTGAGTGGTGGTACAATTGCTCTTACCATTCAACAATTCAGATGCCGCCCTTACATGCATTGTATGAGTATTCACCTCCCTTGCTCCAGAACATTCCAGTTCCCTTGGAAGATACCCAGGAAACAATGGCTGTCTGTTACCCTCCAAAACCCCCGACGGGCTTTGGTTAAGCAACACGAAGAGCCGGAAGCTCCCAGGGCCGCTTAGTGGATCCCTGGCACCTCGCGTCGTCCCGCAAATCTTCGGCGCGCGTCCTGGCGGTTGCTAGGGCGTGCCACCTGACCTAGACCTGGTCGGAAGGTGTTAGTGCTTCGATTGTTCCTGCATGGTAGACACGTGCACATTAAATACGAGCATTATCGGCTCTCAGGTTTCCCTGTGGATCGGCTCAAAGAGCCGATCGCCCCATGGTCCTTGATGGATTAGCAATGGCATGGGGATCCTGCTTGATCAGGACAAAAAGCGATCCACAACAGTTTAGGGTTTTCACCGCATAATCGGAACATCCTACGTGCGATCGGGCCTAGCAGCTACGAGAGGTGCTGCAAACCACCCCTACGAGAGGCCTAAAAACCAACATACGTTGATTCCCGGAACATCCCTCGCAGGGACGGTAAACAACGCCTAACGCACTACCGGATCGTCCGACCCCAGCATAAGGCCTAACTATGCAGATATTAAACTAATCCTTGCAGATGCAAGGAGCAACTATAACGGATCGGATCTACTAAGCATGATCAAGCAAGATGCTGCCCTTACGTCTAGATAGACGTAAGGGCAGCTAGATATGCAAGGGTTGCACTACAGCAGCATATTACGTGAAGAACAATGCTAACCCTAACATATCTATGATAATTACGTTGCTCGCCATCAACAAGGCTTCAGCAACGCATGAACAACATGAAGCTTATGCTGCCTAGATCGCAAGATGCGATCTAGGCAGCATGATGCTTACCGGTAGAAACCCTCGTAGGAAAGGGGTGGCGATGCGCCGAGATTGATTTGTGTTGGTTGAACGATGATTGTCCTCCTTTTTCGATAACCCTAGATACATATTTATAGTCCAAGGGACTTTCTAATTGCGGCGTGCACCTAACCGTGCACGGGCCAGACTCTATCTCTTTAATCTAAATTACAACGCGATCTAATATATTACAGATACATGGGCCACTTAGCCCGAACTCTCAGCGCAAGGCCGCTTCGAAGATGCTCCACGTGTATGTCCTTCAAGCCCATCTTCATTTACGGCCCATCTCCTGATTTGGCCAAAATCAGGTGATAACACATGCCCCCCTGGTTTTGGTAATGATAATATCAAAACCATCTGTCTTTTCCTCGAGGGGTCATGTCGTGGCAGAGCAGAACCGTCGCAGTATTCTTCATCATAACTCTTGCCTTCCCAACTTCCCTGCACGATTGGACGGCTTTGGCCTCACATCTTCGAGAACCGTCACAGCATTAAATCTTCACTGCATCCCCTTTATTTATCTATGCCAAACGGTTCGTCCCTTCATCCCCCTGCTCTGTTCTGCCCTTCAACACCAAAAAACCCTCTTCCATTGCAGCAATGTCGTCATCTTCCTCTACCTCCTCAGACCTCTCCGTCCGAGCTCCGCCGAAGAATGAGGGCGACCCTCGTCTCGGGGCGACCTCCTCCAACAAGAAGGAAGAACCAGTGAAGAAGGAAGAGGCCCCCTCCTCCGCCAGGCACCCGCCGACGAAGCGCTCCCGCATGTGGGCGGACAGCGAGGACGATGATGATGACGAGGAAGGAGAGGAAGAGGAGGAGGATGACTCTTCTTCTTCCGCTGGATATCCGCCGACGAAGCGCTTCCGCAATTGGGCGGACAGTGAGAATGATGATGATGACGAGGAAGAAGAGGCCTCAGCTGAGGACCTGGGCAGCAGCGACGAAGAAGCCTCCGGAAGCAGTGCTGATGGTGGCTCGGTGCTGACGATGAGGCCAGCGATGATTAGCTCTGTAGGATTAGCCATTCCCGAGCAGTCGGCTCCTCTTCTGTTCTTCCTTTCTTGAGCAATCGGCTCTTCTTTGTAAAGATCCTTTCTTATTAATGAAGAAAATTTCTCTACATCCAATGAAGTTACTGCTCAAAAAGCCGATGGCACAGCGTCGGCCTGCATTCCACACGCGATTCCAGGCGAGATGTGCCTGATTTTAACCCTTTATTATTATTTTTTTTACCGGCCGATTTCATATAATCGGCCCCCATTTACCCATTTTCCAAATCTTTTACTGGCCGATTTGTGCATCGGCCTCCATATCCTTACTGTCCATCATCCCACATACTTGGGAAATATTTCTTTAGATGTTGGCCATTGACGGCTACCGGGAATTTCACGCCATCTAACATCTCGAGCATGTACGCATTCCCCTTCAGGACTTGGACAACTTTATACGGGCCATGCCAATTCGGAGACCATTTCCCATACTCTTTATCCCTTGTCCCCAATGGCAGTACAGCTTCCCATACCAAATCACCAACTTGGAATTCTTTTGGCTTCACCTTCTTATTATACGCCCGAGCTACCTTGGCTTTGTTCTCCTTGATCTTCTTGAGTGACCATAGCCTGAGCTCCGTCGCATCCTCAATGCTGTCGCTTATCAGGGCTGCGTATTCTTCAGCAGTTAGATCATTCTGAAACGTGACCCGCCTTGATCCTGCCTTGACTTCCCAGGGTAACACAGCTTCCTGTCCATAGACTAGCTGGTATGGGGTGGTTTTGATTGCCCCATGACACGACATACGGTAGGCCCACAACGCCTCGACAACACCTCATGCCATCGCCTGGGGTGCTCGTCAATTTTCCTCTTGATCAGCTTGATCAAGCTCTTGTTGGATGCTTCGGCTTGCCCATTTGCTTGAGCATAATATGGGGACGATCGGATCAACTTGATTCCCATGTCGTCGCAGAACTTTTTCATCTCTTTCGAAACGAAGACCGAACCTCCATCGGTCGTAATAGTTTGGGGAATCCCGAACCTATGAATGACGTGTTCCAATACGAACTTGATAACGTCTTCCGACGCCACTTTCTTCATAGGGACCGCTTCCACCCATTTCGTGAAGTAATCTGTGATGGCCAGAACCCATCTATGGCCCTTGCTCGATGAAGGATGAATTTCTCCGATCATATCCATACCCCACCCTCGGAATGGCCAAGGCTTGATGATGGGATTCATTGCTGAGGCAGGCACCATCTGAATGCTTCCAAACTTCTGACATGCTTGGCAACCCTTGTAATACTGGAAGCAATCTTCAAGCATGGTGGGCCAATAAAATCCGGAGCGCCTAATCAGCCATTTCATCTTATGGGCCGACTGGTGGGTTCCACAAGCACCCTCGTGCACCTCGTGCAAAAGCCGATTGGACTCGGCTGACCCTAGACACTTGAGGAGTAATCCTTCCAGCGTTCTATAAAACATGTCATCGCCAATCAGTACGTACTTCATGGCTCTGTATCTTGTACGCTTAGGTGCCCCCCGAGCCGGATCTTTCAAATAATTGAAGATATCGGCTCTCATTGCACCTGAAAATCGGCTTCTCCTGCCGTGTCCTTGTACCCTGACGCTGTTTGTGCGAGGTCGTTGGCTTCAGTATTTTGCAACCTTGGGATCCAATTTAAGCTTATATACCTGAACTGTGCCATTAGCTCACGGCATTGTATCCAAAATGGGAAGAGTGACTCGCTTTCGCACTTGTATTCTTCTGTGAGCTGAGAGATCACCAATTTGGAATCTCCAAAGATCTCGACTGCTTCAGCCCCAGCTTCCAGGAGCAGCTTCATTCCCTTGCAGATTGCTTCATACTCGGCCACATTGTTGGTGCAGGGATCAGCTAACTTGATAGAGAAGGAGTATGTTGCCCCCCGAGGCGACATGAGTAGCACGCCAATGCCGCAACCATCCTCACAAACCAACCCGTCGAAGAACATAGCCCACGCGCGCACCGATAGTGCCGCTACGTCCGTATTTATTCGCTCGGCAATCAGATCTGCTAGCGCTTGCCCCTTGACTGCCTTTGCCGGTTGATACCGGATCTCAAACTCCGATAGTGCAAACATCCATTTGCCGAGTCGGCCTTTTAATACAGGAGCCGACAACATGTGTTTGATGACGTCCGATTTGCATATAACGATGATATCGGCTGACACCAGGATGTGTCGGATCTTGGTGCAGGTGAAGAATGGCAGAGGCACAACTTCTCAATTTCAGGATACCTTGTTTCTGCATCCAACATCCTTCTACGAGGTAAAAACCACTTTTTCCAGGCCCTCATAAACCTGCACCACCACTGACGCGATGGATGTGTCAGCCACTGACAAGTAAATGTAGAAGGGCCTGTCCTGCCGCGGCGGAACTAACACTGGTGGCTTGGTCAAATATTTCTTGATATCATCGAAAGCCTGCTGCTGTTCTGCCCCCCAGCGGAACTCTTCATCGGGCTTGATTTTGACCAAGCCCATGAACGGCTCAATTCGCCCAGACAGGTTGGAGATGAACCTTCTGACGAAATTAATTTTGCCGATGAGACACTGGAGCTCCTTCTTTGTGGTGGGCGGCTTCATCGTTCGAACCGCCTCCTGACTTTTTAGGCCGATCTCAATCCCACGTTCGTGGACCAAGAATCCTAGGAACTGACCGGCCGTTACACCGAAGGCGCACTTCTTCGGATTCATTCTCAGTCCGAACTTCCGAGTTCGGTCCAGGACTCGTCGCAAATCCTCTAAGTGTCCGTCCGTCGCAACAGACTTTACCACAACGTCGTCGATGTAAATCTCCACCAATTGGCCGATTAAGTCATGGAAGATGTAGTTCATGGCCCTTTGATATCTCGCGCCGGCGTTCTTCAATCCAAACGTCATGACCACATATTCAAACAAGCCCACTGAGCCTGGCACTCTGAACGCGGTCTTGTGTATATCCTCCGGAGCCATGAAAATTTGGTTGTAGCCGCATTGCCATCCATGAAACTCAATATTTTATGGCCGGCCGCTGCATTGATCAGGGTTTCTGCTACCGGCATCGGATACTCGTCCTTCGGAGTGGCGCTGTTAAGGTTCCGGAAATCTATGGCTACGCGCCATCGGCCGTCCTTTTTCTGCACAGGCACCACATTGGAAATCCATTCAGCGTACCTGCATGGCCTGATGAATCCGGCGTCCAGCATCTTCTTGATTTCTTTCTTGACTTCTTCCAAAACTTCGGCCTTCATCTGTCGTGCTCGCTGCTGGTACGGCCGAAACCCTTTCTTCAGAGGAAGCCGGTGCTCAATGATGCTCCTGTCTAACCCAGGCATCTCTGTATAATCCCAGGCAAAACAATCTGGGTACTCTTTTAACAGGGCTATCATCAGGCCCCTAGATGTGGGTCTAGTTTCTTGCTGATAAATGTTGGCCTGGGCTTGTCCCCAGGACCAATATCAACCTCTTCTAGTTCGTCCGCTGATGTAAACCCATAACCCAGCTTTCCATCGTTGGCCAGATCAATGTTGTATACCGGCAAAGCGTATGTTGAGGACAATGCTGGCCGATCGCTGAAATCGGCCTCCTTATTGTGGTGACGTGGCTCGACGGAAGCATGCTCACCACGTCTTGGGTCATGAATCTCTGACGAGATCCTGAACACGAGTTTGTACCAGCCGACGTCTCGCATCGGCATCAGCCGATGCTGTGCATCGGCTTTCGTTTTTGGCGGGCGCGCCTTTGTCTCCGCTGTTTGCTGGATTTTCGCGGCTAGATCGGGTCGCGCTCTTCTCAACGTACAGGTACTGTGCCTCGGCTTCTTCCAGGTTTCGCAGCCGCTGCACTCTACGCTTTTGAGAATGGCTGAGTCCATCAGGGCGCCACCTTGGTCGGTGATACCTGTCTTCTTCTTGAGATGACTCAGCTCGTTTGTTCTGTGGTAGGAGGGGTCCCAGACGCTCGAACACTGAAACTTCGTTTGCCCTTTTCCTTCGCTGCGTGCATTCTTGGCAGTTCTCGATTGTTGGCAATCGGCTCATTCCTGAGTCCCAGCAATGTTTGAAGAAAGGACAGCTCCAGTGCTTATCCACGTTGTTTTGCTCCTTTGACCTCTCCGCCGCGACGTTCGTCGTTGTTTCCGTCGTGCTGACGATACCTCCCGTTTGCATCGACCGACGATATCCTTCATCGCGTCGTCGAGCGGCGACGTCGGTCGCTGCTGTTCATATTTGTTGAGGAGATGCACGGATAATGGGCGTGGATACCGTATGTTTCTCACCTCCTCAGGTATCGTCTATCGTCTTGGGGCCGGTCGCGTGGAACGGCCTCCTCTTTATCCTTGCCACGAGAGTGGCTGCTCTCTGCTTTGTCCGCGCCATGGCGAATCACGAACCCTGCCATATTGACATCGAAAGAGAACCCTGGTTCTCTTATGGAGTGGCTGAGATCTACCGTATTGACGCCATGCGACAGACACGTGTTTCCTCTGAGCTTGATGTTGCGAGAACGGGTTGTCTCGAGGAGCCGATGAGTTCGGCTTCACGATGGCCTTCACTCATCGTATTTCTTCTTGTACTCCGCAGGGAGATCCTTGTATGTGATCTGCTCCTCGCCATCTCGGATGTCGGTGTTGACGTGGATGTTGCAGAAGAGGTCCCACCGGGCGTGCCGAATGTGTTACCCTCCAAAACCCCCCGACGGGCTTTGGTTAAGCAACACGAAGAGCCGGAAGCTCCGGGCCGCTTAGTGGATCCCTGGCACCTCGCGTCGTCCCGCAAATCTTCGGCGCGCGTCCGGCGGTTGCTAGGGCGTGCCACCTGACCTAGACCTGGTCGGAAGGTGTTAGTGCTTCGATTGTTCCTGCATGGTAGCCACGTGCACATTAAATACGAGCCTTATCGGCTCTCAGGCTGTGGATCGGCTCAAAGAGCCGATCGCCCCATGGTCCTTGATGGATTAGCAATGGCATGGGGATCCTGCTTGATCAGGACAAAGCTGAAGCGATCCACGACAGTTAGGGTTTTCACCGCATAATCGGAACATCCTACGTGCGATCGGGCCTAGCAGCTACGAGAGGTGCTGCAAACCACCCCTACGAGAGGCCTAAAAACCAACATACGTTGATTCCCGGAACATCCCTCGCAGGACGGTAAACAACGCCTAACGCACTACCGGATCGTCCGACCCATAAGGCCTAACTATGCAGATATTAAACTCCTTGCAGATGCAAGGAGCAACTATAACGGATCGGATCTACTAAGCATGATCAAGCAAGATGCTGCCCTTACGTCTAGATAGACGTAAGGGCAGCTAGATATGCAAGGGTTGCACTACAGCATATTACGTGAAGAACAATGCTAACCCTAACATATCTATGATAACTACGTTGCTCGCCATCAACAAGGCTTCAGTACGAGCAACGCATGAACAACATGAAGCTTATGCTGCCTAGATCGCAAGATGCGATCTAGGCAGCATGATTACTGGTAGAACCCTCGTAGGAAAGGGGTGGCGATGCGCCGAGATTGATTTGTGTTGGTTGAACGATGATTGTCCTCCTTTTCTGATAACCCTAGATACATATTTATAGTCCAAGGGACTTTCTAATTGAGGCGTGCACCTAACCGTGCACGGGCCAGACTCTATCTCTTTAATCTAAATTACAACGCGATCTAATATATTACGATACATGGGCCACTTAGCCGAACTCTCAGCGCAAGGCCGCTTCGAAGATGCTCCACGTGTATGTCCTTCAAGCCCATCTTCATTTACGGCCCATCTCCTGATTTGGCCAAAATCAGGTGATAACACTGTCACAGCAGAGAAGGAGAACATGGTGTCTCTCTTACAACAGAACCTACTCAAGGCAAAAACTCGCATGAAGAAATATGCAGACGCAAGGAGGACTGACAGAACCTTTGAAGTAGGAGATTTTGTGTACCTCAAGTCAAAATCATAGAGGGAAACAACTTTTTTTTTGAGATGAGGGAAACAGCTTTAGGTATGAACAATCCTCCTAAATTTACTCCCAGGTGGTATGGACCTTTTAAGGTTTTCAAGAGAGTGGGCACAATTTCATATCAAATACAGCTTCCAGACCAATTCAAATTGCATGATGTTTTCCATGTCAGTCATCTGAAGAAACATAATGGACCAAATGTTGTGCCAAATCCGAAACTTCCGTTGGTTACTGATGGGAAACTTAAAGTAGCTCCCCTGGATGTGATACAATGCATAATAGTTCCTCGTTCAGCTGGTGAGTATGATGTAGCAGTCCCACAGTGGTTGATCCATTGGGAGGCAATGACAGATGACGAAGCGACGTGGGTATCCAGGAAACGTTTCCAGAATTCCAGCCCTGAGGTCTGGGCTTCAGAGGGGCTCTGTCAGGCCATGGAGGCATCGACACCGTCGGACAGACAACTGCTTGGTTCAGGTTAAGAGTAGCAGGGACTAAATTGTAACATATTTTTAATTTGAGGACTAAAATGTTGAGCCTGTCCCATGTTATAAGGGACAGGTGGGGAGGCTGGGAGGATCAGCAAAAAAAAAAATATATCTTTTCTGTTCAATTTCATATCTCGTCGAGCTTAGGGCGGTTCGCTCGCCCTCTTCTCCTCCGGCTATTCTCCCGTCGATCTCGTCGGAGCTCACTCGAGGCCTTACAACTTCCGCTTCGCCCCCCTGCACTCCACCCGTCGTCCCGCAGAAGGTAACTGCCCTCCTCCTCCATCACCACCACCACTACCGCAGAAGGTGACTACTCCATCCGTACCACATTGGGCTTCACTGGTCGGGTCCCCTAACCCCGCCCGCTAGTCCTCACCCTTCGGAGCAGCAGTCCTAGGCGACGCCCGCCCCCATCGCCGGCGGCACCGCGAATCCGGGAAGCGTCGGGCTCCTGTCTAGTTGTTCGCTGTCCATCCCTCTCGCCATCTCTCCCTCTAGGGTTTTGGTTTTGTCAATTTATTTCAGTTTCCGCAACCCTAGGTTTGTCTTGGATGGGAATTGATCGAGTTGAAGGGCGTATGTGCTGCGGTTTCCTCTTGCAACTCTTGACCTAGGAATTTTTGTTACGAGACCGTTCATCAATTTTGGGGGTGGTTTTGTAATCACGTTTTGCCTGCACCATCACGTTTTGTGGTACTGGAGCGAGCAAGCTTTTCCCGGAAGGGAAATATATGAAGTTTCATATATGCAGTTGCTCCTTTCTCAGCGGTGTTCCTATTAATTTCTTATTTCACTCTAGTTAGCATGTGGACTCCACACCAGCCAAACATTTGTAGCAGATCGAAGTATCTGGGAGTTGTATGCTGTGCTACTGTTATTGATAACTCTGTGCTAATATTTTTGGTGTTGCTTAATTTATTTTCTTTATCTTTCTACTAGGCATGTGGTAAGGGGAAGTTGAGCTGCAAGTGGCCATTATCAGAATGGATGGAAGTAGTGAGAATATCCAGTTCTCATGGGGAAACAAGAGAGCAAAAGATGGTGCTAAGATGGATACACAGTTCTATCACTAGTAGAAAATCTCTCATGCGTACCGGTTCCAGAGGGCCATTCGCACCGGTTTTGCAACCGGTACAAATTATTCGGCACTAAAGCCCCCCCCCCTTTCGTACCGGTTGCTTACGAACCGGTATAAAAGGGGCCTCCACGTGGGCCACCAGGAGAGCTCAGGGCTAAGGAGCTTTGGTACCGGTTGGTAATACGAACCGGTACCAAAGGTTCCCCCGCGGCAGGGAATTTGCCCGAATCTCTGCCGCGGCAGAGAATTGAAGTTTTAGGGTTTTTGGAGGGGTTTAGGGATATCGGTTTGTTTCATATCGCGTCGATGCACCAGAAACGCGTTTGGGTTTAGGTAGTACATGAAGATCAATATGATGCATAGCAAGTTGGTGCATATAATATAACACACATGTAATTGCATAAGATCGCAAATTAAGAAGCACTATGCATGAAGATCGATCTTCATGCATAGTAGTGGTACTCTCCGAGCCGTACTCTATATATTACATGTAGCATAGTGGTACTCTTCGAGCCAACTATATATGTAACATGTACATCTTCATTCATAGTGGAACTCTGCGAATGGTGGTATGACGTCCCGAAGGAAGAATCCCGCCAATTCCTCGCCTATTGCTATGAAGCGGTCATCGATTGAGAGCTTGTTCCGCTTTGTTGCCAACTATAAAAGAATAAGATACAAATGAGTACATGAGATATGTGTGTGTGTGTGTGTATATATATTCAAACCACAATGAAACAACTATTACTTAAACTCAGCACAACTTATGATAAGAAAACAAATTTGTGAATATTGTTTTCGTACCTCTTTATTTCTTGCATTATTCATTCTCTCGTTGACAATTCTGTGGATGTACTCGCAAACGTAGAATCCACAGAGATCAGTCCCTTGTGGTTGTTGCGGGCATTTCTTTACAAGAATATAAGTCAATCAAACAATAGTCAAGTATGATAATAAAAGGTGTGTGGACCTAGGTAGTACTACTTACTTTCGCCTTCCATCGCAGCCTCTGTGGCCATTCATGGGAGGTATCTTCCTTGATGAAAGTTGCCCATACGCTGCCCGACAAAAGAAAATGCATAAAAGAGTTATCAATTAGTTCATAGCAGGAAATTAACGAAACAAACCGATAACAATTAAAATTACCTTTTGAGCATTAAATAACAAGACAAGTATAGTTCCGGTTTTTTGCTTAGTGAGTCAAAGACTTCAACTTCTCCAGTTTGCATATTGATGACGAGAAGAATAAAGTGAAACCTACGCACGTTTAAATATGTAGTGTCATATATATAAGTCATTAGTTAAAATTTTGACATACGGTGAGCAAAATATAATGTGTTATAAGACAGTAAGACTCACCGAAGTTGTAAGGCCAAATTATTAGGTTTTTGTCACGTTGTCGCTTCAAAAACCTTAGCAAAGTCTCCGGTGTATCCTTGTTATAGACGGGATCTTCTATGGTTTTAACATGCATTGTGTGCGGGTCAATGAACCCAATGTGCGTGATTTCATCCCTTTTGCATTCGTGTATCTTCGATCTGCATAATATAGCGCACAAAGGATTATAATCTGCAGACAATGAACGAGCTGAGCTAAAGACTTCTCAAATTAAATAAATCACTTACAGACAATAGGAACTGATGATAGATTTGTCGAGGGCCCGGAGATTGTATAACTGGAAAAGCTCGTTGAAGTCAACGTTCACACAGTACTCCTGGAAGTAGTGCTCTTCCCCAACTCGCACCATGATAGTCTCGATCCCTTTCTTTGAGGCATCAAGGTACCACGAATGCAAGTTACGCATACGTGTTGGTAGCTTCCTGAGATTCTCGACCAAATCTTTCCCTTGAACAAACTGATATGCTCGTTCAGCCAAGGCGTAATCGGTTGCGTCTTGTCGAGAACTTTGAACGGCCTTCCCGTCAAACACCTTGAGAGGCTCGACCGATTGAACGGGTTGTTGTCCGAGCTGGTAGACTTGGTGTATCCCTTTTATCTCCCCGATACCCGATTTAACGGGTTTTGTCGCCTCGATCATCTTGTCATACGACCTTTCAATAGAACGCCTATAGTCAGATGGCGGCGATGGTACAGGGTCATATAGATTCTCAACGGTACGCACAACTTTCACCGGATCTAGTGTCTTCTCGAAAGGTATCTCTGGCACTTTCGGTGCAAAAAATTTCTTCACCTCGGCCTTAACGGCCTCCGCGTTTTCCTCTGGAGTTTTTTCCCAAGGTAACTTCTCAGTAGGCGGCAGTTGTTTCTCCTTTCTAGCTTTCTTCCTAGGCGGCGTACCGTTCCGCTTAACGGACGCTGTCTTACGCGGAGGATCTCGAGATGGTGGACTCACGCTGGGGTCCCTCTCAGGTAGGTGTGGACTTGGCTGCTCACCAGGACTGCCACCAGGAGGAGTCGATGGCATTTGCTGCTCATGTGTAGGAGTCGGTGGCCTTTGCAAAAGGACGACGTACTTCTTCGGCCATAGGGCGAAACCGTGCTTGACATCGCCCAGTGTCCTCTCATCTTCACCTCTAGGAATATCAAGCTCCACTTTTTCAAACCCCGAAACAACTTCATCCACCCCGACACGAACACAACCAGGTGGAATGGGCATATGATGGTGCATTGCTCCATCTTCACTTGGGTACACATAGCCGACCGCCACCTTAACAGACGCGGTCCTGATTAACATATGTAGCTCGCAATCTGTCTTCTCCGTGACATAATCCACGGGGTAGCTTCCTCCACATCCGTCAAGATGCGAGGAACCGACTGCTTCTTCGCTGAGATGGGGCAGCATCGGCTTGTGGATCCTGTAGAAACAGCGGCTGATCAGGTGCCCTCTGATTTCTCTCAAGAGCCTCCACCCTAGATAACAACTCCGTTACAATGTCGGCGTCCTTCTTCTTCTTTCGCGAACGGCTTCTATAAGTGTCAGCGCTGTCCGGCCACGCTTCCTTCATGGTGAGACCTGGGCGAGCTCGTACCCGTCCAACATGTTCAGGGTTCCCAGAGCGAGTGTCAGCTCGTCATTCTCTCGATCGGGAATGTACTCTCCCTTTCTGACCTTTTCAATTGCATCTACAAGCTTCGGTACAATTGCCTCAATTTTTTCCTTCCATTTTCCCTTCGCAACGATCAGCCCTGTCTTTGGGTCCAACCCTGCCCCATGAGCGAACAACCAGAACTTGGACCGTTCGGGCCAGTCCCATGTCTGTGGAGTGATTCCATGATCCATCAGTTTATTCTCAAACGCTGTCCACTTCGGAATGGCACTCTTGTAGCCACCTGACCCCAAATGATGCGGAAGTTTCTTCTTTGCAGCATTTTCGGTATTTTTCTTCGATCGGGACACAAACTTAGACGATTTCTTATACTCCTTAAATGCGGCCCAGTGATCTTTTATCTTCACTAGATTTTCGGTATTATCATCGAATACTGGATCTTCATTCTTATATTTGTCCCATAAATTTTTCTTGAAGCTCTGGAATTGTATGGCCATCTTCTTCCATGTCCATTCCTTGACTTTATCCTTCTGGCCTTCCGTCATGTCTTCCGGTAGGCTGAACTTTGTCAGTAGCGTTTCCCAAAGAAATTTTTTCATGCTGTCGTTGACATAAGTAGCACCACTCTCCGGGTTCTTCGGCTTATGCCACTCTTGAATGCTGATCGGTACATGGTCCCTAACAATAACTCCGGATTGACTTGTAAATTTGCGGCAAAACTCCTTGGGCTCCACTGGTTCACCATTAGCCTTGAATGCCGTGAGGGCTAACCTGCCCTCGCCCTTTAGCACCCGCGTCGGGCCTCGTTTTGTTCTAACAGACTTGCTCGATGATCCAGAAGGCTAAAAGAAAAAATTATTCGTTAATAAGTGCAATACAAATAAATGAATGCATCTAGGGATGAACACAGACTAATTGATACATAGATATACACCTCGCCGGAGTTTGTGATGGACACTTCATTGTCTTTTCTAACTTGTTCAGACTCAAGTCCCTCGCCAAAATCATTCAGAAAGTCGGCGTACTCGTTGTCATCTCCATCGTCGGGTTCCGGACCACGGGCACTCTCATAGATCAATCGCTGCACCGCTTCTTCCCCCTCCTCATCTCGGACGAAGGTGCCGTCCTCCATACCTCAATGTCACTGCAAAATTAAGAAAGCAATTGTATTTCATTCATCATGTAATGATCATATAACAGATTGCTAGATGGATAACAATTGAAATGAAGAAAGCAAAAAAACCCTAACCACGGACTCGGCACCGCTACAGACCCTAACCCTAACACTCGGCGCTCGTCCTCTCGCTCTTCTCTCTATGTCGCGGCGCATGCAGTGCATCTGCTCGGCGAAATGCCATTGTCACCAACTCACTCGCCGTCTCGGATGCCAGAGCGCGCGCGCGGCGTGGGATAAAAGCAACGGAACAAGGGATGGTCCAACCAGAGCTGCCATCTCGCCTAAATAAAACACTCCCCCACACTTCACCACACTTCGTGGCGCTCTTCGCCGTCCCGCTCCTCTCCTTCCACTTCATCTCCACCAAAAAAACCCTAACACTCGGCGGCGCGCCCCTCATGCTCAACGTCTACCCCTACTACGAGTACATGCGCTCCAACGGTGTAATCCCGCTCGACTACGCGCTCTTCCGCCCGCTCCCTCCCAACAAGGAGGTCGTCGACGCGTCCGCCAACGTCCCCGTCATGGTCACCAAGACCGGCGCCAACACCGGCAACGTCGACACCTACAACAGCACTGGATGTCGCAGGCGGCCACGAGCTCCACGCCGGCGCCCACGCAGGCGTCATGCACGGCCGAGCTCGATCCCGCGCAGAAGTGGGGGCCGGCCGCGGAGAGCACGGCGGCGCGCGCCGCCGGGAGGCGGTCCAGGAGGGACATGGCGAGCGGGATCTCCGCGAAGGCCTCCGGCCCATTCAATGCCGTCCTCGCCCTCGTCGCTGCATTCCGTCGAGCACCTGGTGTGCGGCGTCGAGCGGTGGTGGGCGGCAGCGTGTGGCGCGGACGACTGGCCTCCGGGCGGTCTCGGGTGGCGCGCGCGGCGTTGCGCGTAGCGCGCGGCTGCGCGTAGCGGCGGCGCATCGGCGGCCGGCGACAGTGCCGGAGAAGGGGAGGGAGGCGATGGTCGGGCCGGGCGGCGCACGTACCTGCAGACGGCGCGGAAAGGAGCGGCGCCGTGGACGAAGGTGATGGCGACGGTGACGGCCTGCTGCGGCGTGGCGCGGTCGACGGCGACAGCGTGGACGACGGCGACGGCGAGCTAGCGGCCGGAGCTTCGTCTTCGCGCGCGTCGTCTGCGGGAAAGTGTGAAGTGTGGAAATTTGGGGATTTTTGCTCGCGGCCAAGTGAAATCGAGCCGAACCCCCCTTTGGTACCGGTTGGTACCACCAACCGGTACGAAAGACCTTTCGTACCGGTTGGTGGTACCAACCGGTATCAAAGGGTTTTTTTTGTTTTTCTTTTTTCTTTACTGTTTTCTTTTTCTTTTGCTGTTTCTTTTTCTTTTCTGTTTCTTTTCTTTTCTTTTCCTGTTTCGTTTTCTTTTATTTTCTTTTTCTTTTTTGTTTCTTTTTCTTTTCTTTTCTATTTCTTTTCTATTTATTTTTTCTATTGCTTTTCTATTGCTTTTCTTTTCTTTTCTTTTTATTTTTTCTATTGCTTATCTTTTTCTTTTCTTTTCTACTCCCTCCGTCCCAATTTAATTAACTTGCTTGTAATTTTGCGCAAAACCCCCTACCATTTTCTGCCTGCTACTGGATCATAGTTTCACCGTCGTTGTATGTGAGATTGGTTTCCGCGGACTGGAATTGGATGGATCGGCCATGCTCCGCTCGCGGGATTGGAACGCGTTCGTTAACCCCCGGATTAGCGGTGATGCGTTGCGACTTGGTGGTGCTCCTCTCCCGCTTCCCCGCGCTGGGAATGCCGGATCCGACCAGCGGCGTCGCGCTCGGACGGAGTCCGCCGCCTAGCCCCACGACGGGCGTCGCGCCGCAACGGAAGGCGCCGCCCGCTCCCCCCATGGCCGTCGCGCTCCGGCGGAACGCAGCGACTGCGGCGCGGCCCAGCGAGAACGCCATTGCTCTGGCTGCGCGCGGCACGACGCTGGCCAAGGCGCTGGCAGGGCGGATGGTGGTGGGCCCCGGCGAGGTGGATCTGGACAAACTAGGAGTGCGCTATCAATATTTTCAATTAGTTAGGACTAAAATGTAATATTGATTTTCTGAACGTTTTCCCCTCCCCAAGTTAATTAAATTGGGACGGAGGGAGTATTTATTTTTTGTATTTCTTTTCCTTTTCATTTCTGTTTCTTATCTATTTCTTTTCTTTACTCCCGCCACGACGCCATCCGCGGGGGAAAGTTTCCCGCCCCGATGTCGCGCGGGAAACTTTCCCGCCATAATGTCGCGCGTGGGAGAAAAAAAGAAAGAAAGGGCGGGAATAAAATTTTATTACGATTGAACTCGAATTAAAATACATAGTTTAACTGAAAATTAAAGATACATGGCCAAATTCTACCAAGGAGTCATTAGTCCAGCCTCCCTGTAGTCGCCACTGTAGTCGTCATAGTCGCCGTCATCATCGTCGCGGCATCGGGGTCGCGGTACTCTCCGGTCGGCGGGTGAGCACGCGTGTGGGTGAGGGTAGCGCAGGCGGGGGCCACGGTAGGCCATGACGCCTGGAGAGTCCGGCGCGCCACCACAGCCGACGGCCGGCCTCATTGAAGTTCGAAGGAGGCGGACCGCCCTCCTCATGCCTGGAAAGCGCCCTCTCACGCCGATTGATGAAGAAGCTTTCCCAAGTCGGGCTGTAGTCGGGATGCCACTGGGGATTCCTCCGCTGGGCGTGAGCTCGAAGTAGTAGTGGTTCGTGATGGCCATCTCGCGCCACACCTAGAGGGACTGGAGGGACCGGTACGCCTCCGACGCTTAGCAACCAGCCGGTCGGGACGCGGTAGCCCGGCGGGGGGTAGTTCGAGGCGCAAAGCGCCTCCGCCTCCGGGGGTTAGAGATGCGATGGAAGCCATGGGAGAGAATGATGAGGTTTGCAGATATGAGTCTAGATGTGATATGTAAATGGTGGCTAAGCCTACATATATATAGTGAAAAAATGGCGGGAAGAAAGAGGCGGGAACCGGTGGAAAGCGCGGGAAGAAAATAGGCGGGAAGACAGAGGCAAACCTTTAGTACCGGTTGGTGGGTGCAATCGGTACTAAAGGTGTTTTTCTGTCATGTAACAAAACTGTCGGTGGGATAAGGACGCGTGGGTAACCTTTAGTACCTGGTGGGTGCAACCGTACTAAAGCCAAGGATAAGGACTGTCGATGAGATAAAGTATGTAGCGCACGACGCCCGTCGGTGGGATAAGGACGCGTGGGTAACCTTTTACTGGTGGGTGCAACTGTACTAAAGTGTCGGCAGATAAGGACGTTGGGTAACCTTTAGTACCGGTTGGTGGGTGCAACCGGTACTAAAGCTGTCAGGATAATATTGAAGAAGGATGGTGGGAACACCAACTCGAAGCTGACTAGACATTGGACCACATCCTTCTGTAAATTTTGTAGAGTAAGTGGATTGATCACCTTCGAGAAATTGCATTGAGGAACGCACATAGCTTCACAATGGGTACTCGAACATTTTCCGGCAGAAGCCCCCTCAATGCAACCGGAAGTAATTGTGTCATAATCACGTGGCAGTCATGAGACTTTAGGTTTTGAAACTTTTTCTCCGACATGTTTATTATTCCCTTTATATTCGACGAGAAGCCGGGACCTTGATGCTACTCAGGACTTCAAAAAAGATCTCCTTCTCCTCTTTGGTAAGAGCATAGCTGGCAGGACCTTGATACTTCTCTGGATTCAGGTTGTTTCCTTCGTGGATACTTTGCTGGTCCTGCCGTGCATCCGGTGTATCTTTTGTCTTCCCATACACGCCCAAGAAGTTTAGCAGGTTCACGCAAAGATTTTTCGTCACGTGCATCACGTCGATTGCAGAGTGAACCTCTAAGAATTTCCAGTAGGGTAGCTCCCAAAATATCGACTTCTTCTTCCACATGGGTACGTGTCCGTCAACATCATGCGGAACAGATTGTCCGCCGGGACCCTTTCCAAAGATCACTTCTAAATCCTTGACCATATCATATATAACTTCCCCATTAGGGCGGGTAGGCTTGGTTCGGTTATCTGCCTCACCTCCGAAATGCTTTCCTCTCTTTCTTACGTGATGTTGTTTTGGAAGAAATCGACGATGCCCAGGTACACATTCTTGTTTCCCAAATAAATACTATCAGTCTCACCTAAACAGTGTGTGCATGCATTGTATCCCTTGTTTGACTGCCCTGAAATGTTACCAAGAGCAGGCCAATCATTGATGGTTACAAATAACAACGCTCGTAGGTTAAATTCCTTTTGTTCGTGCTCATCCCACACAGGTACACCTTCGTCACGCCACAACTCTAAAAGTTCTTCAACCAATGGCCTCAGGTACACATCAATGTCGTTGCCGGGTTGCTTCGGGCCTTGGATGAGCACCGGCATCATAATGAACTTCCGCTTCATGCACAACCAAGGAGGAAGGTTATAGATACATAGAGTCACTGGCCAGGTGCTATGACTGGAGCTCTGCTCCCGAAAGGATTAAAGCCATCTGTACTTAGACCAAATCTTAAGTTCCTTGCGTCATCTGAAAATGACTTGAACTCTCTGTCGATTTTCTCCACCTGCGACCCGTCGCGGGGTGTCTCAGCATCACATCTTTCTTACGGTCCTCTTTGTGCCATCGCAACAACTTGGCATGCTCTTTGTTCTGAACAAACGTTTCAACCGTGGTATTATAGGAGCATACCACATCACCTTCGCAGGAACCCTCTTCCTGGGGGTGGACTCACCCTCAACATCGCCAGGGTCATCTCGCCTGATCTTATACCTCAATGCACTACATACCGGGCATGCATTCAAATTCTCGTACTCCCGCGGTAGAGGATGCAGTCATTGATGCATGCATGTATCTTTTGCACCTCTAATCCTAGAGGGCAGACAACCTTCTTTGCTTCGTACGTGCTAGAGGGCAACACGTTCTCCCTGGAAGCATCTTCTTTATTATTTTCAGCAACTTTTCAAATCCCTTGTCGAAGTACCATTCTCTGCCTTCCATGCAGCAATTCCAGCGTGGTACCAGCTTTTTCTGACCATTTTCGCAATTTGGGTACAACAGTTTGTTGTGATCCTCTAACATTTTCTCCAACTTCAACCTCTCCTTTTCATTTCCGCAGTTCATCTTCGCATCAAGAATGGCCCGACCCAAATCGTCATCCGGGTCATCAAAAATCGGCTCATCGAAAATGAGCTCTTCTTCAGCTTCGTCTTCCCCCATTCTACTACCACCGTCTTCAGTGAATAAGGGATAGTTGTCACTATCCTCTTCTTCTTCGTTGTCTTCCAATATAACCCCTCTTTCTCCGTGCTTGGTCCAACAATTATAGCTGGGCATGAAACCATTCTCCAGCAGGTGGACGTGAAGGGTCTTCGAGGTAGAGTAATCCTTCATATTCTTACAGGAACTACATGGACAATACATGAAACCATTCGACCGCCTGTTTGCCTCAGCCACGTTGAGAAAATAATGCATGCCAGTAATGAACTCGGGATGGCACCGGTCACCGTACATCCATTGTCGACTCATCTGCATTTTATATGTATATCAAAAATCATTAAGTACACAACATCATGGATATATGAGTGACCAACTTAATTAATATTCAAGTTCATCACATAAAACTAAGTTTTTTTATAAAAAAGAAGAGGCTCACCGAGGTGGTACGGTGCCGGCTAGGGGACGACGCTAGCGATCGACGGCGGTGAGGACGGGGATGATACTAATTAAAACCTACAAAACATACCATAATTTCAGCTCAAATTGCATATAAAAAAATAAAATCACTAACTTAGGCATTTCATCGAACACCTTGATTGCACTACAAAAATAGTACGAGTTAAAACTACCAAAGAACTGAGCTAAATTAGGAACGCCGGAAGGAAGGATGATATTGCTAACCCTTGGATAGATGTATGCCGTTAATCTTGTTAAAATGGTGGAGAAAAATAAAGATTATTGGAGTGTGTGAGAGGTGGAGAAAAATTTAGAGTGTGAGGAAGATGAGAAAAATGAGAGCCAGCAGGGGGCTCGGGACGAGCTGGGCGATTTTGATATGGCTGGGTACCCTTTGGTACCGGTTCGTGTTACGAACCGGTACCAAAGGTCCAGCCCGGGCCCCACCACGCGTCTGAATTTTCTAAGACCTTTCGTACCGGTTCTAACACGAACCGGTAAGAAGCCCCTCCCAAACCGGTGAAAGCACCTGAGCCCTAACCGGTTCAAATGGGGTACCAATGGCTTAGATGGATGTGAGGTTTTCTACTAGTGTATGGTTCCTTCACATTTGACAATGTGAAGTACTCATTGTATGACTCTGTGTATCTTTTTAAAAATGGTGATCCTGAACCGTACATTGGAAAGATATTGAAGATATGGCAGCAAAATCAAGCTAAGAAAGTAAAAATTCTTTGGTTTTTCTCCCCGGATGAGATCAGAAGTTACTTAAGCGGTCCTGTGGCGGAGAAGGAGATATTTCTTGCTTCTGGTGATGGCACTGGCCTTGCTGATATCAATCCACTGGTAGTTTTTTCCTTCTTTATTCATAGATTTGTGTTTCCTTATGATTGGATAGACCCACAAATCATAAATGTAATTTTAAGTTAAATAGTTCCAATCTTCATAAATAAAAGGTTGGTTAACACTTTGTGGAGTATATTTGGCAATAGATGTGAACTCTAGGCACAAGGAAAGCCTGAGTGAGCTGCATCATTCCTGGCTTTGCTCATTTGCAAAATCTAAGCTGAACTAGCTTGGTAAGGAAAGCAGTTCAACAAGCATGTGAACATCTCTATTAGGGTTCAACAGTTACACTTTCAATCTACTTTGGCACATCACTGCTAATTCAGTTCATTTTTAACCCTTCTTACAACTAAAATGTTCTAATTTAGCCATTTGTTCATCACTCAATTAGGAAGCTATTGCTGGAAAATGCACTGTTGTTTGCCTTTCAAAGGATGAGAGGAATTGCCAGCCTACTTCAAGGGAACAAGAAGTTGCTGATTATATCTTCTATAGGTTCTTCGATGTTGGAAACTGCACACTTTCTGATAAAGTACCTGAAAAAATTGGAGGGCTGGAAGGTCAGTCTAGGATCCAGATCTTGTTCATGCATTGGATCACATATATTCATATTCCGTTTGCCCAATACGTTGTATCCATGTACATCTCAAATTATTCTCCTTCTGATGCAGTCAACAGTCTGCTTAATCCTAAAGACGAGCAAGTTACATGCTATCCGGATCAGGATACGGAAGGCATGGATCAGAAGTTGGGTGCAGGTCTGGTTGCACCCCTTCCACAGTCAGCGGTTGAGATGGAGGATGAAAATCCAGTTGCTGCAGTGACCCCTCCCCAGTCAGGGGCTATTCCTCTCCCTCCAGCAGTCAAAGAGAAGGTTGCTGCCGTTCCTCTCCCCCCAGCAGTTAAGGAGGGTGTTCCCAAACCAACACAAGATATTCCTAAACGCACACAGAAAGATCTTTCTGAGAAGATGCCTTCCAAGAAGTTGAAATTATCCCAAGATCTTACAGGATCGAGTGTGGCCCCAGTTCCTGACGTGAAAGTTCGCCCTGGTCCTCTGGAACTAACGACAAGACAGGCTGTTGTAAGTTTCCTAAACTAATAAAGAACTGTTTTGACATATTTCTTTGTGAGCATATTATAAACATGTAAAACACATGTGCCACCTCTTGTATTCTTTGTTCCGTTGCACTCATTGAAACTGAAATCAAGTTGATCGCTATCCAACTCCATCATATCACAAATTGAACACACAAAATGATAAGCAATATTTTGGTTCCTTGGTGAAATACGAAATTTCTTATAGGGCTTCTCTTGTTTGCAGCATTTTAGTTGACAGATTTTACCAGTCCATATGTCGAAGACACATTACTGGCCTACAAGCTTCATACATGTCCTTAGCTGTCTTAAACATCTTAAATGCATGCATTTGGATGCAATATTGCTTTATCTAGGTAGAAGTATGTCTGAATTTATCATTGTACTGAAAATTACCGATTTGCTATAGCACAGTCTCTTGAAACTGCTGCCATGCACTACAACGTGTATTTGGGGGCAATGTCTGTAGCACATATTCCTTTTCAGATTTGGTATCCAAAATCTTCTTTCTCTTTCAGCTATATTTCTTACATCAGTGGGTTGAGTCTTGGGCAAATAATGGTATATTTGTACACAACAAGCAGACGTGCTTCACAGTTATGAATTAGTTTGCTTTAAGGTTTTATTCTGTATTTGGCCGAACATTATCTGCATTTGCTGTTGAGATTTGACCAATGCTAGTCATGAGTGGGTTAAAAGGGATAAACCATAAACAAGTTCTCGTTTACAATTTCTCCATGTTTTCTTCCGTGTGCTGATACACTTCTATACTATTTAACAGGACCGAAGCAAATGGTTCAAACCTCGTGTGAGTTATCTCTCTTCGCTGTAGAGTTGCTTGCATATATGCTATGCCTGATGACACATTTGTTTTATCTGCACTTGATAAGCTGTTTAGTCAAAAGTAGAATATGCTTTGAGCTCTATGTTACTGTATATTAAATGAAATTATGCTTTGGCTTTCAGTTATATGTTAGTCTGTTAAATGAAATTTGCAGCCATGGGATGAGGAACTACAAGTGTCTGATGAGGAGGGGAGACTAGTGTATATCCAGAATCTGGACATACAGTTTGCAGCTTCTGACATAGTGGTACCATGTTCTCTTTATCTATTTGGTTGTCAGGAAGCCCAAGCTGCATTTTGTTCTCTATTGTATTTCCTGGCCTAGAAGTATCATCTTCTTGAATAGCTTAAGCTCTATGTTCTGTTGCACAATTGTCACTGTGTACACTTTAATTTCTGCTTGCTTAACTTCTACATTCTTCCAAAGTGTACCTTCATATTTACTACTCCCTACAATCCATAATATTTGTCACTGATTTAGTACAGCTTTGTACTGAATCAGCGACACTTATTTTGGATCGGATGGAGTACTTTATTTTTCTGCTATAGAAAGTAAAAAAAATGTTGTATATATTATATTCATTGGCAAGTTGGTGCGGGCATGGGGGGACATGTGGAGAATGTAGGGATTTGAAAAAGTTGATGAATTCTTTGTTCATATCCATTTTCTTTTGCTCAAGAATCTTTGTCAACCCTGTTTAGCACCCATTCTACTCCTTTTGAGTATCACACTATCAATCTAATGAATATTTCTCATGATAATCATATGCTTGCAGGAACTTATTCGTGAGGCGCTTCAACTAACTTGTAGAGCTCGGCCTATAAACCACCCGACCTATGATGATCCCAACAATGGTGAGTGAGTTTTGTTTGCAAGTTCACTCTTCTACACAAAGTCTACATGTTTGAGGTAACCTTCTTTTTAAATACAGCTTAAACAATTTTCCTTCTTATTTTTAGGAAAAGCTTATGCTGTATTTAAATCTAAAAAAGCTGCTGATGTTGCTATTTCGAAGATCAATTCAGGCTTGGTAGTGGGTGGAAGGTAACTGACTTTGTTGCGTTGATACTTGTTGGAATGATGAAATCTACCGTACTTTGTTTGAGTGAGGTCATGTAATGAATTTCATATCAAGTGTTGCTACTCTGTTTGTTATTTTCTGATGGCTCCTTCAAACCAACTGGAAAAGATGGATCAAAACTAATATTGCATTATATTACCAATTGCTACTACCATGAGCACCAATTTATGTGTTTTAGTTCTTTGTTTAGTTGGCAAATCAAACAGGGACTGTGCACGTGCAACATTGCAATTGATGGTTAGACAGTTTGTTGATACAGTTTGTATGTGACTGCCACTTGCACTACCCAGTTTTATTGTATAGCTCAGTATGAAATATTCCTTGTGTTCCAAAATAAGTAGCTTAACTTTTTCTAGATACAAATATATCTACACATTGAAATGCGTCTAGATACGGCATATCTAGACAAAACTAAG
The DNA here is from genome assembly GCA_030979885.1 of Lolium multiflorum. Taxonomy (NCBI): domain Eukaryota; kingdom Viridiplantae; phylum Streptophyta; class Magnoliopsida; order Poales; family Poaceae; genus Lolium; species Lolium multiflorum. The sequence continues at coordinate 52,645,493 of CM061748.1, forward strand.
TCACTTATTTTGAAAGGGAGATAATAAGTAACTTTGTTTAATTTGGTTTTCTTTTGTTAACCCACTGATTCTTACAATTTGTATTACTTGCAGACCACTTTACTGCAGCAAAGGGTTACTTAAGATTAAAAAACCTTCAGGAGCTCTAGTTGGGCACTTAACCATCAGTGATCAGAAAATGAGTCAAAGACAACGAGAAGACCAGGTGCTGATGGTGTTTTAAAATTAATCCTGTCACAGTTATTTCTTTTCTGAATATGATATTTATGCAACTATTGTTCTTTCTGCAGAAGAAGGCAGTATCGACCTCACATTGCTCTCAACCAAACACAATAGAATATGACCTAGCATTGGACTGGATGTTTGTCCGAGAAAAGCAAGCAAGAAAGTTCAGTATACTTCATATGGTAATTGCAGTTCCTCTGTGCTTTCAATATTTGTACGGGGGTTTATAAATTAAGACCTTAAGTTTGCGTGTTGATATTTTCTGTAGAAGCACGTAGATGAGAGGAAGTCGTTTGCAGCAAAGATTGGGAAGTAGCGTTATTGGAATTGCTTAATCAACGGGAACCAGTCTGTTTTTCTGTGGGAGTAGAAGATGACTATCGCCGCCGCGGCCTCAATAAATCTTGGAAAAAATATTGCTTAGCTTTTTAGGCAAAACGGAGTTTCTGGTATAAATGGGGGCCTGAGGCGACGCTCGAGGGGCGAACGAGGTTGGGTGGCGGGCCCAACCAGGTAGGGCGCGCCACATGTGCCCGTTTGCACCTCGTGGCCCCTCTCGCGTGGTTCTTTCTACGGGTGAAAAACTGATAAGGTATTTTTCCCTTGATTTTTAGCGATCTAATCTTGTTGAAGCGGACTTCATACTCACAATTCTGGTTTTCCACATCCCACACGAGGGCTTGGAACCTATCCAGCTGTGTGAGGATGTGAAAGATCTTCTCCTCCGTGTCCTTGATTCTTGCTTCATAGGCTTGAACCTTCTTCTTCATCTCGATGTTCATCTGATGATGAGCATTAAAACTACGTTCGATCACAGTACCATACGTGAAGACGGTGTCCTTTAGAATTTTCAGCCTTTCCTCCATTGGTGCCCTTGGTCTTCGGGGCTTTCACCTCCTCCATGAGCAACACCCCCTCCTTCAAGGTCAAAGTCTTCAGCGGAGCCACCACGGAGCTGAGGTAGCGGTTCACCACGCCCATCTCCTTGGAGCCTTCACCTCCAAGATTGGATCCGGAGCTTGATATGATCAAAAAGCTGAAAGTTCTGGACAAGAAAAACAAGTTTCGCTTGAAAAGACTCGATGCGAGATTAGATCGGCAGGGGCCGTATGTATGGACGATTTTTAGGTAAAAATGAAGAGTTTGAGTCGAAAAGGGGGTGAAAAGAAAGTCCAAGGTGCGGACGACCTTGGGTGGCGCGTCCAACTAGGTAGGGCGCGCCATCTGGGCTCTTTTGCTCCTCGTGACTCCGTTTCGCCCAAATCTTTCGCGAATCTTTCTTATTTTGCAAAAAGGTTACTATCCTAAAATATGAAAAGATTCCGAGATCGCTACGTACCAGATCTCGACTTTTATTGGTTTCTAGAAATTCTCGGCGATGATAACTTCCAAAGTTCGGAGATGTAACTCTTTCACATTCCCTATGAAGTGTTCTCCTTCAATATAATATTTACGACGTTGTCCATTAACAACATGAGGTTTACCTTTGCAATCTCCATGGAAACAGATGGCTCTGGAGTGATACACCGCTTGTACAACCAATGGATCCCGCCATCTCGATGCTAGTTTGTCTGCAGAGAACTTGAAACGAAAATTAAACAATAATATTTGGTCTCCTACTTTGAATTCCTTCCTCTTTATCCTTTTGTCGTGCCAAATTTAACCTTTTCTTTAAACAATCTAGCACTTTCATAAGCTTCATTTCTCTATTCATCTAAAAGGTTTTGTCTAGGATTCTCTTTTCTCCTGCAGTTTTAAAATCAAAGTTAAGCTTCTTAATGATCCACCTAGCTTGTGTTCTAACTATACAGGTAAATGACACGCTTTTCTATAGATCATTCTATAAGGAGACATTTTCATAGGAGTTTTAAAAGTAGTTTTATAAGCCAGTAATGCTTCTTTGATTTTAGTTGGCCAACTAGACCTAGACTTATTAACAGTCTTTTTTAATATAAGCTTTATTTCTCTTTTCCTCAATTCAATTTGACCACTAGTTTGTGGGTGATATGGAGACGCTACTCTATGATTAACACCATATATAGCTAAGATTTTTCTAAAAACTTGATGAATAAAGTGAGAACCACCTTCAGTAATTAAAAATTTAGGTACGTACTCCAAACCTAGGAAGAATGATATCCTTCAACATCTTCATGCAGTAGCATGGTCAGCACCCTTTGTCAGAATTGCTTTCGCCCACTTAATAACATAATCCACTGCAACCAAAATCTGAGTATGCTGCGTTTTGGAGGCAGAAAATGGCCCCATAAAGTCGAATCCTCACAAATAAAATGGTTCAAGAGGTAATGTATAATTCATAGGCATTTCATTTCTCTTACCAATGATCCCAACACGTTTACATTTATCACAAGCTTTTACATAAGTAAAACAATCTTTAAATAAAGTAGGCCAATATAATCCAGATTGCAATACCTTTGCAGCTGTGCGGTCTCCCGCGTGGTGGCCTCCATAAGGGTTGTCATGGCAATATTTTATAATACTATGTTGTTCAAACTCGGGTACACAACGTCTAATAATACCATCAAATCCCTTCTTATAAAGAAAAGGATCATTCCAAAAGTAATGTCTAAGATTATAAAATATTTTTTTCTTTGTTGATAAGTAAAACGAGGTGGTATAACTGTCTCAATAATAAAATTAGCATAATCAGCGAACCATGGGAAAGCTACTCTTGCACTAGACACATTAATATTTTGTTCATTAGCAAAGCTATCATTAATATGGGTTAGATCATCTAAAATGTTTTCCATTCTCACCCTTTCTATCAACAATATGTAAATCAAAATTTTGCAATAATAAAATCCATCTAATAAGTCTAGGCTTAGCATCTTTCTAATTCATAGGATATTTAATAGCAGAATGATGAGAGTGCACAATAATTTTAGAATCTACTATGTAAGGTATAAATTTATCACAAGCAAAGATCAGAGCTAATTTTTTTCAGTAGCAGCATAATTTTTTTGGGCGCCAACAAGAGTCTTGCAAGCATACTATATAACATTAAGTTTCTTATCAACTCTTTGTCTCAAAACAGCACGTACCGCATAATCACTTGCATCACACATAATTTCAAAAGGTAAATTCCAATCAGGTGGTTGAACTCTAGGAGCACTAATTAAATCATTCTTTAAAATATTGAAAGACTCCACCCGATCATCATAAAAAAATGGAACATCCTTTTATAAAATATTATTAAGAGGCTTTGATATTTTAGGAAAGTCCTTAATGAATGTTCTATAAAACCTAGCATACCCAAGGAAATCTCTTATATCTTTAATATCCCGCGGATATGGTAGCTTCTCTATGGCTTCTATCTTTGGGCGGTCCATTTCAATACCTCTTCCAGATACTCGATGACCAAGGACTACATGTTTTGTAACCATAAAATGGCACTTCTAGCTCCCAATTAAGGACTAGGTTTTGATCCTCACACCGCTGCAGAAATTTGTTAAGATTGAATAAGAAATTATCGAAAGGGTTACCATAGACAGCAAAAATATCCATAAATACTTTCATAATCTTCTCACTATTATGCATCTTTCAAAAGTAGCAGGAGCATTATATAAACTAAAAGGCATTCTTCTATAAGCAAAAGTATCAAATGGAAAGTAAAAGTAGTCTTTTCTTGATCATCTTTGTGCACAGGTATTTGAGAAAAACCAGGATAACCATCAACGTAGAAAAAATGCGAATACTTAGATAATCTTTCTAATATTTGATCAATAAAAGGTAAAGGATAATGATCATTACGAGTAGTTTTATTTAATTTTTTGAAATCAATGCGCATTCTATAGTCAGTAATTCCACCTTTCTTAGGCACACAATGAATATGACTTACCCATTTACTACCAGCTATATGATAAATAATACGAGCCTCAATAAGTTTGATTACCTCTTTTCTTACCACTTTCTTCATTTTTGGATGAAGACGGCGTTGATAATCAACAACGGGCTTTGCATGTTCTTTCAAATTAATCTTATGCATGCATAGAGCTGGACTTATACCTTTGAGATCATCAAGAGAATATCCAATGGCCGGCTTATGGGCAAGCAATACCTCCAGTAA
>CM061748.1:52654801-52731306 GCA_030979885.1 Lolium multiflorum
TTCTTATGCTAACTAACTCAAGTGGGAACATTAGTGTCATTCCCACAACTTAGTGTGTTTCAATTCAAGTCACCATGTCAAATTCAACATTCCTTTTCAAGAAAAGATCTGACGATGGAACAGATGGCCTTTCCAATCGTCCGTAACCGTGGACACGGCTATTCGAATAGATTTACACTCTGCAGAGGTTGCACACTTGTGCCACACCATTTGATTACATCCATCAGGGATAGCCCTGAATAATCGTAACTCAGTACGCGGATCATCAACCCTAACCTTTCACTTACACACCCTAGTATAGGCACCTCTCCCCATGAGCTTGGCCTCCCGGTGAAGACAAACCGTCAAACTGCAGGGCTTGGGCCGACAATTCACCTCATTCACGTCATTTTTCATCATTTCACATTCAACGGAGGCAGCCTCGGCATAACCCCTATGACGCTTGTTTAGAGGGAACCCATACTAAGATATATAAATTTCCAGTTAAGCCCTACCCATAATCAGGTATTGTGGGGGTACTTGTAAATTGGAATGGTATCGCATCCGAACCCAACCATCTGTTTTTATCAACTTCATCAAATCATTCATGTCATTCAAGTCACCTTCAAATCTTTCAAAGTCATTTCATTTCACAATGTTCCCATCTAGAGTAGTCAATTTTATTTGTTTAGCACTAGCCACTAGTCATGAGGGGTGCTAACTAGCTTTGATTGCCCTAGGCTAACTTTGATGATCTTGTTCTACTCTAGACCAAGTGAATCATGAATCAAAAAGTACTTTGATAAAACAAAAGCAAAAAAGCTTGTAAGTAAAAGCTTGTAAGTAGAAACTTGGGATGGGTTCATTAAGCATAAAGTAAAATGTGGGGTGCCTTGCTCTTGTAGAGCTTTGCACTTTGCAAGAATATTAGCTTGCCTTGGTTGGTGTATTGATCAAAGTGGTCTTTCTCTCCTTGGAAGTAGACCTCCTCCTCCTCTTGATACTCCTCGGTACTAGCGTCTAAAAACGAATACGATGTACACAATCACCACACAAAGCTTAAACACTAGACTAAGCACACACATGAGTCACACAAGCTAGGCTAGCATAACAACATGGTTATTAGGTTGGTTGACTTTGTTTTCTTCTTGAGAAAAATAATTTCCTCTCATTACAAATATTAATTAAGGTTTCTATTTAAATTTTTTGGAGAAATAATTTCCTCTCATTGAATCTTGTTAAGATTTAATCTCCTCAAATGATAATGTATGACCTAGGTTGACCAAGGTCAACTTCTACATAATCATCATTTGGGAAAATGATTTAAATGAGGTGCTACACCTCATGCAATTTAATACTAACATTATAATGATTTAATGTCATCAAATAATTTAATATGAGATTCATTTGACCATAGTCACTACCTCATATTGAGTTATTTGGGACAAGATTTAAATGAGAAAATAGCTCCATGATACGTCCCAAACGTATCTATAATTTCTTATGTTCCATGCTACTTTTATGACAATACTTGCATGTTTTATACACACTTTACATCATTATTATACATTTTCCGACACTAACCTATTAACAAGATGTCAAAGCGCCAGTTGTTGTTGCTTTTTGGTTTCAGAAATCCTACAAAGGAAATATTCTCGAATTGGACGAAATCAACGCCCAGGTCTTATTTTTCCACGAAGCTTCCAAGACCGAGGGAGAAACGAAGTGGGGCCACGGGGTGCCGCCACACTAGGGCGGCGCGGCCTAGGGCCCGCGCGGCCCTGCCGTGTGGGGCCCCCATGACTCCTCCGACTCCGCCCTTCCGCCTACTTAAAGCCTTCGTCGCGAAACAACCTGTACCGAGAGCCACGATACGGAAAACCTTCCAGACGCCGCCGCCAATCCCATCTCGGGGATTCAGGAGATCGCCTCACCCTGCCGGAGAGGGGAATCATCACCGGAGGGCTCTACATCATCATGCCCGCCTCCGGATTGATGCGTGAGTAGTTCATCCTTGGACTATGGGTCCATAGCGTAGCTAGATGGTTGTCTTCTCCGCTTGTGCTATCATTGTTTAGATCTTGTGAGCTGCCTAACATGATCAAGATCATCTATTTGTAATGCTACATGTTGTGTTTGGTGGGATCCGATGAATCTAGAATATTATGTCAAGTTGATTATCAATCTATCATATATGTGTTGTTTATGTTCTTGCATGCTCTCCGTTGCTAGGCTCTGGCCAAGTTGATACTTGTAACTCCAAGAGGGAGTATTTATGCTCGATAGTGGGTTCATGCCTCCATTTAATCTGGGACAGTGACAAAAGTTCTAAGGTTGTGGATGTGTTGTTGCTACTAGGGATAAAACATCGATGCTTTGTCAAAGGATATTTGTGTTGATTACATTACGCACCATACTTAATGCAATTATCTGTTGTTTACAACTTAATACTTGGGTGCGGATGCTAACCCAAAGGTGGATTATTTAGGCATAGATGCATGCTGGATAGCGGTCTATGTACTTTGTCATAATGCCCCGATTAAATCTCATAGTAATCATCATTGATATGTATTGAATCTTTATTTGTCAATTGCCCACCTGTAATTTGTTCACCCAGCATGTTAGTTATCTTATTGGAGAGACACCACTAGTGAACTGTGGACCCCGGTCCATTCTTTTACATCTGAATACATCTATGCAATCATTGTTCTTTATTGTTCTTTGCAAACAAACACCATCTTCCACTTGATACGATTAATCCTTTGCTTTCAGCAAGCCGATGAGATTGACAACCTCACTGTTACGTTGGGGCAAAGTATCTTGATTGTGCTGTGCAGGTTCCACGTTGGCGCCGATTTCACTGGTGTTGCGCCGCACTACACTCCTTCACCAACAACCTTCACGTGCTTCTTGGCTCCTACTGGTTCGATAACCTCGGTTTCTTTCTAAAGGAAAACTTGCTGCTGTACGCATCACACCTTCCTCTTCGGGTTCCCAACAGACGTGTGCTTCACGCGTTATCACTCCCATATTATTTAATAAATACTTTTGAACAATTTAGATGGACTAGAAATGGCCATAGAGCCATTTTTTAATCTAGACTATGATCATACAAACAACTATGTCATATTTTTATATATTTTAATAGACAATATGAAATGTGATTTATGAGAGTTGGAATCAACTTAAAAGCATTTTTGGTTGATTTTTTATAATTTTTTGAATTTGCAAAAGGCCCTGCCTTGTTATTTTTGTCACATTATTTCTATAAATAATCTAGGGTTGAGACCAGTGAGGTTGTTTAGAAAATTTCATAAGCTTTCCAAATATATAAAATTTGCTAAATTTGGCCAAGTAGATTTGATTCTATTTATATTTGAAATTTCATGCAGTAAGCAAATTGATTAATTCGAAATATTCAAATTTGAATTAAGTGGGTTGGCTGGAAACGAAACTGGGCCTAATCCGTTAAAAACGCAAAGGCCAGCCCACCACGCGTCCAGCATGCGTGGGCTGCCTGACAGAGTGGGGGCCACTCGTCAGCGGGTGGAACTCACCGAAACGGTACAGGGCTGGGAGACGTTGGATGAGACGATGATCGAACGGTGGAGTGTCGTCGTTGTCGGCGAGAAGCGGGCGCTGGCTCGGCGGAGGTAGGGGTAGGCGGCGATCCTGGGCTCCGGCGATCGACGGCGTTGGTGCAGGGAGATGTTGCGGACGACGGCGAGGCGGCTGGTACCGACGACGACTCCAATGGTGGCCGAAATCGGCGGTGCCCTTCTCAGCACCGCCGCGGGCTCTGATACGTCTCCAACGTATTTATAATTTCTTATGTTCCATGCTAGTTTTATGACAATACCTACATGTTTTGTTCACACTTTATGATGTTTTGATGCATTTTCCGGAACTAACCTATTAACAAGATGCCAAGTGCCAGTTCCTGCTGTTTTTGGTTTCAGAAATCCTACAAAGGAAATATTCTCGAATTGGACGAAATCAACGCCCAAGATCTTATTTTCCCCGGAAGCTTCCAGAGCGAGGCGCCAGGGGAGCCGGGGGCCCCACCCCACGGGCGGCGCGGACCACCCGCGCCCCCTATGGTGTGGCCCCACCAGGCCCTCCGAGGCTGCCCTTTCGCCTACATAAAGTCTCCGTCGCGAAAACCCTAAACAGATAAGCCACGATACGAGAAAAGTTCCAGAGCCGCCGCCATCGCAAAGCCAAGATTCGGGGACAGTCTCTGTTCCGACGAGGACGGGAATTGCCCCGGAAGGCATCTCCATCGACACCACCGCCATCTCCATCAACGCTGCTGCTCCCATGATGAGGAGGGAGTAGTTCTCCCTCGAGGCTAATCTCTCTCTGTACCCCAATACAATGATCTCATGAATTGCTTTGCATGATTGAGATCCATATGATGAGCTTTGTATCGCTATTAGTCTATGTGCTACTCATGTGATGTTATTAAAGTAGTCTATTCCTCCTTCATGGTGTAAAGGTGATAGTGTGTCCATCGTGTAGTTCTTGGCGTAGGTTATGATCATAATCTCTTGTAGGTTATGGAGTTAATTATCACTATGATAGTATTGATGTGATCTATTCCCCCTTCATAGTGTAATGGTGACAGTGTGTATGCTATGTTAGTACTCGGTTTAAATTGCAAAGATCTATTATGCTCTAAGGTTACTTAAATATGAATGCTGAATGTTGTGGCGCTTGTTAACTCCGGCTTGAGGGAGCTCTTGTAGCCCTACACAATAAATGGTGTTTGTCATCCAACAAAAGAGTGTATGTAGCACAAATGAGGAGAAGTTATTTATTTATTATGTGATCAATGTTGAGAGTGTCCACTAGTGAAAGTATGATCCCTAGGTCTTGTTTCCAAATACTGCAAACATCGCTTGTTTACTGTTTTACTGCATCTTTACTTCCTGCAATATTACCATCATCTATACCACATGTGTTTTACTATCTCTTCGCCGAACTAGTGCACCTATACATGTGACAAGTGTATTAGGTGTGTTGGGGACACAAGAGACTTCTTGTATCTTAATTGCAGGGTTGCTTGAGAGGACTATCTTTGACCTCTACCTCCCGAGTTCGATAAACCTTGGGTGATTCACTTAAGGGAAACTTGTTGCTATTCTACAAACCTCTGCTCTTGGAGGCCCAACACTGTCTACAGGAAAAGAAGCCCGTAGACATCAAGCTATTTTCTGGCGCCGTTGCCGGGGAGGTAAGGTAAAAGGTATTCACATCCTCTGACTACTAAACTATTTCCTAGCACTATTGGTGTGTGAGTGCTCGAAGGTATCTCCTTTAGATCCTGCAATTGTGTCTTTTTGTTTCTTGTTTTTATTTTCACTAGTTAGGCTTAATGGAAAACAACAAAAAAATTAGAGATCTTTATGAACTTTATCTTGAATTAGGACATGATGTGTTTGAAGAGAAAATTAAAAAATCCATGGAACTTTGTTTGCAAAATAGTTGTAGCAATGTTATTAGCATGAACTCTTTGAACACCATTATTGTTAAAGCTATGGAAGAATTTAAGCTTGGGGAAGCTGGTTGTGATATTTTTAGTCCCCCAAGTTTTGAGGAGAAAATTTACTTTGATGATACTTTACCTCCTATTTATGATGATTATAATGATAGTGGTATTTTGGTGCCACCTACTATGGAGGATAAAGGTTATTATGATTATACCATGCCTGCAATTTATGATGATTACAATGATGGCTATGGTAGTTTTACTCCCACTTTTACTAATAAAATTGATTATGCTTATGTGGAGAGTAATAATTTTATGCATGTGGCTCATGATAAGAATGTTGTATGTGATAGTTATATTGTTGAGTTTGTTCATGATGCTACTGAAAGTTATTATGAGAGAGGGAAACATGGTTATATGCATCTTAATAATATTATTAAGTTTTCCCTCTTTATGTTGAGAATCTTGAAATTGTGCTTGTGTTGCTTTTCTATGCTTGCCACTTTGTTCTTCATGAATTTATTTGTGTAAAAGATTCCTTTTCATAGGAAGTGGGTTAGGCTTAAAGGTGTTTTGAATTTGCTTCTTGATGTTCTCTTTTGCTTCAACTCTTATTTCTTGCGAGAGCATCATTAAAATTACTGAGCCCATCTTAATGGCTATAAAGAAAGCACTTCTTGGGAGATAACCCATGTTTTACTTTATTACTGTATTGTTGAGTCTTGGAAGTTGTTACTACTGTAGCAACCTCTCCTTATCATGTTTTTTGTGCCAAGTAAAGTCTCTATGGTAAAGTTGATGCTAGATTTGGATTGCTGCGCAGAAACAGAATTGCTGTCTGTCACGAATTTGCGTAGAACTCTCTGTATAAAAATCAAAAAAATCTGCCAATTTACGTGCGTGATCCACAGATATGTACGCAACTTTCATTAGTTTTGAGTTTTTCCATTTGAGAAAGTTAAGTGCCTCTGTAAAATTCGTCTTTACTGCTGTTTTGACAGATTCAGCATTTTATTTTGCATTGCCGCTTTTGCTATGTTGAATGAGTTTCTTTGTTCCATTAACTTTCAGAAGCTTTGTGCAATGTCCAGAAGTGTTAAGAATGATTGTGTCACCTCTGAATATATGAATTTTTGATTATGCACTAACCCTCTAATGAGTTTGCTTTAAGTTTGGTGTGGAGGAAGTTTTCAAGGGTCAAGAGAAGAGGATGATATACTATGATCAAGAAGAGTGAAAGGTCTAAGCTTGGGGATGCCCCGTGGTTCATCCCTGCATATTTTAAGAAGACTCAAGCATCTAAGCTTGGGGATGCCCAAGGCATCCCCTTCTTCATCGACAACTTATCAGGTTACTTCTAGTGAAACTATATTTTTATTCCATCACATCTTATGTACTTTACTTGGAGCGTCTGTGTGCTTTTATTTTCGTTTTGTTATTTTCATTCTCTGAATAAATTCATGCTCACGAGGGAGAGAGACACGCTCCACTTTTTCATATGGAACACTTGTGTTCTTAGTTGTGCTTTAATGTTCATGGCGAAGGCTGAAATTGCTTCGTTGATTGCTATTTGGTTGGAATCAAAAAAGGCTTCATATGGTTTTGAATAACTTGATAATTGGCAATTGTTTTGAGCTCTCATTAGATCATGTTTAAGCTTTTGCATCATGTAGTTTAATCTATTAATGGAGAACTACCGTAGAGCTTGTTAAAATTTGGTTTGCATGATTGGTCTCTCTAAGTCTAGATATTTTCTGGTAAAGTGTTTGAACAACAAGGAAGACAGTGTAGAGTCTTATAATGCTTGCAATATGTTCTTGTGTAAGTTTTTGTACCTGTTCATACTTGTGTTTGCTTCAAACAACCTTGCTAGCCCAAACCTTGTACTGAGAGGAAATTCTTCTCGTGCATCCAAACACCTTGAGCCAAAACCCATGCCATTTGTGTCCACCATATCTACCTACTATGTGGTATTTTTCTGCCATTCCAAAGTAAATTACTTGAGTGCTAGCTTTAAAATTTAATTCCTTTATCTTTGCAATATATAGCTCATGGGACAAATAGCTTAAAAACTATTGTGGTGATGAATATGTAGTTATGTGTCTTAGTTCTTATAAGTTGCTTGTTGAGCGGTAACCATGTTTCTGGGGACGCCATCAACTTTTTACCTTTGTTGGATATCATGTGAGATGCTATGCATGTTCGTCTTGTCTGAAGTAAGGGTGATTTTCATGATCAAATGGTTTGAGTATGCATATTGTTAGAGAAGAACATTGGGCCGCTAACCAAAGCCATGTATCATGGTGGAAGTTTTCAGTTTGGACATACAACCTCACTCTCTTATGAGAATATTATCTGTTGTTGAATGCTTATGCATTAAAAGAGGAGTCCATTATCTGTTGTCTATGTTGTCCCGGTATGGATGTCTAAGTTGAGAATAATCAAAAGCGAGAAATCCAATGCGTGTTTTCTCCTTAGACCTTTGTACAGCGGCATAGAGGTACCCCTTTGTGACACTTGGTTGAAACATATGTCATGCAATGATAATCCGTGTTAATCCAAGCTAATTAGGACAAGGTGCGAGCACTATTAGTACTCTATGCATGAGGCTTGCAACTTGTAGGAAGAATTATACATAGCACATATGAATTATTACTACCGTTGACAAAATTGTTTCTATGTTTTCAAAATAAAAGCTCTAGCACAAAAATAGTAATCCATGCTTCCTCTGCGAAGGGCCATTCTTTTACTTTATGTTGAGTCAGTTTACCTACTTCTTTCTATCTTAGAAACAAACACTTGTGTTAACTGTGTGCATTGATTTCTACATGTTTACTTATTGCACTTGTTATACTACTCTATATTGACAAATATCCATGAGATATACATGTTACAAGTTGAAAGCAATTGCTGAAACTTAATCATCCTTTGTGTTGCTTCAATGCATTCTACTTTGAATCTATTGCTTTATGAGTTAGCTCTTATGCAAGTCTTGTTGATACTTGTCTTGAAAGTACTATTCATGAAAAGTTTTGCTATATGATTCATTTTTTAGTCATTATCCTTTGATAGCAATCTATTGCTTTGAATCATACCATTCACCTCATATGCTTTACAATAATGTTGATCAAGATTATGTTGGTAGCATGTCACTTCAGAAATTATTGTTGTTATCGTTTACCTACTCGAGGGCGAGTAGGAACTAAGCTTGGGGATGCTTGATACGTCTCCAACGTATCTATAATTTCTTATGTTCCATGCTAGTTTTATGACAATACCTACATGTTTTGTTCACACTTTATGATGTTTTGATGCATTTTCCAGAACTAACCTATTAACAAGATGCGAAGTGCCGTTCTGTTTTTGGTTTCAGAAATCCTACAAAGGAAATATTCTCTAATTGGACGAAATCAACGCCCAAGATCTTATTTTTCCGGAAGCTTCCAAAGAGCCACGAGGCGCCGTGAGGGGAGCCGGGGGCCCCACCCCACGCGGCGCGGCCTGGACCCCCGGGCGCCCCATGGTGTGGCCCCACCAGGGCCCCTCCGAGGCTGCCCTTTGCCTATATAAAGTCTCCGTCGCGAAAACCCTAAAGGATAAGCCACGATACGAGAAAAGTTCCGAGCCGCCGCCATCGCGAAGCCAAGATTCGGGGACATAAGTCTCTGTTCCGCACGCCGCCGGACGGGAATTGCCCGGAAGGCATCTCCATCGACATCACTGATACGTCTCGACGTATCGATAATTTCTTATGTTCCATGCTACATTATTGATGATATCTACATGTTTTATACACATTATATGTCGTATTTACGCATTTTCCGGCACTAACCTATTAACAAGATGCCGAAGAGCCAGTTGTTTTCTGCTGTTTTTGGTTTCAGAAATCCTAGTAAGGAAATATTCTCGGATTTGGACGAAATCAACGCCAGGGTCCTATTTTTGCACGAAGCTCCAAGACCGAGGGGGAAAGGAAGTGGGGCCACGAGGCGCCGCCACACTAGGGGCGGCGCGGCCCAGCCGGCTGCGCCGGTGTGTGGGGCCCTCGTGTGGCCCCGCGTGCCCTTCCGCCTACTTAAAGTCTTCGTCGCGAAACCCTCTGTACCGAGAGCCACGATACGGAAAACCTTCCAGAGACGTCGCCGCCAATCCCATCTCGGGGATTCAGGAGATCGCTCCGGCACCCTGCCGGAGAGGGAATCATCTCCGGAGGACTCTTCATCGCCATGATCGCCTCCGGAGTGATGAGTGAGTAGTTCACCCTGGACTATGGGTCCATAGCAGTAGCTAGATGGTCGTCTCTCCTTATGTGCTTCATTGTTGATCTTGTGAGCTGCCTAACATGATCAAGATCATCTATCTGTAATACTATATGTTGTGTTTGTCGGGATCCGATGGATAGAGAATACTATGTTATGGTGATTATCAATCTATTACCTATGTGTTGTTTATGATCTTGCATGCTCTCCGTTATTAGTAGAGGCTCCAAGTTTTTGCTCTTAACTCCAAGAGGGAGTATTTATGCTCGATAGTGGGTTCATGCCTCCATTAAATCTGGGACAGTGATGAAAGTTCTAAGGTTGTGGATGTGCTGTTGCCACTAGGGATAAAACATTGATGCTATGTCTAAGGATGTAGTTGTTGATTACATTACGCACCATACTTAATGCAATTGTCTGTTGCTTGCAACTTAATACCTGGAAGGGGTTCTGATGATAACCTCGAAGGTGGACTTTTTAGGCATAGATGCCGGATAGCGGTCTATGTACTTTGTCGTAATGCCCAATTAAATCTCACTATATTTATCATATCATGTATATGCATTGTTATGCCCTTTTCTATTTGTCAATTGCCCGACTGTAATTTGTTCACCCAACATGCTTTTATCTTATGGGAGAGACACCTCTAGTGAACTGTGGACCCCGGTCCTATTCTTTACATCGCATACAATCTACTGCAATTGTTCTTTACTGTTTTCTTCGCAAACAATCATCTTCCACACAATACGGTTAATCCTTTGTTACAAGCCGGTGAGATTGACAACCTCACTGCTTGGCAAAGTACTTTGGTTGTGTTGTGCAGGTTCCATGTTGGCGCCGGAATCCCTGGTGTTGCGCCGCATCACATTTCGCCACCATCAACCTTCAACGTGCTTGACTCCTACTGGTCCGATTAAACCTTGGTTTCTTACTGAGGGAAACTTGCCACTGTGCGCATCATACCTTCCTCTTGGGGTTCCCAACGGACGTGTACATCTACGCGCATCAAGCATTTCTGGCGCCGTTGCCGGGAGATCAAGACACGCGCAAGGGAGTCTCCACTTCCCAATCTCTTTACTTTGTTTTTGTCTTGCTTTATTTTATTTACCACTTTGTTTGCTGCACCTAAACAAAACACAAAAAAATTAGTTGCTAGTTTTACTTTATTTACTGTCTTGTTCTCTATATCAAAAACACAAAAAAATTAGTTACTTGCATTTACTTTATCTAGTTTGCTTTATTTATTGTTGCTAAAATGAATACCCCTGAAAATACTAAGTTGTGTGACTTCACAAACACAAATAATAATGATTTCCTATGCACACCTATTGCTCCACCTGCTACTACAGCAGAATTCTTTGAAATTAAACCTGCTTTACTGAACCTTGTTATGAGAGAGCAATTTTCTGGTGTTAGTTCTGATGATGCTGCTGCCCATCTTAATAATTTTGTTGAACTTTGTGAAATGCAAAAGTATAAGGATGTAGATGGTGATATTATTAAATTGAAATTGTTTCCTTTCTCATTAAGAGGAAGAGCTAAAGATTGGTTGCTATCCTTGCCTAAGAATAGTATTGATTCATGGACTAAATGTAAGGATGCTTTTATTGGTAGATATTATCCTCCCGCTAAAAATATATCTTTGAGAAGTAGCATAATGAATTTTAAGCAATTAGATACTGAACATGTTGCTCAAGCATGGGAGAGAATGAAATCTTTGGTAAAGAATTGCCCAACCCATGGACTGACTACTTGGATGATCATCCAAACCTTCTATGCAGGACTAAATTTTTCTTCGCGGAATTTATTGGATTCAGCTGCTGGAGGTACCTTTATGTCCATCACTTTGGAGGCGGCTACAAAGCTTCTTGATGATATATGATGATAAATTACTCTGATGGCACACGGAAAGAGCTCCACAAGGTAAAAGGTTCAAAAAAAACCTCTTCCTTGAGTGAAAAGATTGATGTGATTATGTCTATGCTTGTGAATGGTAGATCTAATGTTGATCCAAATAATGTTCCTTTAGCTTCATTGGTTGCTCAAGAAGAAAATGTTGATGTGAATTTCATTAAAAATAATAATTTCAACAACAATGCTTATAGGAACAATTCTGGTAATAACTATAGGCCATATCCTTCTGCTAATGGTAATAGTTATGGTAATTCTTATGGGAATTCTTACAACAATAATAGGAGTGTACCCCTGGTCTTGAAACCATGCTTAAAGAATTTATTAGTACACAAACTGCTTTTAACAAATCTGTTGAGGAAAAGCTTGATAAAATTGATATTATTGCTTCTAGAGTTGATAGACTTGCCTCTGATGTTGATCTATTAAAATTGAAAGTTATGCCTAATAAGGATATTGATAATAAGATTACTACTACAGCAAATGCCATCCAAGTTAGAATTAATGAGAATATAAGATTAATGGATGAATTGCGTGCTAGGTGGAGAAGAAAATGAAAAACTAGCTAAAGAGAATAATGTAGCTAAAGTTTGGACTATTACCACCACTAGTAATGTTAATTTTTCACATGTTGCTGCACCTCCTACTATCAATGGTAAAATAATTGGTGTTGGCAATGTTTCTACTCCTAGTGCAAAGCGTACAAAACTGCCTGAAATTGCTAAAACTGCTGAAACCATTTGTGATAAAACTGCTGAAATTTTTTCCAACCTTGGGGACAATGATCCCATTGCTGTAACTCATAATTATTTAGATTTTGATGATTGCCACATCTCTGAAGTTATAAAGTTCTTACAAAAACTTGCTAGAAGTCCCAATGCTAGTGCTATAAATTTAGCCTTTACAAAACACATTACAAATGCTCTCATTAAAGCTAGGGAAGAGAAATTAAAACTTGAAGCTTCTATTCCTAGGAAGTTAGAAGATGGTTGAGAGCCCATCATTAAAATGAAATTCAATGACTTTGAATGTAATGCTTTATGTGATCTTGGTGCAAGTATTTCTGTTATGCCTAAAAGATTTATGATATGCTTGACTTGCCACCATTGAAGAATTGTTATTTGGATGTTAATCTTGCCGATAATGTTAAAAAGAAACCTTTGGGGAGGATTGATAATGTGCATTACGGTTAACAATAACCTTGTCCCCGTTGATTTTGTTGTCTTGGATATCGAATGCAATGCATCTTGTCCTATTGTGTTGGGAAGACCTTTTCTTCGAACCGTTGGTGTTGTTATTGATATGAGGGAATGTAATATTAAATATCAATTTCCTCTCAAGAAAGGTATGGAACACTTCCCTAGAAAGAGAATGAAGTTACCTTTTGATTCTATTATTAGAACAAGTTATGATGTTGATGCTTCTACTCTTGATGTTACTTGATTCACACTTTCTGCGCCTAGCTGAAAGACGTTAAAGAAAAGCACTTCTTGGGAGATAACCCATGTGTTTATTTTACTACAGCAATTTTTGTTTTGTTGAGTCTTGGAAGTTTTTTACTACCGTAGCAACCTCTCCTTATCATGTTTTTGTGCCAAGTAAAGTTTCTATGCTAAAGTTGATGTTATATCTGGGATCGCTGCGCAGAAACAGCATTGCTGTCTGTCACGAATTCTGGCATAAGTCTCTGTAGAAAATTCTAACAAATCTGCAAAATTACGAGCGTGATCCTCAGATATGTACGCAACTTTCATTAGTTTTGAGTTTTTCCATTTGAGCAAGTCTAGTGCCCCTTTCTCGTCTTTACGGACTGTTCTGTTTTTGACAGATTCTGACTTTTATTTCGCATTGCCGTATTTGCTATGTTGGATGAATTCCTTTGATCCATTAATGTCCAGTAGCTTTGTGCAATTTCCAGAAGTGTTAAGAATGATTGTTTCATCTCTGAATATGTGAATTTTTTAATTGTGCACTAACCCTCTAATGAGTTTGCTTGAAGTTTGGTGTGAAGGAAGTTTTCAAGGGTCAAGAGAGGAGTATGATATACTATGATCAAGAGGAGTGAAAGCTTAAGCTTGGGGATGCCCCCGTGGTTCATCCCTGCATATTTTAAGAAGACTCAAGCTTTAAGCTTGTGGGATGCCCAAGGCATCCTTCTTCATCGACAACATCATCAGGTTCCTCCCCCGAAACTATATTTTTATTCAGCCACATCTTATGTTCTTTACTTGGAGCGTCGGTTTGTTTTGTTTTTGTTTTTGTTTGAATAAAATGGATCCTAGCATTCACTGTATGGAGAGAGACACGCTCCTGTTGCATATGGACAAATATGTCCTTAGGCTTTACTCATAATGTTCTAGGCGAAGGTTGAAACTTCTTCGTTAAATTGTTATATGGTTGGAATCGGGAAACGCTACATGTAGTAATTCTAAAATGTCTTGGATGATGTGATACTTGGCAATTGTTGTGCTCATGTTTAAGCTCTTGCATCATATACTTTGCACCCATTAATGAAGAAATACATAGAGCTTGCTAAAATTTGGTTTGCATATTTGGTCTCTAAGGTCTAGATAATTCTAGTATTGAGTTTTAAACAACAAGGAAGACGGTGTAGAGTCTTATAATGTTTACAATATGTCTTTTATGTGAGTTTTGCTGCACCGGTTCATCCTTGAGTTTGCTTCAAATAACCTTGCTAGCCTAAACCTTGTATCGAGAGGGAATACTTCTCATGCATCCAAAATCCTTGAGCCAACCACTATGCCATTTGTGTCCACCATACCTACCTACTACATGGTATTTCTCCGCCATTCCAAAGTAAATTGCTTGAGTGCTACCTTTAAAATTCCATCATTCACCTTTGCAATATATAGCTCATGGGACAAAATAGCCTTAAAAACTATTGTGGTATTGAATATGTACTTATGCACTTTATCTCTTATTAAGTTGCTTGTTGTGCGATAACCATGCTTCTGGGGACGCCATCAACTATTATTTGTTGAATATCATGTGAGTTGCTATGCATGTCCGTCTTATCTAAAGTAAGAGAGATCTACCACCTTAATGGTTGGAGCATGCATATTGTTAGAGAAGAACATTGGGCCGCTAACTAAAGCCATGAATCATGGTGGAAGTTTCAGTTTTGGACATATATCCTCAATCTCATATGAGAACATTAATCGTTGCCACATGCTTATGCATTAAAGAGGAGTCCATTATCTGTTGTCCATGTTGTCCCGGTATGGATGTCTAAGTTGAGAATAATCAAAAGCGAGAAATCCAAAATGCGAGCTTTCTCCTTGTATATAGGCGGCATGGAGGTACCCCTTGTGACACTTGGTTGAAACATGTATTGCGATGATCCCGGTAGTCCAAGCTGATTAGGACAAGGCGGGCACTATTAGTATACTATGCATGAGGCTTGCAACTTGTAAGATATAATTTACATAACTCATATGCTTTATTACTACCGTTGACAAAATTGTTTCATGTTTTCAAAATAAAAGCTCTAGCACAAATATAGCAATCAATGCTTTCCTCTTTGAAGGACCTTTCTTTTACTTTTATTGTTGAGTCAGTTTACCTATCTCTCTCCACCTCAAGAAGCAAACACTGTGTGAACTGTGCATTGATTCCTACATACTTGCATATTGCACTTGTTATATTACTTTATATTGACACTATCCATGAGATATACATGTTATAAGTTGAAAGCAACCAACTTTCTTTGTGTTGTTTCAATACCTTTACTTTGATTTATTGCTTTATGAGTTAACTCTTATGCAAGACTTATTGATGCTTGTCTTGAAGTACTATTCATGAAAAGTCTTTGCTTTATGATTCATTTGTTTACTCATGTCATTACCATTGTTTTGATCGCTGCATTCATTACATATGTTTACAATAGTATGATCAAGGTTATGATGGCATGTCACCCAGAAATTATCCTTGTTATCGTTACCCGCTCGGACGAGCGAACTAAGCTTGGGGATGCCGACGTCTCCGACGTATCGATAATTTCTTATGTTCCATGCTACATTATTGATGATATCTACATGTTTTATACACATTATATGTCGTATTTACGCATTTTCCGCACTAACCTATTAACAAGATGCCGAAGAGCCAGTTGTTGTTTTCTTGTTTTTGGTTTGTAAATCCTAGTAAGGAAATATTCGGAATTGGACGAAATCAACGCCCAGTGGTCCTATTTTTGCACGAAGCTTCCAAGACCGAGGGGGAAAGGGAGTGGGGCCACGAGGCGCCGCCACACTAGGCGCGGCGCTGCCCTGCCCCCGCGGCCTGGTGTGTGGGGCCCTCATGTGGCCCCGTTGCCCTTCCGCCTACTTAAAGTCTTCGTCGCGAACCCTCTCCACCGAGAGCCACGATACGGAAAACCTTCCAGAGACGCGCCGCCGCCAATCCCATCTCGGGGATCGGAGATCGCTCCCACCCTCGGGCCGGAGAGGGAATCATCTCCCGGAGGACTCTTCATCGCCATGATCGCTCCGGAGTGATGAGTGAGTAGTTCACCTGGACTATGGGTCCATAGCAGAGCTAGATGGTCGTCTTCCTTATGTGCTTCATTGTTGGATCTTGTGAGCTGCCTAACATGATCAAGATCATCTATCTGTAATACTATATGTTGTGTTTGTCTGGGATCCGATGGATAGAGAATACTATGTTATGGTGATTATCAATCTATTACCTATGTGTTGTTTATGATCTTGCATGCTCTCCGTTATTAGTAGAGGCTCTGGCCAAGTTTTTGCTCTTAACTCCAAGAGGGAGTATTTATGCTCGATAGTGGGTTCATGCCTCCATTAAATCTGGGACAGTGACAGAAAGTTTGTGGATGTGCTGTTGCCACTAGGGATAAAACATTGATGCTATGTCTAAGGATGTAGTTGTTGATTACATTACGCACCATACTTAATGCAATTGTCTGTTGCTTGCAACTTAATACTGAAGGGGTTCGGATGATAACTGAAGGTGGACTTTTTAGGCATAGATGCATGTTGGATAGCGGTCTATGTACTTTGTCATAATGCCCAATTAAATCTCACTATATTTATCATATCATGTATATGCATTGTTATGCCCTTTTCTATTTGTCAATTGCCCGACTGTAATTTGTTCACCCAACATGCTTTTATCTTATGGGAGAGACACTCTAGTGAACTGTGGACCCTGGTCCTATTCTTTACATCGCATACAATCACTGCAATTGTTCTTTACTGTTTTCTTCGCAAACAATCATCTTCCACACAATACGGTTAATCCTTTGTTACAGCAAGCCGGTGAGATTGACAACCTCACTGCTTCGTTGGGGCAAAGTACTTTGGTTGTGTTGTGCAGGTTCCACGTTGGCGCCGGAATCCCTGGTGTTGCGCCGCATCACATTTCGCCACCATCAACCTTCAACGTGCTTCTTGACTCCTACTGGTCCGATTAAACCTTGGTTTCTGAGGGAAACTTGCCACTGTGCGCATCATACCTTCCTCTTGGGGTTCCCAACGGACGTGTACATCTACGCGCATCAACCACCGCCATCTCCATCAACGCTGCTGCTCCCATGATGAGGAGGGAGTAGTTCTCCCTCGAGGCTAAGGGCTCTACCGGTAGCTATGTGGTTAATCTCTCTCTTTGTACCCCAATACAATGATCTCCCCTTGCAGCGTGTCTTGATCTCCCCGGCAACGGCGCCAGAAATTTAGCTTGATACGCGTAGATGCACACGTTCGTTGGGAACCCCAAGTGGAAGGTATGATGCGATAGAAGCAAGTTTCCCTCAAGATGAAACCAAGGTTATCGAACCAATAGGGAGCCAAGAAGCACGTGAAGGTTGTTGGTGGAGGAGTGTGGTGCGGCGCAACACCAAGGAAACCGGCGCCAACGTGGAAACGCACAACACAATCAAGATACTTTGCCCCAACGTAACAGTGAGGTTGTCAATCTCACCCTTGCTGAAAACAAAGGATTAAACGATCGAGTGGAAGATGGTGTTTGTTTGCAAAGAAGAAGAACAATGATTGCAGAGAATATCCAGATGTAAAAGAATGGACCACAGTTCACTAGTGGTGGGTGTCCAATAAATAAGATTCAAATGGGTGAACAAATTACAGGTGGCAAATTGACAAATCAAGATTCAATATATATCAATGATGATTACTATGTGATTTAATCAGGGAATTACGACAAAGTACATAGACCGCTATCCAGCATGCATCTATGCCTAAATAATCCACCTTCGGGTTAGCATCCGCACCCCCTCCAGTATTAAGTTGTAAACATAAGATAATTGCATTAAGTATGGTGTGTAATGTAATCAACACAAATATCCTTAGACAAAGCATTGATGTTTTATCCCTAGTAGCAACAGCACATCCACAACCTTAGAACCTCTGTCACGATCCCAGATTAAATGGAGGCATGAACCCACTATCGAGCATAAATACTCCCTCTTGGAGTTACAAGTATCAACTTGGCAGAGCCTCTACTAGCAACGGAGAGCATGCAAGAACATAAACAACACATATATGATAGATTGATAATCAACTTAACATAGTATTCTAGATTCATCGGATCCCACCAAACACAACATGTAGCATTACAAATAGATGATCTTGATCATGCTAGGCAGCTCACAAGATCTAAACAATGATAGCACAAGCGAGAAGACAACCATCTAGCTACCTATGGACCCATAGTCCAAGGATGAACTACTCACGCATCAATCCGGAGGCGGGCATGATGATGTAGAGCCCTCCGGTGATGATTCCCCTCCCGGCAGGCCGGAGGCGATCTCCGAATCCCGAGATGGGATTGGCGGCGACGTCTCTGGAAGGTTTTATGTATCGTGGCTCGGTATGGGTATTCGCGACGAAGGCTTTAAGTAGGTGGAAGGGGCGGTGTCGGCCACGAGGGCCCACACAACAAAGCGCGCCGGCCTGTGCCGCGCCGCCCGTTGTGTCGGCGCTCGTGGCTCCCACTTCCTTTCCCCTCGGTCTTCCTGGAAGCTTCGTGGAAAAATAGGACCCCGGGCGTTGATTTCGTCCAATTCGAGAATATTTCCTTACTAGGATTTCTGAAACCAAAAACAGCAGAAAAGCAACTGGCGCTTCGGCATCTTGTTAATAGGTTAGTGCCGGAAAATGTATAATAATGCTGTAAAGTATGTATAAAACATTCAAGTATTGTCATAAAAGTAGCATGGAACATAAGAAATTATAGATACGTTTGAGACGTATCAGCATCCCCAAGCTTAGTTCCTACTCGCCTCGAGTAGGTAAACGATAACACAAATAATTTCTCAAGTGACATGCTACCAACATAACCTTGATCAACATTATTGTAAAGCATATGAGATGAATGGAGTGATCTGAAACAAAAGATTGCTAACAAAGATAATGACTAAACAAATGAATCATATAGCAAAACTTTTCATGAATAGTACTTTCAAGACAAGTATCAATAAGACTTGCATAAGAGCTAACTCATAAGCAATAAATTCAAAGTAGAATGCATTGAAGCAACACAAAGGATGATGAAGTTTCAGCAATTGCTTTCAACTTGTAACATGTATATCTCATGGATATTTGTCAACATAGAGTAATATAACAAGTGCAATAAGTAAACATGTAAGAATCATCAACACAAGTTAACACAAGTGTTTGCTTCTAAGATAGAAAGAAGTAGGTAAACTGACTCAACATAAAGTAAAAGAATGGCCCTTCGCAGAGGGAAGCATGGATTACTATTTTTGTGCTAGAGCTTTGTTTTGAAAACATAGAAACAATTTTGTCAACGGTAATAATTCATATGTGTTGTGCATAATACTTCCTACAAGTTGCAAGTCTCATGCATAGAGTACTAATAGTGCTTGCACCTTGTCCTAATCAGCTCGGATAACACGGATTATCATTGCATGACATATGTTTCAACCAAGTGTCACAAAGGGGTACCTCTATGCCGCATATACAAAGGTCTAAGGAGAAAGCACGCATTGGATTTCTCGCTTTTGATTATTCTCAACTTAGACATCCATACCGGGACAACATAGACAACAGATAATGGACTCCTCTTTTAATGCTTAAGCATTCAACAACAAATAATATTCTCATAAGAGATTGAGGTTGTATGTCCAAACTAAAACTTCCACCATGATACATGCCTTTAGTTGGCTGCCCAATGTTCATCTCTAACATATGCATACTCAAACCATTTGATCATGAAATCGCACTTACTTCAGACAAGACGAACATGCATAGCATCTCACATGATATCCAACAAAGGTAAAAAGTTGATGGCGTCCCCAGAAACATGGTTACCGCTCAACAAGCAACTTATAAGAATTAAGACACATTACTACATATTCATCACCACAATAATTTTTGAGCTATTTGTCCCATGAGCTATATATTGCAAAGATAAAGGAATGAAATTTTAAAGGTAGCACTCAAGTAATTTACTTTGGAATGGCATAAAAATAGCACATAGTAGGTAGATATGGTGGACACAAATGGCATGGGTTTTGGCTCAAGGTGTTTGGATGCACGAGAAGCATTTCCTCTCAGTACAAGGTATGGGCTAGCAAGGTTGTTCGAAGAAAACACAGGCATGAACAGGTACAACAAAACTTACACAAGAACATATTGCAAGCATTATAAGGCTCTACACTGTCTTCTTTGTTGTTCAAACACTTACCAGAAAATCTAGACTTAGAGAGACCAATCATGCAAACCAAATTAAACAAGCTCTACAGTAGTTCTTTATTAATAGATTAGACTACATGATGCAAG
Source organism: Lolium multiflorum (assembly GCA_030979885.1). Classification (NCBI taxonomy): domain Eukaryota; kingdom Viridiplantae; phylum Streptophyta; class Magnoliopsida; order Poales; family Poaceae; genus Lolium; species Lolium multiflorum. The sequence goes on from CM061748.1 coordinate 52,675,243, forward strand.
AGCTTAAACATGATCTATGAGAGCTCAAACAATTGCCAAGTTTCCAAGCCATATGCAACATTTTCTGATTCCAACCAAATAGCAATTTAACGAAGCAATTTTAGCCTTCGCCATGAACATTAAAGCACAATTAAGAACACAAGTGTTCCATATGAAAAAGCGGAGCGTAATATCTCCAATATAAGGATGATGGGATCCAACTTTATTCAAACCAAAACAAAAATAAAAGCAAACCGACGCTCCAAGTAAAGAACATAAGATGTGATGGAATAAAAATATAGTTTCACTAGAAGTGACCTGATAATGTTGTCGATGAAGAAGGGGATGCCTTGGGCATCCCCAAGCTTAGATGCTTGAGTCTTCTTAAAATATGCAGGGATGAACCACGGGGCATCCCCAAGCTTAGACCTTTCACTCTTCTTGATCATAGTATATCATCCTCTTCTCTTGACCCTTGAAAACTTCCTCCACACCAAACTTCAAGCAAACTCATTAGAGGGTTAGTGCATAATAAAAATTCACACATTCAGAGGTGACACAATCATTCTTAACACTCCTGGACATTGCACAAAGCTTCAAAGTTAATGGAACAAAGAAACTCATTCAACATAGCAAAAGCGGCAATGCGAAATAAAAGGCAGAATCTGTCAAAACAGAACATCTGTAAAGACGAATTTTGCAGGGGCACTTAACTTGCTCAAACGGAAAAACTCAAAACTAATGAAAGTTGCGTACATATCCGAGGATCACGCACGTAAATTTTCAGATTTTTTGACTCTTCTACAGAGAGATCTCGAATTGTGACAGACATCAATGATGTTTCTGCGCAGCAATCCAAATCTAGCATCAACTTTAACATAGAGACTTTACTTGGCACAAAAACATGATAAGGAGAGGTTGCTACAGTAGTAAACAACTTCCAAGACTCAACAATACAGTAAATAAAATGAAACATGAGTTATCTCCCAAGAAGTGCTTTTCTTTAACGCCTTTCAGCTAGGCGCAGAAAGTGCAAATCAAGTATTTTCAAGAGATGATGCATTAACATTCTTACCAGAGGCCTTGAGCCTACTCTTCTTACTCTTTGGTTTAGGGAATACATGACCGCATCCGGGTGTAGAGGTAAAATTTAGAGTGCCTTTCCCCATATCTATGATTGCTCCCATGAGTTTCAGCAGGGATCTTCCAAGTGTGATTTGTCCTGTCCCTACACATTCAACAACAAGATAATCAGTGGATACCGTTCTTCCAAGAAAGGTTGTGAACACGCCTTCAGCTATTCCCTTAGGAATTATAACAGAGTTATCAGTAAGAGTTATTCCTTCTCCTCCTTCAGTAAGTTCCCAAAGTGTCAAAGATTCATAAATACTTTTAGGCATAAGGCAGAACTCAGACATAATATCACAGCGGGCATAAAAAATTTCACCACAAATGGTAACTTTAATAGTAGGCACCCACATTGAAGGTTCAAAGCTTAATGGAACATAATCATAATATTCGCGAATATGGTTGTACCCTTCTTTTAAACAAGATATATTCGTTTCGAGAGTGTTTAATCTATTAAGAATGCTAGCAAGAGATGAATCAAAGTTACTAGCTGAGCTAGACGATGTAACCAATTTTTTTACGGCATTAAAAGCTTGATCTCCATCACAATGAAGGAAATCTCCTCCCACTACAGCATCTAAGGCATATCTATAGCGAAGAATAAGCCCAAAATAAAAGTTACTAAGAAGCAAACTTAGAGGCATTTTAGGTTCAGTTTTACTATAAGAATCAAAAATTCTAGACCAAGCTTCTTCAAAACTCTCCTCACCCCCTTGTTTAAAAGTAAAGATCGATTCCTCAGGTGATAGAGCAACAACTACAGGACTAGTCATGAGAACAAAATAAAGTAAATGCAAGTAACTAATTTTTTGTGTGTTTTGATATAGAGCAAATAAACAAGACAGTAAATAAAGTAACTAATTTTTTGTGTTTTCGATATAGATCTAGTAAATAAAACAAAGTAAAGTAACTAATTTTTTTGTGTTTTTAATATGAAGCAAACAAGATAGTAAATAAAATAAAGTAAAGCAAGACAAAAACAAAGTAAAGAGATTGGATGTGGAGACTCCCTTGCAGCGTGTCTTGATCTCCCGGCAACGGCGCCAGAAATTTAGCTTGATACGCGTAGATGCACACGTCCGTTGGGAACCCCAAGTGGAAGGTATGATGCATATAGAAGCAAGTTTCCCTCAGTATGAAACCAAGGTTATCGAACCAGTAGGAGCCAAGAAGCACGTGAAGGTTGTTGGTGGACGAGTGTAGTGCGGCGCAACACCAATGAAACCGGCGCCAACGTGGAACCTGCACAACACAATCAAGATACTTTGCCCCAACGTAACAGTGAGGTTGTGAATCTCACCGGCTTGCTGAAACAAAGGATTAAACGTATCGAGTGGAAGATGGTGTTTGTTTGCAAAGAACAGAAGAACAATGATTGGTAGAATGTATTCAGATGTAAAAGAATGGACCGGGGTCCACGTTCACTAGTGATGTCTCTCCAATAAGATAACTAACATGTCGGGTGAACAAATTACAGGTGGGCAATTGACAAATCAAGATTCAATATATATCAATGATGATTGCTATGTGATTTAATCAGGCATTACGACAAAGTACATAGACCGCTATCCAGCATGCATCTATGCCTAAATAATCCACCTTCGGGTTAGCATCCGCACCCCTCCAGTATTAAGTTGTAAACAACAGATAATTGCATTAAGTATGGTGCGTAATGTAATCAACACAAATATCCTTAGACAAAGCATTGATGTTTTATCCCTAGTAGCAACAACACATCCACAACCTTAGAACCTTTTGTCACGATCCCAGATTAAATGGAGGCATGAACCCACTATCGAGCATAAATACTCCCTCTTGGAGTTACAAGTATCAACTTGGCCAGCCTCTACTAGCAACGGAGAGCATGCAAGAACATAAACAACACATATATGATAGATTGATAATCAACTTAACATATTATTCTAGATTCATCGATCCCACCAAACACAACATGTAGCATTACAAATAGATGATCTTGATCATGTTAGGCAGCTCACAAGATCTAAACAATGATAGCACAAGCGGAGAAGACAACCATCTAGCTACTGCTATGGACCCGTAGTCCAAGGATGAACTACTCACGCATCAATCCGGAGGCGGGCATGATGATGTAGAGCCCCTCCGGTGATGATTCCCCTCTCCGGCAGGGTGCCGGAGGCGATCTCTGAATCCCCCGAGATGGGATTGGCGGCGGCGGGGTCTCTGGAAGGTTTTCCGTATCGTGGCTCTCGGTACAGGGGTATTCGCGACGAAGGCTTTAAGTAGGCGGAAGGGCAGGTCAGGGGCCGTCACGAGGGCCCCACACAACAGGGCCCAGGCCGCGCCGCCCTGCTGTGTCGGTGCCTCGTGGCCCCACTTCCTTTCCCCCTCGGTCTTCTGGAAGCTTCGTGGAAAAATAGGACCCTGGGCGTTGATTTCGTCCCCGAGAATATTTCCTTACTAGGATTTGAAACCAAAAACAGCAGAGAAAACAGCAACTGGCGCTTTCGCATCTTGTTAATAGGTTAGTGCCGGAAAATGTATAATAATGCTGTAAAGTATGTATAAAACATTCAAGTATTGTCATAAAAGTAGCATGGAACATAAGAAATTATAGATACGTTTGAGACGAGAGTGTCCACTAGTGAAAGTATGATCCCTAGGCCTTGTTTCCAAATACGCAAACATCGCTTGTTTATAACCTTGCATCTTTACTTCCTGAAATATTACCATCATCTATACCACCTGTGTTTTACTATCTCTTCCGAACTAGTGCACCTATACATCCGACAAGTGTATTAGGTGTGTTGGGGACACAAGAGACTTCTTGTATCTTAATTGCGGGTTGCTTGAGAGGACTATCTTTGACCTCTACCTCCCTGAGTTCGATAAACCTTGGGTGATTCACTTAAGGGAAACTTGTTGCTGTTCTACAAACCTCTGCTCTTGGAGGCCCAACACTGTCTACAAGAATAGAAGTACCCATAGACATCAGGATCCGGCGACAAATTGATTGGCTACGGTGAGAATTGGAGAAGGGAAGGAGGTCGAGGGAGCTCAGAGGTGTGTGGGGAGGGCGATGGTGTGCTGAAATCGTCCAGGGGCGTCCTCCCTTTATAGGGTCGAGAGGGGCCGAGGCGGAGCGGGGTAGGTTGATGGTGACGACGGCGAGGGAGCTCATGCGGGGCCAGGGGAGTAGGCGTGGACGGTGCAGCAGTGTTCGGTGATCGTCACGCGCGTGCTGGCGAGGACGGGGGTGGACTGAGGCGGTCATCATCTCCGTGCAACCTTGCAGTACTGCGGCGGAGGTCATCGTCGTGGGCGTCGGCTACAGGGCACGGGCGGACCAATGGCGGTGTCTGGGAGCTGGCTGACGTCGAGGAGAGGCAGTAGGTGCAAGGAGGGGTCGAGGGGAGGACGAGGATGGTCAGGTGCGTTGACGCTCTGGCGTGTCCAGGGACGCTAGCGTGCGCGCTCTAGCGTGGCATGGCACGCCTGGGCGTGTCTGGGCATCGCGTGTCCTGGCGCGTGTGGTGCATGTCTCGGGCATTGGCGTGTACCAGCAGGTCGAGGGGAGTGGGGAGAAGGGATGTGACATGGTTGGGCACCAAGGAGTTGACCAGAGAGGGTTTGGGCATGTGTGTGTGTCATGCACACACGGCATGACATAGTTGTGCAATATTTTGTTCAAATGATGATGTCTCTGGTACTGCAATGATGCTAGAGGTGTAAGAGAGTACCAATGCTGAGCAAGGATGGATGGTTAGGGCAAAAATACATTGGATTATAGCATGTATGTAGTTGGTAGAATGGTGCACACCACCTGTTCGACACAATGGTCGCAAGAACATTTTTTTTGAAATTTTGATTGAATTTTGGTGGGTTGCAATCATATATTATTTGGAATCTACTGGTGGTGGTGGTGGTCAAATGTGACTTGATTTGCAAAATCACAAAATGGGTAGGATCTTAATTTTGTTTCATGGTTGCAACTTTGCTTGATCACCATTTTAATTTGAGCAAGAATTTGCAGGGGTTGTTTTGGGAAAAGTTGTTCACCTTGATGTTGTCTTGGATGAGGTGCAAAGAGTTGACATTGTTTAGTTTGAAAATTTTCCAAAACAGAGGCTCAAAGTGGGCATCAGGTTAAAATTGTCAATTTTGACCATTAGTGCATGTGAGCTCATTTTGAGTTCAATTTTGATTTGATTTGAGTTTCTTTGATTCCAAAAGTGTTAATAAGTGTTTAGTAACCATTTCCAACCAATGGTGCAAGCCAAAATGGTCTAGGTTAAAGATTTGCAAAATTGACCATGAGCACATAGGTGCATTTTATGTTTTTATTTTCTTTAACCAAAGGTCTTGGTTTTCGGTTCATGGAGGGTTAGATTAGGTTTAGGAAGGGTATTAAACCAATGGAGCCAAGTCTAATGGCATAGGTCATTACTTGCAATAATAGCCCTAGGCTTACCTATGCTTTTCTTTTTAATTTAAATTCTTTTTATTTATTTTATATTGGATGGTGACAAGAGGGGTGAGGTTTAGGGTTTTGGAATATTTCAAATTAAGTAGTTCACATAAGCATCAAGGGAATAACACAATTATCAAGCACAAGTATTATGCATAGCACCTTATTCAAGAAAAGTTTTTGTTGGTTCTCATTTTTGGAAAAAAGGGGAATTCATTTTCTCTTTGTTTTAAAATTTGGGATGTTACAGGTCACATGAGGGAACTACCGTCAGAAGTTTGGTAGTGTATACGGCGGGAAGTGACATCCCGTGTTCGGTGCACTATTGTACGGAAGAGGGGGATAAGAAGGGACTCGCAAGCTTAACAAGTAACCATAGGGCAATGCCTTAATTGTAATGGATTAATATGTGGTTTGCTGAAGGTCATTGCAGTGGTTACTCAGGGATGTGTTATGAGATACATATTCCAATTCGAGCCTTTCCCACATACAACGAGAGCTAAGATATGAGTTATCTAGTTTGTGTCTTTAGTTAATACTAGCGGTGGAACCAACAACCTCTGAGAACATTTTAGTCTTATTGCAGTTCAAACACGATCTTTAGTTGCATTTACATTCTTCAATTTCAGTTATTTACACTACAACAACACCTACAAAACCTTTTCTACTTTAATCCTTCGCTTGAAAATTTGAGATAGCTTTTAGTAACTTTAGATAAATAGTAACAAGGGGTATTAAGGTCATTACCAGTAGCTCCTCGTAGTTCGATACTCTTATTTTGAAACTAGCTACAACTGATTTGTGTTCTTGCAGTCATCAGTCATACTTGAAAACGGAGAATACTGTTACCCGTTTAACACCTTGTAATTCAATTATCTCCATGTAATAGAATAGATGCATCAACATGTATGATCGTCGAGCTCCCATGGCTACCAATTGTATATATATGTGTGTGTGGTCGTAAGAAAAAATATGTTATATACATATATATTCATCAAGCGTGTGCAGCATATATGTATTACATAGAATATGTAATGAAAAGGAATTGAATGAAAATGTAAAACACAAAATATAGGGGCTAGAACCCTAAACCCTGGCGTGGACTTTACTCCCGATTGGTGTTACCAACCGGGACTAAAGGTCCGCCAGCTAGAGCGGTCTGTCACTGCCACATGTATGACCTTTAGTCCCGGTTTGTAAGCCAATCGGGACTAAAGGTCGGAGCTTTAATCCCGTTTTGGCAGTCCCGGATGGCCAACCGAGACTAAAGGGCCTTCCGAACCGGTATGCAATGCATGTTCTCTACGAGTGGTAGTGTCCTACTCTGAAACTTATGGGGGTTATATGGACTTCTTTCATTCAAGTCTAACTGAGCTGAGAATCCGCTCGTCCTGTTCGTTCTGTCTCGCATCTCACTCCCTTCCTTCAAACAGAAGCCGGTCCGAGGACTGGAATTTGGCGGCGGCGGTAGTCTTCACGCAGCTCTGGCCGCTGGCGGAAATCCACGAAAAAGGGCGAGCTGCCCCGTCGCGACGCTAGGTACTCCCATCTCCATCCACTCTCTGCTAATTCCACGGAGAAATGCTGCCCTAGGGTTAGGGTTTTGGGGCCCTGGCCGTCGAGCTGGTTTAGGCCAGCAACGGCGGGTGTCGTCGTGGGGATACATGCGGACACACGTGAGGCGGAGAGGAGAGGCGAGGTGCCGAGGCGCTAGCGACGGGGGGCCAATAGTTCTCATAACTCATAGTTTGACACTCGCGAATTTCTTTCTCTCGAGGTAAAGTCCTTCCTCTATAATACCACGACCAACCACTCTATTGTAAGGGCTATGTCCCTGACAAATCATGTTCAACAGTTTTAGGTTCTCACATATTGGAGGCGTGACTCAAGCGGCTTTTCAAGTTTTGCTTTTGTTGTTTAGTATTTTGCAGTTTCTTAAAGGAGTTTTGAGGAACATCAAAATGTATAAACATGGATTATAGACCATGATTTCAAAATTTACTACTCCCTCTGTCTCATGAAATTTGTCTGAGATTTATTAAAATTTAAATATATCTAGATGCTATATCGTGTCTAGATACATCTAAATCTAGACAAATGTCAGACAACTTTCATGGATAAGAGGGAGTATATAAATTTTGTTTATCGTTGGGTGTTTTATCTACTTGATCTAGTATACTATTGTTAATTTGTTAACGAAATTAAATTCAGAGGGGAAAATGATTGTCGTACAGGAAGTAAGGAGCAAGCTGTGTACATGCCAGAGTAACCTGATATCATTCCGACTCATACCAACCTCCGCATACCAAAAAAAATGTTAACAAAATTGGATTATTTGTTGAAAAACCCTTCCGTCTATTTATTCACGATCTCGGGAAAAAACCTAAACACCCGAGTCTCCATCCACGAAAAGTTTCGCCGCGGCCGCCATCGCAGACCCTAGGTCGGGAGGGTTCTGAAACTCTTCCCAGGATCCTGCCGGAGGGGGCGATCATCACCGGAGGCCTCTACATCGCCATGCCGACCTCCGAAGTGATGCGTGAGTAGTTCATCCCTGGACTATGAGTCCATAGCAATACCTAGGTGGTTGTCTTCTCCAATTTGTGCCTCATGTTTAGATTTTGTGAGCTGCCTAACATGATCAAGATCATCCTTATGTAATGCTACATGTTATGTTTGCTAGGATTCGATGAATATTATAAACTATGTTAAGATCGATTATATATTTGTCATATGTTATTTGTGATCTTGCATGCTCTCCGTTGCTAGTAGTTGCTCTGGCCAAGTAAATGCTTGTGACTCCAGAGGAGTATTTATGCTTGATAGTAGTTTCATGCCTCTAGTTTTCTGGAAGAATGACAATAACTTCTAAGATTGTAGATGTGTTGTTGCTACTAGGAGAAAACAACAATGTTTTATCCAAAGGTAATTCTATTGTTCACTTTACACACATTGCTTAATGCGATAATCTGTTGCTTGCAACTTAATACTGGAAGGGGTTCGGACGATAACCAAGGTGGATTATTAGTCATAGACGCAGTTAGATTACGGTCTCTGTATTATGTTGTAATGCCCAAACGAATCTCATAGTAATCATCTTGTCATGTATGGTCGGTAGAGAGTGGATTTGGTAACCGGGTGTATACGTGAGCACGCGGTCATCACCGTCGGATTCGCTTTAAGATGCTGGCCTAACAAACGGAACCCAAACGGCGTGAAACATCCTTTTTCAACCTGATTTTGTCTTAATGCACGACACGACCTGGACTGTGTGTGGGTCACGGGTAGACAACAAACAACTACTAATTCGATTCTGGCATGCCTCCATCTGGCAGTACACAGGGGAATAGAATTAGCTTATCTTCTTCTCCCCGGTTTAGAACAGGGCAGAGCTGCTCATGCAGCTGCCGCCGGCGCGTAGCCGCTCGCCGCTGCGTCGTGGCCAACACTGCTGCAACTCTCCGCTCGCCCTGCACCTTAACCGCTCTCTGCTGCCACTGCGCGGTACAGACACACTGCCGCACCTCTCAGCCTCTCTTTTGGTCTTCCTATCTCACACGCAAGCTCCATCTTGGCTGCAGCACTGAAGCCCTCCTGCCCGCAGATTTCCAAATTGCGTGAGCAACGAATTGCTGCTCTTCGTCGTATGCTTGGAACCTGCAAAAACTATAGTGATTAAAGGATCTTGGAGACATCAAATCGAATCAGATGAAAGAGAGATTGAGAGGGGCGAGTCAGGCGTGGCCGTCGGAGGAAACGGGCGCGGGAGGACGCAAGGGCGGTATGCGCTGAGCTTGGACGGCGGTCGTTGTTCGTGGCTGAGGAGGAGCGGATGGCGGAGGGGAGGAGGCGGCGCGGGGAGAAGCGGCGGCGCTTGCGGGCAAGGCGGCGGTGAGCTGCGGCGTTGAGCAGCGGCGGCGTGGATGGTCGCTTGGAGCTGGAGAGGGCGGAGCGGTTGGTGATGCCCAAATCCAGGCAGAAGTGCTTCCCCCTTGGCACAGCCATGCTGTGCGACGGCGCCTCCGGCACAACACCACCGCCTCCTCAGTAGTGAGCACCTCCGCCGTGGTCTCCATCTCCGCACGCAGGGGAGATGGATCTCACAGCGTTTTCCATCATCTGCGCGCAAGGGAGGGAAAATAGAAGGATCTGTTGGCCCCCCGGCGGCGCGTGGATGGCTGCCCCGGTGTATGTTGGCCCCCCGGCGGCGCGTGGATTGCTTTGGGACAGCTCTCCTCACTGGTGTCGCTGGGAGAACGATGGAGAAAAGTAGTATTAGTAGAAGGGAAGCGGTGGGAACCTGAGAATAGATAAAGCTCTAGTGGGTCCCATGCGGGATGCGTGTCACGCTAGGGAGGCGGAGGAACGCAGGGCGACAGTACTTGGCGCGCGTGAGGTTAGAGCATGATTGTTTTATCATCTCACGGACAATAAACGGTGTTAGACACGTGGCAGCCAGCCACCGCGTGCTACGTATACACCCGGTCACCAGGCTTTATCCGATGGTCGGTATTCTGTCAATTGCCCAGTTGTAATATGTTCACCCAACATGTTATTTATCTTTATGGAGAGACACCTCTAGTGAACTGTGGATCCCGGTCCTTTCTTTTACACTGATAAATTCATCTACTGCAACCCTGTTCTGTTTACTTTCTGTAAGTACTGTTCTCTTTAATTCCACTGCAAACATCTCTTTCCACGTGATACGTTTAATCCTTTGTGTTCAGCAAAACCGGTGAGATTGACAACCTCACTGTAAGTTGGGGCAAAGTATTTTGGTTGTGTTGTGTGCAGGTTCCACGTTGTTGCTGACGCCAGTAGTCGCCACAAGTCAGCTAGCAACACCTTCAAGTCACGCATTTCTCCCTCCGGTCGATTAAACCTTGGTTTTTTACTGAGGGAAAACTTGTTGTTGTGCTCATCATACTTTCTCTTGGGTTTCCCAACGGTGTGAAATATACTCTACGTCAAGCACCATCAAGATTTTTTGCCGTTGCCGGGGAGAAAGAGGCTTTCTGCAACAGAGTCTCTCATCTCCAATCTCTTTATTTTGTTATAGTTTTGCTTAGTTTATTTTACTTTATTTTATTTTGTTTTTTTATATTAAAAACACAAAAAATTAGTTTTTATTATAGTTGTTATTTTGTTTCTTTATTTTTATATCATTATGTTAATCCCTAAGTACGATCTGAAAGACCTATCAGTAGGTAGTGGTTCTATAATTGGGAGAGATAACATTGAAGAATTATTTAATCATATTAGTAAGCATAAAGATATTGAGGATAGATCCCTCGTAGAACTTGCTCCTAATTATGAAACTGCTGCAGCATATTTAGTTCAAATGTTGGAGGCTAGATTTGTTAGCCTTAACCCCATAATGCAGCAAATGTTTCTTAAACTTCATGAAGTTGAGGATGATGAAAAGAGAGATTTTATCCTAGAAACTTTGCTTAAAGAATTTAGAGATGTTGTTATAGAAGCTAGGAAAGTCTTTGATCGGTTTAAGATGCTAGGCTCATGTGTAGATGTTATTGGTACACTTGAAAAGATAGACAAAACCAGACCTGAAAATAGGGAGGAAATCAAAATACCAATACCTTTCAAACTTGTAGGAATGCATGAAGCTTTGGAAAAGAATTTTGATTGCATTGTTCCTGAAAATCCATTTGATGAAAGTAGTGAACCTAAAAGTGCTGAGAGAGGGTCGTCTAAAACTTATATTGATAAAATATAATTCCTCGTTGAAAAGACTTCTGGCATTAATCTTGATGTTTTTCACTTGATAATACTTGATGCTAGCTCTTTTTCTGCGCCTAGTGAAAGGCGTTAAAGAAAAGCACTCTTGGGAGATAACCCATGTTTTTATTTCTGTAATTTTTCTTTGTTGAGTCTTGGAAGTTATTATCTCTAATAACTCTAATAGGAAGAAACTAAGATTTGGGAAGTTTCTGTCCAAACAGATTTTGTGTTGTCACCATAAAAATTCATATTCCCAGCCAGAGGAATTTTGATGCCAGTTTTTGTGCATATGCCCAAGGTTATTACCTAACTTTCTTTAGTTGAACATTTTTTTCGATCCGAGCAACATAAGATTTTTGAAAAAATCAATCTTTACCTGTTGTTCTGTTTTGATAGATTTCTGCCACTATTTGCATTTGCATTTGCCTCTTAATCTCTTTATTTTTTAGTTCTTTTAAGAAAAGGGCTTTGTGAAGAGGTTGCTACAGTAGCTAATGTTTTAGTAGATATTTATTATATGTTAGAACTGTGAACCCATGTGGATTTGTTATTTTGATTGTACTAATGCTGCTAATAAGGATTGTGTGAAGTTTTGTACGAAGGAAGTTATCAAGTGTAGAGAGAGAAGAATGATGTAATAAGATGAAGAATGGACAAAGCTCAAGATTGGGGATGCCCATTTCACCCCAAGAAATATCCAAGAGGTACAAGCGTCAAAGCTTGGGATGCCCAAGGCATCCCTCTTCATCAACAAAGCAACAAATCATCTTTCTATGCGGTATATTTTTATTGCTTCATACGCTATGTGTTGTTCTTGGAGTGTCTTTATTTTAGTTTTTAGTTTAGTTTAGTTTTGTTTGCTATAGCATATGGTTGGATCCCATCATATTTGTTTTGGAGAAGACACACTCCATTTTTAATTGCATATAACGCTCTAGTTTTCGCTTATTGTTGTACGAGTGTTCTACTTTGCTAGTACTGCGTTTAGCTCCTGTTCTTTCACTCGATTTTGTTCAGAGCTTGTTAGTATTCTTTATTTATTATGTATGATTAGCTCTCTGGTCCATATTAATTTTCATCTATGAGAGTTGTTTCAAATAAATTGATTGGTGTGGGGACGAGAAAAATGATTCATGTTTATAGTGATGCAAAAGGAAGCTTGTGCAGACTGTGACATAGACTTTGACATGTCATGTTGGATATTTTTTATCATATGCTTAGTATTTATTGTAGTAGCATTACTTGTCTCAAATAGCTGAGAGTGCATAATGTGCTATTGAAAGAATCATTTGTTGTTTATATCATAAAAAGCATAATATTGTGGTATTCTCCTTTGATGCTTTATTGGGTTGATTTGGCACATGTGCGCTTATACCATGTTATGACTATAACTAGTCAACTAAAGCCTCTATGATCATTTAGTTTTTGACTTGTAATATCACTTTGTGCTTTGATTAATAATGTTTTGTCGCTATGTATGATTATGACCATTACGTCTCTCTTAGTTGGTCGCTCCCAGTCTTTTTCTAGCCTTTGCCTGTACTGAGTATGAACTCTACTCGTGCATCCAACCACCAAAAACCAAAGTTTGCCAATTGTGTCCACCACATCTACCTACTAGCATTATTGATATTCCAAGTATATTCATCATGCTTTTATTCATCTTCCAAATTAAATTTTGTCATGAGAAAATTAGTTAGTAAATGTCTCACGAACTTGATGGCACATTTATTTTCTTGCACTTAATAAACTTGAGCTATTGTGACTATCTTATGAAGATTATATGCTTGCAAATTATGAGTTGGGAGTTAGCACAACCATGCTTTCATGGGGCACGCTTTCAACATTGCACTTATTCCTATTTAGTTGATATTCTGTTCTTTTATTTAAGGATGCCTAGCGGTGCGAAATAAAATGGAAACTTGTAAGTCCATGAAGTTTGTATATATGTTAGAGAAACATCTGGGCGGCCAATTTAAGCCATGCATCGTTTATGGTGGAAATTTACAGCGAACCATAGTGAGTATTCTATGAAGCATCTTCAATAAAAAACTATACCCATAGTAAATAAAAGGATTGCTGAGATGATCATTGTCTGTTTGTCTTTTCATTTCGGCATGAGATTGCTCCTAGGCAGGAGTACTTTCATATCATGGGGCAGGAGGTACTCCGTTGGCGTTCTCGATGATACATGTATACTTACAATGACAAGAATTTAATTGGGACCTAACTTGAGTAGCATGAGGTTTATGTACTCGTATTCAAGGGGCACGAGATTTTCAACTTGTGAATTGTCAAGCATATAACTCATATTTTCCCTCACATTAACTTTAACCATTCAAGATGCTTATGATAGGGGTAATGAGAGCTCAAAGCTAATGAGTACCATACTTTTTGGAAGGTTTATAAAACTTATTAATCTTGCTTTCTCTGCAAAGAGCTTTTTTTTACTTTTATGTTGAGTCTTTATCTTCTACTTATGCACCAATTAAGAGAGCATAGTTGTCATTCTTAGTATAATGCATAGTCCCAAAATTATTATTGATTGATTCATGTTTATGCTATTGCTTGTTCTCAAATTACTTGTATCTAGTCACCCTTTGAACTTTAAAGGTGTCCTAGCATTTATGTTTTGCTACTTCATAAAGGACATGCTGAGTACCAGTTTGCTATGTTTTCTCTATGCTCATAAATAAACAGTTGCTTTCAATGCACAATTATTCATGATCCTTTGGTTCAGTTACTTCTCATGTTATAACATAGTTGCTAAGTTCTATTGTTAGAAATTATATCTATCATGCCTATGTTTAGAGTACTTTGATCCCGACTTACAATGCTTTACAATAACTTGATCAAGATTGTGTTGGCTTCATGTCACCTTAAAATTTATTTTGTTATCACTTACCTACTCGAGGACGAGCAGGAGTTAAGCTTGGGATGCTGATACGTTGTAAACGTATCTATAATTTTTGATGCTCCATGCTTGTTTTACACCAATTCCTATATGTTTTGCTCACACTTTTGCACTTTTATACAATTTCTAGCACTAACCTAACAAGATGTCATAGTGCCAGTTCCTTGTTTTCTGTTTTGTATTTCAGAAAATTGTACATGACATATTCTCGGAATTGGATGAAACAAAGCCAAAGTCAATATTTTACCGTAACGAAGACAGAGTCCGAGGGGGTCGAAGAGGCGCCACAGGGAGGCAGACCACCCCATGGCACGGCCAAGGGTGGCCGCGGCAAGGGGTGGTGTGGCCCCCCGGCGTCCACCGACTTCCCCCTTCCGCCTATTTATTCACGATCTGGAAAACCTAAACACCCGAGCCTTCATCCACGAAAAGTTTCATCACGCCGCCATCGCAGAGCCTAGCTCGGGAGGTTGGTCTTCCAGACCTTGTCGGAGAGGAGATCATCACCGGAGGCCTCTACATCGCCATGCCCGCCTTGAAGTGATGCGTGTAGTTCATCCCTGGACCATGGGTCCATAGTAGCTAGATGTCCGTCTTCTCCAATTTATGCTCATGTTTAGATCTTGTGAGCTGCCCAACATGATCAAGATCATCCTTATGTAATGCTACATGTTGTGTTTGTTGTGATTCGATGAATATTGATTACTATGTTGAGATCGATTATATATTTGTCATATGTTATTTTTGATGCTGATGCTCTCTGTTGCTAGTAGTTGCCCTGGCCAAGTAAATGCTTGTGACTCCAAGATGGGGTATTTATGCTCGATAGTAGGTTCATGCCTCTAATTTTCTGGAATAGTGACAATAACTTCTAAAATTGTAGATGTGATGTTGCTACTAGAGAGAAAACTACAATGTTTTATCCAAGGATAATTCTATTGTTTACTTTACACACATTGCTTAATGCGATAATGTTGTTGCAACTTAATACTGGAAGGGGTTCGGACGATAACCTAGGTGGATTATTAGTCATAGACGCAGTTGGATTACGATCTATGTATTATGTTGTAATGTCCAAATGAATCTCATAGTAATCGTCTTGTTATGTATGGTCGATATTCTGTCAATTGCCCAGCTGTAATGTGTTCACCCAACATGTTATTTATATTTATGGAAAGAAACCTCCAGTGAACTGTTGACAAAGTATTAATTTGTCAATGCCTATAGATTGTAGACTAGGGTTTTGATGGAAGTAGAGGGCAAGTAGATTTCGAAGGTTTCAGCCGAAAAGTACTCGCTGATTATGAAAACTAGGGTTCTGTTGACAGTAGATTCGATCATTTCTTTGTCCCTCGACTCCCCCTTATATAGAGGGTGGAGCCGAGGGTTTCAGTAATACACAAGTTGAGTTCGGGAGGGTTTCGTACCCAACCCGTAAGATTACAAGTCTCTATGTTTCCTAATACAATCTATCTTTCCTTAATACTAAATGGGCTTCCGAATCTTCTTATTCTTCGAGTCCTGGACCTTTAGTAAATCCCGGGTACCATCTTTGGCGGGCCCATTGGGGATGCCTATGTCAACTGTGGACCCCGGTCCTTTTCTTTTACAGTGATAAATTCATCTACTGTAACCCTGTTCTGTTTACTTTTTGTAAGTAATGTTCTCTTTAATTCCACTGCAAACATCTCTTTCCATGTGATACGTTTAATCCTTTGTGTTCAAGAAACCGGTGAGATTGACAACCTCACTGTAAGTTGGGGCAAAATATTTTGGTTGTGTGTGCGGGTTCCACGTTGTTGCCGACGCCGGTAGTGCGCCTTTGCCACAAGTCAGCTAGCAACACCTTTAGAAGTCATGCATTTCTCCTACTGGTCGATTAAATCTTGGTTTGTTACTGAGGGAAAACTTGTTGCTGCGCTCATCATACCTTCCTCTTGGGGTTTTCATCGGTGTGAAATCTACGCTACGTCAAGCAACATCACGCGGTCGCGCCCGCGACCGCGTTGGTTGCATCCGGATCAGCTAGGCAGTGACTAGTTAAGCAAACTAGTTCCTCATTACTATTGATTGGCTAAAAGGACCATATTTACAGAGATTGTTAGTTGAGTTAACCTAAACTACAACGGCCGTACCTACTCGTCGTCGCGCGGTCTACCGCGTTCGGGGTTACTCGCAGTCGTGCAGCCTACAACTGGGCGTCTGAGTGGCCGGCGCCATCATCGAAACACGTCCGCCTGATGCACTCCTTGCGCTGCGCACGCCGACGATCAGACTCCTCGTCCTGCCGCATGTGGCTTTCGAGGGCCTCGGCCAGAGAGGTGTCCCATGGACTCTCTTCGCCGTCGCCTCCACTGCCGCCATGTCGGCGTGGTAGCGGGCCCTGTCCCTAGCCGCTGCTGCCACCGCTTTGTACCTGGCGGCGATGGCGTCCTTCAACTCGCGGTTCTCCTGGTCGACCCGTGCGTGCTCCGGTCCCCTCCACGCAACCGAATCTAGGTCGGAGCATAGGTACACCCAACTCATGGCGAGCGCATGGCTGCGAGCTTCCGCCGCTGCCGAGCCTCGACGGCAATCGGCGTCCCCAGGTAGGCTCTCGAACGACGCGAGCAGGCCGCACTCGCGCCATACTGGATGTGGTCGTTCTCGTCGCGTCGGTGATGCCGTGGATGACGGCGTCCGCGGTGGGGGCCGGCAATGGAGGAGCCACCGCAAGGGCGGCACTAGCCACCGCCATCTTCGCCGCGCCTCGGCGAGCTCCGCCCGGAGTTCCTCCATGGCCATCGCCGCCGCTCACGCTCGCCGCCGCTCCTCTGGTGGACACCTCCGCCTCCGCCACCGCCGCGTAGATGCACACGTCCGTTGGGAACCCCAAGTGGAAGGTATGATGCGTATAGAAGCAAGTTTCCTCAGTATGAAACCAAGGTTTATCGAACCAGAGGAGCCAAGAAGCACGTTGAAGGTTGATGGTGGCGAAATGTAGTGCGGCGCAACACCAGGGATTCCGGCGCAACGTGGAACCTGCACAACACAACCAAAGTACTTTGCAACGAAATAGTGAGGTTGTCAATCTCACCGGCTTGTTGTAACAAAGGATTAACCGTATTGTGTGGAAGATGATTGTTTGCAAGAAAACAGTAAAACAAGTATTGCAGTAGGTTGTATGCGATGTAAAGAATAGGACCGGGGTCCACAGTTCACTAGAGGTGTCTCTCCCATAAGATAAAAGCATGTTGGGTGAACAAATTACAGCAATTGACACAAATAGAGAAAGGCATAACAATGCATATACATGATATGATAAATATAGTGAGATTTAATTGGGCATTACGACAAAGTACATAGACCGCCATCCAAGTGTATCTATGCCTAAAAAGTCCACCTTCAGGTTATCATCCGAACCCCATTCGGTATTAAGTTGCAAAGCAAAGACAATTGCATTAAGTATGGTGCGTAATGTAATCGACAACTACATCCTTAGACATAGAATCAATGTTTTATCCCTAGTGGCACAAGACATCACAACCTTAGAACTTTCTGTCACTGTCCCCGGTGTCAATGAAGGCATGAACCCACTATCGAGCATAAATACTCCCTCTTGGAGTTAAGAGCAAAAACTTGGCCAGAGCCTCTACTAATAACGGAGAGCATGCAAGATCATAAACAACACATAAGTAATAGATTGATAATCACCATAACATAGTATTCTCTATCCATCGGATCCCGACAAACACAACATATAGAATTACAGATAGATGATCTTGATCATATTAGGCAGCTCACAAGATCCAACAATGAAGCACAATTAGGAGAAGACGACCATCTAGCTACTGCTATGGACCCATAGTCCAGGGGTGAACTACTCACTCATCACTCCGAGGCGATCATGGCGATGAAGAGTCCTCCGGGAGATGAATCCCCTCTCCGGCAGGGTGCCGGAGGCGATCTCCCGAATCCCCGAGATGGGATTCGGCGGCGGCGTCTGGAAGGTTTTCCGTATCGTGGCTCTCAAGACGGGGTTTCGCGACGAGGCTTTAAATAGGC
Source organism: Lolium multiflorum (assembly GCA_030979885.1). Lineage (NCBI taxonomy): Eukaryota > Viridiplantae > Streptophyta > Magnoliopsida > Poales > Poaceae > Lolium > Lolium multiflorum. Next base: position 52,693,494 of record CM061748.1, read on the forward strand.
GAAAGGGCAGCCTCGGTCTGGGGGCTGGGGACACCAGGCGGCGCGCCGGGGCCCGGCGCGCCGCCACCATGTGTGGGCCCCACGGGCCCCTCTCCGACGGCTCTCGGGTGTCTGGATGCTTCCGGGCAAAATAGGAACCAGGCGTTGATTTCGTCCAATTCGAGAATATTTTACTAGGATTTCAACCAAAAACAGCAGAAAACAGCAACTCGGCTCTTCGGCATCTTGTTAATAGGTTAGTTCCAAAAATGCGTAAATACGACATATAATGTGTAAAACATGTAGATATCATCAATAATGTAGCATGGAACATAAGAAATTATCGATACGTTGGAGACGTATCACATCCCCAAGCTTAGTTCTGCTCGTCCCGAGTAGGTAAAACGATAACAAAGATAATTTCAAGTGACATGCCATCATAATCTTGATCATACTAGTGTAAACATATGTAATGAATGCAGCGATCAAAACAATGGTAATGACATGAGTAAACAACTGAATCATAAAGCAAAGACTTTTCATGAATAGTACTTCAAGTCAAGCATCAATAAGTCTTGCATAAGAGTTAACTCATAAAGCAATAAATCAAAGTAAAGGTATTGAAGCAACACAAAGGAAGATTAAGTTTCAGCGGTTGCTTTCAACTTATAACATGTATATCTCATGGATAGTGTCAATATAAAGTAATATAACAAGTGCAATATGCAAGTATGTAGGAATCAATGCACAGTTCACACAAGTGTTTGCTTCTTAAGGTGGAGAGAGATAGTGAACTGACTCAACAATAAAAGTAAAAGAAAGGTCCTTCAAAGGAAAGTATCGATTGTTGTATTTGTGCTAGAGCTTTATGATGCGGGCTAAGCCCGAGGGTGTGCCCAATCTTCACGGTTTGACCCGGGTGAGTGTGATTGCGGAGGGGATTCGCGGGGAAGTGGATGAACGCGAAGAACTCGATACAAACACACGCACACAACACAATCGGTTATCCTCGTCGGCCCGAAACACCAACTCGATAGAAGTTGCGGAAAAGACCTTTCGGTAGAAGTCCCGCAACAAGATCGACAAATCGAAGATCCTATGAATCTAGAAGGGTGAAAAGACCAAAATCAATAGAAGTGCAAGCAAAAGACCAAATAGGTAGAAGTGCAAGCAAAAGACTAAGATTGGTAGAAGTCACCAAAGAGATACAATAGGATTCGATAAGGAGCCCGGGTGGTACAATAGGAATTAACCTAAGGTGGGGGTTTCCCAAATCCACTAAGGGATAATAGAGGCATAAGCCAATTCATCTAAACATCTTTCTCCCTCATGAAGGTGGGGGTGGAGGTCTATTTATAGGGAACCACTAAGGAGGGGTAGTTTGGGGAAACTAAGATACAAGCACAGCCATACATGTGGCAACCTAGGGTTATGTTTGGTAGTGGTCACGACCACGGCGACAGTGCCGGCGTGGGGAGGGCAGTGGCTCCCGCGGCAGTGCCGGCCTGTGTAGACGGCAGTGCGGCCCTGAGCTTCCAGCTCCTCTTCCTCCTTCTCTTCCAAGCTTCCGTGACATCGGCCTTGCGTCTTCGGGTCTCCGTGCCATCCTTCCTTCTCCCCGTACTTGTCGTCGAGTTCCTATCATCAAGATATGACGGGGTATGAAGTAGTATATCGTTCCAAGTAGGCGATTCGAGGCACGGTAAAGGAGAAGATTCACCTTGGCGTGCCGTCTTGGCGATGAAGCACATGATGCGGTGAAGACCGAAGGTCGCCCCGTATCATCTCCCCACACTTGAAAAAGAGTCATCCTCGACGATAGCTCTTCACAAACTTGTATAGGAGGTAGATGACAACCACGCTTGAATGTCTCGTCACTTGTCAAGAGCCCTATCAATAGCACAAGAGAAGCAAGAGAACACTCAAAGCATAGCCAATGTTCAACGGATTTAGCAAGGGGCCTTATGTAGAAGGAGGTCACCTTATCAAAGTGTCGGTGTGCTCTCATGGAGAGGTAGTCGAAGTGTGGGGTTGAACCCATTCGTTGACGCTCATCCACAAGTCACTTGTACCTTCATACACCAAAGACCAAGCAAGGTATGTTTGTGTGTGATATTGGAGCACATCATCGATGACATGTCCTTTCATGTTCACAACACCGTTAGCACAACACAATTTTATCAAGAATAATGCATGTGCAAGGTCAATGTGTAAGATCTCCGCATGAACATCTTCCAAATGTGGAAACACAAAAACTCCAAATTGTGAGACGACTATGATGTCCATCTCATGTAGAAACTCATGTGCCTTATTGCACTCAAGGCATCGGAAAGAGAAATTGTTCAACATCCTTGAAGCAACAAGTGGAGAATTTGGCCAAAACGCATAAGAGGAAGTGTCCAAAATATCATCAACATGTGTGCACACAAACCATTGGAAAGAGAAATTGGTCCTCATATTTGGTGCAACACACAACATATCATCCAAAAAGTTCATCAAGAAGACATTTGCACAACCGGGTGTCCCAACAAACCAAATGAAAGAGAAATTGGTCAACTTGTTTGAGGCAACACCAACGGTAAGAATCACATCATCATGCTTGCCAAAGAACCATAAGAAAGAGAAATTGTTCGGTATGTTCAATGCAAAGCATGGGAAAGGTATTAGAGCCGGGTTCGATCTTGTACTCACTTGTATTATGCTCTCAAGAGCTCTTTTTGTCAACTCGTGCTCAATCGAGATTGACATTGGCATTCTTGTACCTACACACACATTAGGCAAAGCAAACAACGTGTGTGCATGGTATATGAACACATCATCCATCATGATGGTCCATCTCTTTTGCACATCACCATTAGCGTTAAGCAAAGCATCATAATAGATATGTGAATATGCGGGGTAAACACATGAACATGCTCATCATGGATATAGGCAAAGTCTCCAAAATTTGAGAGAGCTATGGGGGCAATCTCATTCACAAGCATATTAACATTGTTGCAAACCAAGCATTGGAAAGAGCAAGTGTTCAACATTTTGGTTGCATTAATGTGAGAGTATTGCAAACATTTAGAGCAAAACATGTTCAACATTGTATCATGGTTGTCGACAAACCTAGGGAAAGAGCAATTGTTCATCAAGGTTGTCACAACACAAGAATTAGCATCATCATTTTCATTGCAAGCAACACATGGGAAAGAGCAATTGTTCGACATATTGCAAGCAATAGAAGAGGAAGATAAACTCTCATAGCATGAAATGACTATATTGTCACAAGCAAGTAATTCCACATGATCAACAATGTTATCAAGCAAAGCATCACATGGAGGAATGAACGAAGCATATGACATAGCACTTGTATCATCAAGATCATGCATGCATTCATAAGTCATCATGTCCACTAGTGGGATCATGGCATCATCAACACCTATATTGTTACCTTTGTAGTCCGACTCATTTGAGGTAGGTGTTGTGGAAGTGGTAGGATCCATGTGGTCGACATCTTTGACTTCTTGTAAGCATGGTGTGATATCATCATCTTCATGCACCATGTACATCTTCTCCATGATCGGGAACTCGTCCTCCATGGAACCTATTGCAACATGAGAAAACACACTAGAGGTAGAGGTTAAGTTGTTAGAATGTGAAATGGCCTCCATGGACCTATCAACTACCTCTCTCAACTCACTCGGTGTATCACTCATGTCCTCCAAACGGAAGCACTCATACTCACATATGGGGTGGGAGTCACTCAACTCACTATCACTCTCACTCAAGTGGGCTAAGTGGCCCTCATGCTCACATGGGATTGGTACCATCTCATCATTCAAGCATATAGGAGTAGGCTCGATTTTCTCATCTCCATGTGCCTCCATTGGTGAAGGGATCATCCCATGCTCACCATTCTCAACTCCATCGCCTCCCATGTTGAAACCATTTGATGGCGCTATGGTGTTGTTGAGAGCTAGTCGAATCACTCTTGACTTGGCCTTCTCGTGCTCCATCTTGAAGTGTGGGCTTCATAGTCGTCATCTTGTCCATTTCCTTGCACCATTCTTTGAACACGATGGTATCTTGGAGTGTCATATTGGCGAATTGGGCATCCAATTGGGCGAAGTAGAGCTTGTGGGCTTGAGGTGTGTTGCACTCCCATGTCATGTGTTTGTTGGATGTGCACACATCACAATGGAGATTGGGGCATTCCCAAAGATGATGACCGTCTTGTGTGCAACGAAAGCATTGGGAGCTACGTGGTCTTGGTGGACAAATCATTGTCATGTTGGCATAAAGTTGTGTAGACCGTCCGTCATCTTGAAGTGTAGACTCCATGGTCTTCATCTTTGGGCTTGAGCTTCTTGTAGGCGCCATTGTGGTGGTGGCGGTAGGAGGGGAAAGCACCATGAGATGTGGTTCCTCTTTCTTGTCCATTGGCACCATCTTGCTTGTTGGTGTAGCGCCTTGTCTCGCACCATTGGAGATCTTCTCATGTGTAGGCGGTCTTGGAGATGCCATTTTGGTGGTGGCGCTAGGCTTTGTGGACACCATATTGTTGGTGTTGTTGTTCTTTGTAGCCTTGGCCGCTTCATGTCGAGGCTCTCGTCTCTTGCATCATCACCATGTCTTGGGGGTGTCGTCAAAGATCCTTGGGAGGTGTTGGTCGATGGCGAACATGAGGTGACTTGTGTCGGCGACGGTCATGTGGTGATGCATGTCGATGGTGGTCATGGGGTGGTGATAGTCGACGACGATCATGAGGCGACGTGTGTTGATGACGATCCTCGGCATGCCTAGATGATGGTTCATGTGGCTTGGCACTTTGCTTGTGGTGCCTTCTTGAGCTCGGAGGAGAGTGTTGATGGCGATCATGGCGGGGACGCTCTTGTTGTTCCAACGGACGAGCTCAATGATCATGTGCGTAAGCACTCTCATGGTGGCGCCGTCTTGAAGGTCCACAACCGTCATAAGTAGTTCCATTGGCCAAGGTGGGGAACTTGTAGGCAACGGTCTTGTTCAAGGTGGGGTCGAAGCTAGGCTCCACCATGGTGTCGATGTCGTGCTCGAGGTAGTGCTCGGTGCGATGCTCTATCATGGTGTCGTAGTCGTAGTCGAGGTCGAGGTGGTGCTCCACCATGTTGTCCATGCTTGGCGAGTCATGGTCGGTGTAGAAAAGCTCGATGTCGGTCATGTCGCCAATGCATGCGGAGCCATTGTCGGTGTCGAGCTCCACATGGTCCTCCATATCTTCGGCGCTTGCGGAGCTATCACCCTCATAGTACTCCATGTCGTCCTCCGTAGGCTCATCCTCACTATACATGTTAGTCTCTAGGATTGGTGTATATATGGTGGAAGGAAAACTACCAAAAGGTCAAAACTCAAACCAAAATCGAGAAAATGTTTCAAGTTAGAGAATAACCGATATGTACTCACACACACACTCAAAGCACACGCAAAAGGCTAAGAACTCTATATGGTGGTAGGTGAGGAAGTGGATAGCAAACGAAAAGAACCAAAGAAAATGTCTATTGTCAAATGTGGGTAAGATCCAAAGTCAAATGTCAAAAGCGGTGATCTATGTCAAGGAAACACGGAAACACACACAAGGAAGAACAATGGGGTTAGCGCGACCAAGGAAGTGAGCAAGTAACAAGGATGGTCCTAACGAAGACTATTAGCTCGGTGTCGCGCCAACACAAGAGAGACCGTAGCTTGGTTGCATATGAGAGAAGCAACTAGATTTGCACAAATGCCACTCTTCTCTTATCTCTCTTAGTGCTCACAAGCTTTGCACTCCTTTGTATCGGTGGACACACACTCTTTTTGTATTTCCTTTTTCTCTCTTTTTTTTTTCTTTTTTCTATGCTTAGAAGCTTTATTTTTCTCTATGTCACACTTTTCTTCTTTTGTGTATCTTTCTCACCGAGCTTGCTTCGGAGCTTTGCTCAACACAACGCACACACACTCTCTCAGTCGTGACACTTGTGCAATGCTTCGCAACACTCGGAAAGCCACTCTCAATGGGATAGGTACACAAAGAAAGAAACGGGGCTACAAGGGGAGGCAAGTTATACCTATTGATGTTAGGCGGTGTCAATCACACGAACTTGCGATGGCGAAGTGGTGGTGTCGATGACGATGGCGAAGTTGCGCCGAATCCGGGTGCCAACGGTGTCGTCGCGGTGTTGATGTAGGCGCGGAAGCGGAATAGACAACCGATGCACTCCAAATCGGAAACCGAGCAAATTAAGTCAATGCCCGAAAAGTAGGGTCAAAACGAGCGGTCAAAAAATATGTTCCAAAAATCGTCAAAAATTAGACGTAGACTATGTAGAGTCGTTGGCGGATGTTGTTAAAGTTTGGAGTCAAACGGGCGCCGGAAAGTTAAATTTGGGGCAAAAGATGGGTCGAATTAGGCGATTTGCACACACGTGTATGGGCGGCGCGTGCTGGGAGATGGCCGGCAGTGCCGGGCTCGGCGGCAGTACCGCTAGGATTTGGCGGCCAGGCCGGGCCGGCAGGCGGTCTGGTCCGGCCCAGTTCGGGATCGACGAACACGAAGAACAGCTCCACGAATCTGGCGGAAATTGGACTAGAAAATCGTCGATTCTGCCGAAATACAAGGAATTTGACGGTGAAATTTGGAGGAGATGTAGATCAGCACTAGAGACACAGATCTGTGGACCAAAACCACAAAAAACTCAACAAATCCAGAGATCCAAATTCGAGCTATTTTTGGGGAAAATTTTGGGGAAATTTTTGGGCGAAATTGGTGGAATCGGAGGGTCAAATCTGTGGCAACCTTTGCTCTGATACCATATGATGCGGGCTAAGCCCGAGGGTGTGCCCAATCTTCACGGTTTGACGCGTGAGGGGGATTCGCGGGTAGTGGATGAACGCGAAGAACTCGATACAAACACACGCACACAACACAATCGGTTATCCTCGTTGGCCCGAAACACCAACTCGATAGAAGTTGCGGGAAAAGACCTTTCGGTAGAAGTCCCGCAACAAGATCGACAAATCGAAGATCCTATGAATCTAGAAGGGTGAAAAGACCAAAATCAATAGAAGTGCAAGCAAAAGACCAAATAGGTAGAAGTGCAAGCAAAAGACTAAGATTGGTAGAAGTCACCAAAGAGATACAATAGGATTCGATAAGGAGCCCGGGTGGTACAATAGGAATTAACCTAAGGTGGGGGTTTCCCAAATCCACTAAGGGATAATAGAGGCATAAGCCAATTCATCTAAACATCATCTCTCCCTCATGAAGGTGGGGGTGGAGGTCTATTTATAGGGAACCACTAAGGAGGGGTAGTTTGGGGAAACTAAGATACAAGCACAGCCATACATGTGGCAACCTAGGGTTATGTTTGGTAGTGGTCACGACCACGGCGGCAGTGCCGGCGTGGGGAGGGCGGCAGTGCCGGCCCTGGCGGCAGTGCCGGCCTGTGTAGGGCGGCAGTGCCGGCCCTGGAGCTTCCAGCTCCTCTTCCTCCTTCTCTTCCAAGCTTCCGTGACATCGGCCTTGCGTCTTCGGGTCTCCGTGCCATCCTTCCTTCTCCCCGTACTTGTCGTCGAGTTCCTATCATCAAGATATGACGGGGTATGAAGTAGTATATCGTTCCAAGTAGGCGATTCGAGGCACGCGTAAAGGAGAAGATTCACCTTAGCGTGCCGTCTTGGCGATGAAGCACATGATGCGGTGAAGACCGAAGGTCGCCCCGTATCATTTTATTTTGAAAACATGAAACAGTTTTGTCAACGGTAGTAATAAAGCATATGAGTTATGTAAATTATATCTTACAAGTTGCAAGCCTCATGCATAGTATACTAATAGTGCCCGCAACTTGTCCTACTTAGCTTGGACTACCGGATCTTTGCAATGCACATGTTTCAACCAAGTGTCACAAAGGGGTACCTCCATGCCGCCCGTACAAAGGTCTAAGGAGAAAGCTCGCATTTTGGATTTCTCGCTTTTGATTATTCTCAACTTAGACATCCATACCGGGACAACATGGACAACAGATAATGGACTCCTCTTTAATGCATAAGCATGTAGCAACAATTATTATTCTCATATGAGATTGAGGATATATGTCCAAACTGAAACTTCCACCATGATTCATGGCTTTAGTTAGCGGCCCAATGTTCTTCTCTAACAATATGCATGCTCCAACCATTAAGGTGGTAGATCTCTCTTACTTCAGACAAGACGGACATGCATAGCAACTCACATGATATTCAACAAAGAATAGTTGATGGCGTCCCCAGCATGGTTATCGCACAACAAGCAACTTAATAAAAGATAAAGTGCATAAGTACATATTCAATACTACAATAGTTTTTAAGGCTATTTTGTCCCATGAGCTATATATTGCAAAGGTGAATAATGGAATTTTAAAGGTAGCACTCAAGAAATTTACTTTGGAATGGCGGAGAAATACCATGTAGTAGGTAGGTATGGTGGACACAAATGGCATAGTGGTTGGCTCAAGGATTTTGGATGCATGAGAAGTATTCCCTCTCGATACAAGGTTTAGGCTAGCAAGGTTATTTGAAGCAAACTCAAGGATGAACCGGTGCAGCAAAACTCACATAAAAGTCATATTGTAAACATTATAAGACTCTACACCGTCATCCTTGTTGTTCAAAACTCAATACTAGAATTATCTAGACCTTAGAGAGACCAAATATGCAAATCAAATTTTAGCAAGCTCTATGTATTTCTTCATTAATGAGTGCAAAGTATATGATGCAAGAGCTTAAACATGAGCACAACAATTGCCAAGTATCACATTATCCAAGACATTTTAGAATTACTACATGTAGCATTTTCCAATTCCAACCATATAACAATTTAACGAAGAAGAAACTTCGCCATGAACATTATGAGTAAAGCCTAAGGACATATTTATCCATATGCAACAGCGGAGCGTGTCTCTCTCCCACAAAGTGAATGCTAGGATCCATTTTATTCAAACAAAAACAAAAACAAAAACAAACCGACGCTCCAAGTAAAGAACACAAGATGTGACTGAATAAAAATATAGTTTCAGGGGAGGAACCTGATGATGTTGTCGATGAAGAAGGGGATGCCTTGGGCATCCCCAAGCTTAGACGCTTGAGTATTCTTAAAATATGCAGGGGTGAACCACGGGGGCATCCCCAAGCTTAGAGCTTTCACTCCTCTTGATCATAGTATATCATACTCCTCTCTTGACCCTTGAAAACTTCCTTCACACCAAACTTCAAGCAAACTCATTAGAGGGTTAGTGCACAATTAATAATTCACATATTCAGAGGTGACACAAACATTCTTTACACTTCTGGACATTGCACAAAGCTACTGGACATTAATGGATCAAAGAAATTCATCCAACATAGCAAATATGGCAATGCGAAATAAAAGGCAGAATCTGTCAAAAACAGAACAGTCCGTAAAGACGAATTTTGAAATGGCACCAGACTTGCTCAAATGGAAAAACTGAAAACTAATAAAAGTTGCGTACATATCTGAGGATCACGCTCGTAAATTGGCAGATTTTTTCGATTTTTCTACAGAGACTTAGACCCAGATTCGTGACAACAGCAATGCTGTTTCGCAGCGATCCCAAATATAACATCAACTTTAACATAGAAACTTTACTTGGCACAAAAACATGATAAGGAGAGGTTGCTACAGTAGTAAACAACTTCCAAGACTCAAATATAAAACAAAGTACTGTAGTAAAAACATGGGTTGTCTCCCAAAGCGCTTTTCTTTAACGCCTTTCAGCTAGGCGCAGAAAGTGCAAATCAAGTAACATCAAGAGTAGAAGCATCAACATTCTTATTTTTCATGCAAACACAACTTGTTGCAGAGGGTACTTTAGGTGCTCCATTATCTAGATTTTCTATGGTGGTGCTAGGGGTTTTAGCAATTTTAGGCCTATAATAATTCTTTTGTTTAGGCACTTTAGAGGCATACATGAATTTTTGCTCTTACCCACATAAGCTTTCTCATGATACTTGAGGGAAGAAAAGGTTGAACCCAAGGTTCCCATAGCTTTTTCAAGTTCATCAATCCTATTGGTTTGATTATCATGGACAACACAAGTTCCTAGGACACTAATTCTTTCATCAATTCCTCCTAGTGATTTATCAAGTTCATCAGTTTTGTCCAATAACATTTCCAATTTAGTTTCAATACTTGGAAATTTTTTCTCTATGGTTTCCAATTTTTCATAACATCCTCAAGAGAGATTTCAATTTTAACTTCATTAACAGGTGGTATTCCAACTAGACTCTCAATGATGCAACTAGCTTCTAAAGCGGGAGTACCTAGGAAATTACCTCCCGAAAGAGTATCAAGAACATACCTATTCCAACTAGATAAACCAACATAAAAGTTCCTAAGAAGGATAGTGGTGGAGTGTTTCTTAATGCACCTATGATGAGCATTACTAATTCTATACCAAGCATCTTTAAAACTTTCTCCACCTTGTTGCTTAAAAGAGCGAACTTCAACTTCAGGATTACTCATTTTAGTAGCAATAAAGTAAACTAGGCAAACAAAGTAAAGACGAGTAACTAATTTTTTGGTGTTTTTGATATAGAGAGCAAGACAATAAATAAAGTAAACCTAGCAACTAATTTTTGTGTGTTTTGTTTAGGTGCAGCAAACAAAGTAGTAAATAAAATAAAGCAAGACAAAAACAAAGTAAAGAGATTGAGAAGTGGAGACTTCCTTGCGTGTCTTGATCTCCCGGCAACGGCGCCGAAATTTAGCTTGATACGCGTAGATGCACACGTCGTTGGGAACCCCAAGTGGAAGGTATGTTGCGTATAGAAGCAAGTTTCCTCAGATGAAACCAAGGTTTATCGAACCAGTAGGGCCAAGAAGCACGTTGAAGGTTGATGGTGGCGAAATGTATGCGGCGCAACACCAGGGATTCCGGCGCCAACATGGAACCTGCACAACACAACCAAAGTACTTTGCCCCAACGAAAGTGAGGTTGTCAATCTCACCGGCTTGTGTAACAAAGGATTAACCGTATTATGTGGAAGATGATTGTTTGCAAGAAAACAGTAAAACAAGTATTGCAGTAGGTTGTATGCGATGTAAAGAATAGGACCGGGGTCCACAGTTCACTAGAGGTGTCTCTCCCATAAGATAAAAGCATGTTGGGTGAACAAATTACGGGCAATTGACAAATAGAGAAAGGCATAACAATGCATATACATGATATGATAAATATAGTAAGATTTAATTGGGCATTACGACAAAGTACATAGACCGCCATCCAACCGCATCTATGCCTAAAAGTCCACCTTCGGTTATCATCCGAACCCCATTCGGTATTAAGTTGCAAAGCAACAGACAATTGCATTAAGTATGGTGCGTAATGTAATCGACAACTACATCCTTAGACATAGAATCAATGTTTTATCCCTAGTGGCAACAGACATCACAACCTTAGAACTTTCTCACTGTCCCAGGTGTCAATGAAGGCATGAACCCACTATCGAGCATAAATACTCCCTCTTGGAGTTAAGAGCAAAAACTTGGCCTACTATAAAAGAGAGCATGCAAGATCATAAACAACACATAAGTAATAGATTGATAATCACCATAACATAGTATTCTCTATCCATCGGATCCCGACAAACACAACATATAGAATTACAGATAGATGATCTTGATCATGTTAGGCAGCTCACAAGATCCAACAATGAAGCACAATTAGGAGAAGACGACCATCTAGCTACCGCTATGGACCCATAGTCCAGGGTGAACTACTCACTCATCACTCCGAGGCGATCATGGCGATGAAGAGTCCTCCGGGAGATGAATCCCCTCTCCGGGCGCTGAGGCGATCTCCTGAATCCCGAGATGGGATTACGGCGGCGTCTCTGGAAGGTTTTCCGTATCGTGGCTCTGTGCGGGGTTTCGCGACGGAGGCTTTAATAGGCGAAAGGGCAATCGGAGGGTGGCCAGACACTAGGCGGCGCGGCCGGGCCTGGGCCGCGCCGCCACCATGTGTGCCCCACGTAGCCCCTCTCGACTCTCGGGTGTTGGATGCTTCGGCAAAATAGGAACACGGGCGTTGATTTCGTCAATTCCGAGAATATTTCCTTACTAGGATTTCTGAAACCAAAAAGAGCAAAACAAGAACTCTTCGGCATCTTGTTAATAGGTTAGTTCCAGAAAATGCGTAAATACGACATATAATGTGTGTAAAACATGTAGATATCATCAATAATGTAACATGGAACATAAGAAATTATCGATACGTTGGAGACGTATCAGCCACCTCCGACTCCGCCGCCACCGCTTCCCCGTCTAGCTGCTCGACCTGAAGGGCGTCAGCGGCGAGCTACTCCTCATCGAACGCCTCCGTCGCGCGAAGCTCGGCGAGGTCCGATCATCCGGGTAGACTTCGCCACATCTGAATAAACGAGCCGAGGTGCGGTTGTGCTCGGCCATGGATGTATGCTAGGGTTTAGGTTGAGGTGTGCCCGTCACGCGCGCAGTCGTCCACCATATATAGCAACGGCGGAGCGGGAAACGGTGTTCGCGCACAGGGCGTTTCCCGCCGACGAAATGCGCCAACGTATTGGCCACGCGCGAGAACCACCGTTGTCTCTCGGGAACGGGTAATCGCCAATGGCAGGCCTCGACAGGATGTTGAACCGCCTACAGTTACCTGTTCCCGCGCCGGTGTCAGTGCTAAAAAAATACGTTCACACCGCTGATATACCCGACGCAAACGGTCATTTCGAACTGTAACGTCCGCGGACCGATGCAAACGGACCCACCGTTAATTTTGGGCATCCTAAATGCGGTGGACCCATTGGAGATAGCCCTAACTGAGCTGAGAATCCGGTCGTCCTGTTGGTTCTGTCTCCCATCTCGCTCCCTTCCTTCGAACAGAAGCCGGTCCGAGGACTGGAACTTGGCGGCGGCGGCGGTAGTCTTCACGCAGCTCCGGCCGCTGGCGGAAAAGGGCGAGCTGAGCTCCCCCGTCGCGACGCTAGGTACTCCCATCTCCGTGTCCCTCTCTGCTAATTCCGTGACCCTAGCCTCCGGGACGAACTCGGTAGCCGGCGCCGCTAACCCCGCCCGCTACTCCTCACCCTTCGGAGCAGCAGCCCCAGGCGACGCCCCATCGCCGGCGGCACCGCGACCCCGGGAAGCGCCCGGCTCCCGTGTAGTTGTTCGTTGCCCATCCCTCTCGACATTTCTCCCTCTAGGGTTTTGTTTTTGTCAATTTATTTCAGTTTCTGCAACCCTAGGTTTGTCTTGGATGGGGATTGATCGAGTTGGAGGGCATCTGTGCTGCGGTTTCCTCCTGCAACTCTTGATCTAGGCATTTTGTTACGAGACCGTTCATCAATTTTGGGGGTGATTTTGTAATCACGTTTTGCCTGCACCATCTGTTATGTTCAGAACTTTGTCGCCTGAATTTTGTGCTCTCGAAATGTTTCTTTTGGTATGCCGTTTCCTTGCAGCATTTCCTTTTTTCAATTGGTTTATTCAAGTTATCCTAGTAAAGTAACATGACGGTATTTTTTCTAAGTATGAACACAAGGCCCGAGGGTTTTGTTCTGCACATTCTTGTTGTACTGGAGTGAGCGTGCCCTTCTTCCCTGAAGGGAAATATATGAAGTTTTTCATAGAGTGCACTAAATGGACTTCTGATGAATCGACTTTAGATATTATGTTATACAGTAGCTGCTATCAAGACTCATGTGCTTATGGTTTATGGTTGGCCTACAAGAAAAGTGGAAGACTAAGAAGACCCCACACACTATAATGACACCCGAGGACAAGCCAATAGAGCACAAGCCACTACTGAGCTGCAAGTTTCATCTATGCAGTTGCTGCTTCTCTAACGGTCTTTCTATTAATTTCTTATTTCACCCTAGTTATCATGTGGACTCCACGCCAACCAAAGATTTGTAGCAGATCGAAGTATCTGTTGTACGCTGTGCTACTGTTATTGATAACTCTTTGCTAATATTTTTGGTGTTGCTTAATTTGTTTTCTTTATCTTTCTACTAGGCATATGTTAAGGGGAAGTTGAGCCGCAAGTGGCCATTAACAGAATGGATGGAAGTAGTGAGAATATCCAGTTCTCATGGGGAAACAAGAGAGCAAAAGGTGGTGCCAAGATGGATACACAGTTCTATGGTTCCTTCACATTTGACAATGTGAAGTACTCATTGTATGACTCTGTGTATCTTTTTAAAAATGGTGATCCTGAACCGTACATTGGAAAGATATTAAAGATATGGCAGCAAAAACAAGCTAAGAAAGTAAAAATTCTATGGTTTTTCTCCCCGGATGAGATCAGAAGTTACTTAAGCGGTCCTGTGGCGGAGAAGGAGATATTTCTTGCTTCTGGTGATGGCACTGGCCTTGCTGATATCAATCCACTGGTAGTTTTTTCCTTCTTTATTCATAGATTTGTGTTTCCTTATGTTTGGATAGATCCACAAATCATAAATGTAATTTTAAGTTAAAGAGTTCCAATCTTCATAAATAAAAGGTTGGTTAACACTTTGTGGAGTACATTTGGCAATAGATGTGAACTCTAGGCACAAGGAAAGCCTGAGTGAGCTGCATCAGGCCTGGCTTTGCTCATTTGCAAAATCTAAGCTGAACCAGCTTGGTCAGGAAAGCAGTTCAACAAGCATGTGAACATCTCTATTAGGGTTCAACAGTTACACTTTCAAGCTACTTTGGCACATCACTGCTAATTCAGTTCATTTTTAACCCTTCTTGCAACTAAAATGTTCTAATTTAGCCATTTGTTCATCACTCAATTAGGAAGCTATTGCTGGAAAATGCACTGTTGTTTGCCTTTCAAAGGATGAGAGGAATCGCCAGCCTACTCCAAGGGAACAAGAAGTTGCTGATTATATCTTCTATAGGTTCTTTGATGTTGGAAACTGCACACTTTCTGATAAAGTACCTGAAAAAATTGGAGGGCTGGAAGGTCAGTCTAGGATCCAGATTTCGTTCATGCATTGGATAACATATAGACATATTTCGTTTGCCCAATACATTGTATCCATGTACATCTCAAATTATTCTCCTTCTGATGCAGTCAACAGTCTGCTTAATCCTAAAGACGAGCAAGTTACATGCTATCCGGATCAGGATACGCAAGGCGTGGATCAGAAGTTGGGTGCAGGTCTGGTTGCACCCCTTCCACAGTCAGCGGTTGAGATGGAGGATAAAAATCCAGTTGCTGCAGTGACCCCTCCCCAGTCAGGGGCTATTCCTCTCCCTCCAGCAGTCAAAGAGGAGGATAAATTAAAGGTTGCTGCCGTTCCTCTCCCCCCAGCAGTTAAGGAGGGTGTTCCCAAACCAACACAAGATATTCCTAAACGCACACAGAAAGATCTTTCTGAGAAGATGCCTTCCAAGAAGTTGAAATTATCCCAAGATCTTACAGGACCGATTGTGGTCCCAGTTCCTGACGTGAAAGTTCACCCTGGTCAGGCTGTTGTAAGTTTCCTGAACTAATAAAGAACTGTTTTGACATATTTCTATGTGAGCATATTATAAACATGTAAAACACATGTGCCACCTCTTGTATTCTTTGTTCCGTTGCACTCATTGAAACTGAAATCAAGTTGATCGCTATCTAACTGCATCATATCACAATTTAACACACAAAACGATAAGGGATATTTTGGTTCCTTGGTGAAATACGAAATTTCTTATAGGGCTTCTCTTGTTTGCAGCATTTTAGTTGACAGATTTTACCAGTGCATATGTCGAAGACACATTGCTGGCCTATAAGCTTCATACATGTCATAAGCTGTCTTAAACATCTTAAATTCATGCATTTGGATGCAATATTGCTTTATCTAGGTAGAAGTATGTCTGAATTTATCATTGTACTGAAAATTACCGATTCATTGCCATAACAGTCTCTTGAAACTGCTGCCATGCACTACACCGGGTATTTGGGAGCAATGTCTCTAGCACATACTCCTTTCCAGATTTGGTATCCAAAGTCTTATCTCTCTTTCAGCTATATTTCTTACATCAGTGGGTTGAGTCTTGGGAAATAATGGCATATTTGTACACAACAAGCAGACGTGCTTCATAGTTTTCAATTAGTTTGCTTTAAGGTTTTATTCTGTATTTGGCCAAACATTATCTACATTTGCTGTTGAGATTTGACCAATGCTATTCACGTGTGGGTTAAAAGGGATAAACCATATACAAGTTCTTGTTTACAATTTCTCCATGTTTTCTTCCGTGTGCTGATACACTTCTATGCTATTTAACAGGACCGAAGCAATTGGTTCACACCTCTTGTGAGTTATCTCTCTTTGCTTTAGAGTCGCTTGTATATATGCTATGCCTGATGACGCATTTGTTTTATCTGCACTTGATAAGTTGTTTAGTCAAAAGTAGAATATGCTTTCAGCTCTATGTTACTGTATATTAAATGAAATTATGCTTTGGCTTTCAGTTATATGTTAGTCTGTTAAATGAAATTTGCAGCCATGGGATCAGGAACTACAAGCGTCTGATGAGGAGGGGAGACTAGTGTATATCCAGAATCTGGACATACAGTTTGCAGCTTCTGACATAGTGGTACCATGTTCTCTTTATCTATTTGGTTATCAGGAAGCCCAAGCTGCATTTTGTTTTCTATTGTATTTCGTGGCCTAGAACTAGAAGTATCATCTTATTGAATTGCTTAAGCTGTATGTTCTGTTGCACAACTGTCACTGTGTACACTTTAATTTCTGCTTGCTTAACATCTACATTCTCCCAAAGTGTATCTTCATATTTGCTACTCCCTACGATCCATAATAATTGTCACTGATTTAGTACAACTTTGTACTGAAGCAGCGACTTATTTTTGATCGGATGGAGTACTTTATTTTTCTGCTATACAAATAATTCATTGGCAAGTTGGTGCGGGCCTGGGGGGACACGTGGAGAATGTAGGGACTTGAAAAGTTGATGAATTATTTGTTCATATCCATTTTCTTTTGCTCAAGAATCTTTGTCAACCCTGTTTAGCACCCATTCTACTCCTTTTAAGTATCACACTATCAATCTAATGAATATTTCTCATGATAATCATATGCTTGCAGGAACTTATTCGTGAGGCGCTTCAACTAACTTGTAGAGCTCGGCCTATAAACCACCCGACCTACGATGATCCCAACAATGGTGAGTGAGTTTTGTTTGCAAGTTCACTCTTCTACACAAAGTCTACATGTTTGAGGTAACCTTCTTTTTAAATAGAGCTTAAACAATTTTCCTTCTTATTTTTAGGAAAAGCTTATGCTGTATTTAAATCTAAAAAAGCTGCCGATGTTGCTATTTCGAAGATCAATTCAGGCTTGGTAGTGGGTGGAAGGTAACTGACTTTGTTGCGTTGATACTTGTTGGAATGATGAAATCTACTGTACTTTGTTTCAGTGAGGTCATGTAATGAATTTCATATCAAGTGTTGCTACTGTTTGTTATTTTCACATGATGGCTCCTTCAAACCAACTGCAAAAGATGGATCAAAACTAACATTGCCTTATATTACAAATTGCTACTACCACGAGCACCAATTTATGTGTTTTAGTTCTTTGTTTAGTTGGCAAATCAAACAGGGACTGTGCACGTGCAACATTGCAATTGATGGTTAGACAGTTTGTTGATACAGTTTGTATGTGACTGCAATTGCACTACCCAGTATAATTTTATAGCTCAGTATGAAATATTCCCTCTGTTCCAAAATAAGTAGCTTAACTTTTTCTAGATACAAATGTATCTACACATTGAAATGCGTCTAGATACGGCGTATCTAGACAAAACTAAGTCACTTATTTTGGAAGGGAGATAATACGTAACTTTGTTTAATTTGGTTTTCTTTTGTTAACCCATTGATTCTTAAAATTTGTATTACTTGCAGACCACTTTACTGCAGCAAAGGGTTACTTAAGATTAAAAAACCTTCAGGAGCTCTAGTTGGGCACTTAACCATCAGTAATCAAAAAATGAGTCAAAGACAACGAGAAGACCAGGTGCTGATGGTGTTGTCAAATTAATCCTGTCACAGCTATTTCTTTTCTGAATATGATATTTATGCAACTATTGTTCTTTCTGCAGAAGAAGGCAGTATCGACCTCACATTGCTCTCAACCCAACACAATAGAATATGACCTGGCATTGGACTGGATGCTTGTCCGAGAAAAGCAAGCAAGAAAGTTCAGTATACTTCATAAGGTAATTGCAGTTCCTCCGTGCTTTCAATATTTGTACGGGGGTTTATAAATTGAGACCTTAAGTTTGCGTGTTGATATTTTCTGTAGAAGCACGCAGATGAGAGGAAGTCGTTTGCAGCAAAGATTGGGAAGTAGCGTTATTGGAATTGCTTAACCAACGGGAACCAGCCTGTTTTTCTGCGTGTCAGTTGTCGGATGGGGTTCTCAACTGATTATCGTCCCTTGGATCTTGGTGTGTTGTTGTCACCTGAAGCAAGAACCTACCTGCAAGTTTTGTCGCAATTGCAACATTATGGGTCAATGGTTTATTTTTTGGCTTCAATTCTGTTGAATTCAGAGGGGAAATCTAACTGCACCTTAGGATGTTCTTTGTTACGGAGGAAAGGTATAGAGGGGGAAATTTCTCAGGACGTAGCTTCAGGAATCAGAGTAGCGGGAAATGTCTCAGGACATTGTTTCAGGAATCAGAGTAGTATTGTAGAAGTAGCCCTTGCAGCAAGCATGAGGCTGTTTTAGGCTAACTGTAGGCCACCGTGCACATCTGTAGTCTGTGGCTACGTATTTTCAGGTAGCAAATGATGAACTATGTATGTTCCAGAAGTTCATGGCTTGGCTACCTGTTCTCATTCATGGCACTGCATGCTTGTATGGCTCTAGTCCGGTGTTCACTTATGATTCTGCAAATATGCCGTGGCCCCATACCCAAAGGCCACAGTGGCACCATGGTGTTGTATTTGACGGCGATTAATTGTGTTTCTGTACCGGTCATTTTACCAAATCATTGGCTTGCCTGTCTATTAACCAGTACCTTCGAGGGAGCGCTTAGAGTAACTAATACGTGTGTCCTGCAAAAAAACAAAAAAAGTATGGTGTGTTACGAACACCCATCATGATGGAAATGAGTTAATCTGTAGATGTTGGCATGCTAGTTCTCCTGTGAAGCTTGGATCTAAGCGAGGAGATTGTCTCGAAGCCAAACCGTTTTTGTCCCAGGATTAGTTCAAGTATAAAACACTAGCTTTCAGGTCGAGCTAGTGGTGACAGGATTTACTCGGAAGTGTCATATTAGCTAGCATGCAATATGTGTGCGGTGTAACGCTAGCCAGAGTGTATGCAAGCCTTGTTACACGTGAATAAACAGATAGGCTCGTACCACGTCAAAAGTATTATGTCCAAACAATACGGTTTTAAGTTACAAAAACGACTTTGCCTTTTACTAGCTTTAGTTATGAGTGGTGACAATTGTTGTTGGGCAATGGTCACTTTCTTGCACGAACACGGTGCTGAAAAAAACATTAGCCACCTTATTTTTCTTTCTAAAATGTTTAACATTACAGTTACATGCTTTTTCTACTGGTACATATGTGTTCTCTGACAACAACATTGCCAGAATAGTAGGTCAGGGAAAGATGGATGCGATTTTTTGGCTCCTGGGTGCGTCAGAACCTGAATTAACCTATAAAATCGATTTTTTTCTAAAGTGATAAAAAATACGGTATAAATCATGTGTGTAGATTATGTATGTAGGTATATGCATGTCAAGTTTCAACCTAATATATAAAAGTATGTAACCCTACATAAAAATGATAAACTATACTGTTCATAGTATAATGATTAGACCTATACTATTCGCAATATAACAAAGTTTCATTTTCATTTTTTTGTGGGTCACACAGATGTACTTCTTTTTAAATTTTTTTGCACGGGTAGGTATCAAGATGAGATGTACGTGCAGGAATTATTTCAACTTTTTTGAAAGATCTAAATAATGTATTTTGATTTTATTGAAATTGGGTGCGCTAGTACCCAGGTTCTACACCAGGGAAAAGATTCACTATTAAAGCACACACATGAGGAAGTAAAAGTTGCTTATCTAATAAACTTGCATAGCTTGGCCAATGCATGTGCATCTTTAGCAGTAATTCTCATACACAGATGTATTATAGTTAGCTACCTAAAAAATGCATTATAGTTAGAAGTAACTAGAAGTGTGTTGAACATATAACATCTCGTGCACCATACTAAGGCGAAAAGCGATACTATGAGCATGAGGGGGTCCAAGGAAAATTATTCTCATGTCTCTTCTTTGTCTCTATTAATTAACTCATAACATCTACTCCTTCCGTCCTATAATATAAGATGTTATTACAAGCAATATATGAGTATATAGGTTGTAATAACATCTTAATGCTACTTTGATATATAGGTTTTTCAAATGATTTGTGTATCATTTTGTTGGTGCAGAGGTTGAGTGTATTCGATAGCTTCACAATATTAATATATTTCCTTTATCAATTTATTTTTGAGATCCTATGAAAATTTTCTTGCAGAAGCCGTTTGAATAATAGGATCATATTTCATACTCCCATATTAATAGCATTAGGTTAGACCTTATAAAAAAAATCTTCCACTGCAACCAAGGATAATTTCCTCACATGGTATCCCAATCATATTCATTTCCTTCTACACTTTCTTAACTTCTGAATCAAAGGAGCCCTGATATTATGGAACGGCAGAAGTGCATCCTAAGATAATGCTTGTGGGGTATAACTGCAGATGCCGTTATTATATACCGAAGCATAAGATGTTCCGTATTCTGCCACTGCAACCAACATTTCGTCGTCGCTCCGTCCCGCGAGCGGACGCATACATGGGCCAAGCCCAGAAACAAGACGATATAGACGTCAACTCAGGGTCTGTTCCTCTTCCTTCACTCCAATTGAACAGAATCCACAGCCAGGGTTTCTCTTCCCCGCTACCGAACCGCGGCGCCGAAGACCCCTGATGCGCGCCGACGACCCCTTATCCTCTCTCGCTCCCAGTCTCCCTCCCCACGCACACCGCTCCGCCTCGCCGGCGACGGCGCCGAGCGCCCCTACTCCAACGCCGCCCCTCTGACCTGCTGCGTCGCGGTCCCCTACCCACCCTGCCACCTCCCGCTGTCCGCGCCATTCTCTCGCGCAGACTCCGCGCTCATGGCGGCCGACATCCCGCTCGGTCCTACTACCAGGTGCGTCATCTGGCCCAGATCGATCCGGGGCAAACATTGTTCTGGGCTATTTTTTTGTTGAAGAACAATGTTTGTTCTTGGATCACCCTGGAAAGTGAACAAACATCGTTTAGCGCGCTATTTTTTTCTGGATGTGCTCTAGCCCGGACCACAGTGTCGGTGCAGGCTGAGGCTAGGCCTAGTCAGAGAAGAAAGCATCGATGGCGCTGCACTAGGTCAGTGGAGGTGTCTTCCATGGTAGATGACGATAAGGAGCGCAGGCATGCAGGCTGCTACACACTTCAGACTTCATCTCCTACAAAGGTGGTAGCTCCCATGACATCAAGTACATAACCACCCATTTTCTTACCTCCTTTTGTCTGGGCTTTCACACACAATCTGTTCGATAAATGACTGAAGAAATAAAAACATGAAGGAGATGATCAATTGTCCACTTAATTTATCTTGTTTTTGCTACTACATATGAACATTCAGTTTGCACTAACACAAATGCTGATATTTTGATAGTTAGTGCTTAAGAATGTACGATCAGCATAGCCGATGTATCCAATTTCCTTTTCTTCTTGAGATGGAAGTTTCTCAGGGTTGTACAATAGGGTATACACCAATTTTATCACTATGGAAATTAGAAACAGAAAGTTAACATGTAGTAGGCAGTATTACTGTATTAGTCACACATTTTAAAGTTAGGGACGGCATGAGGTTTAATGTGCAGAAAGAATTCAGTTATGTTTTCTCGTGAGATTTTGCTTTTTTTACCAGGTTATCCTCCTGATTATTTAAAACTTGCAGGCGTTGCTTCTATATATATAATCTTCAGCAGTTTGTGTATTTTCGGTATGTGACAACATGTGAAGGTCTGATGTTTATTCTCTCTGTTGTTTGTGGGTATAAATTGCCGCTTTCGGTGCTTCACAACTCTATGTATATGAGCAGTGATTTGAGGCATGTAACAAATTTTCAAAAAAAATTCTCTTCCATTCTAGGTTTTCCTGAGGAACTTTTAAAATCTTTAGGATTTCATGAAACTATATTTTATTTGACTAATTGAAGCGTTGTCGAATGCTTGAGGGTTTAGCTAGCCAGTACAACAGAGTTGGCCACTAGAAAGGGAACACCAATTATGTGATGAGCCTGCTGGGAGCCAAATATTTTGCTGATAAATAGATATACAATGTAACAATGAGGAGAGATAGTTCAAGGAGAATAGAAAGGTCAAAACAAAGGTTCCAGTAACTTTAAGTATGTTCCACCTACATGATACTAATTTGGATTGAATCTCTTGCCTGCTTGCAGATCCTAAGGTATTGAGTGATTAGCAAACCTACAAGCAACCTTTTGTCGCAATTTCTTTTTAGTTTTGGCTCTTACAAATGAGTTTTTCATAATTAACCAGTCCTGGCATGTCTCAACTCACAATAGTGCTATGGTTTTGAAAGTTGATGTATGTTGGTTTGGATGGTGATGTGGTCCAGTTGATATGCTTAGGTATATCATGCTTGATAAAGTTTTGTATGTGTTTGCCAAAGTTGATGCATGTTGGTTTTGATGGTGATCTTATTCTCTCGCTCCCTTGCTCAGATCATCTGACCGCTTTGATCAGTTTTGAGTAGTACTGGTGGCACACCAATAGGTTCTCCATGGAGAGGTCATGCCCATTGGTGTCTACTGAAGGTGAGCGACAAACAAGCTCTTCTTGGTTGAGAGCTTCCATTGCAGCAGCGACCTGATTCTGCCTACCCAGATTGAAGGTTGCAACTCAGGTGTACTTCTGCTCCTTTTTGTATCTTAATCATCAGTCCAGAATAAATGCCCTTATTATTTATTTTCATTAGATTATTAGTTTCATCATTGCCCATATATACTTCAGCCCCTTTTTGTATCTTAATCATCAGTCCAGAATAAATGTCTTTCTTATTTATTTTCATTAGATTATTAGTTTCATCATTGCCCATATACTGCACAACGATATGTTTCATTCATTTATGTGCTATATATCTTATTTACTCTTTATCCAAATGGAAGATCCAGTGAAATCATTTCCGCTTTTAACTTTTATCCTCTTATTATGTTATTTCTTTGAGTATGCTTACATATATTTCTTATCAAGTATGCTTACATATATTTCTTCGCTTGTCGGTCTTTGTGATATAAGAGCTGGAGATTTACACTGTGCCCTCTATGCTCATACCATTTTCTGTTGTAGGCAGGGTACGGAAGTTCTTTATTTGTTTATTAGCCTTGGTTGATTGATATGAAATTTTGTTTGGTTACATAACGTTTATTGATTTCACCATCGGGAGCATAGTTTGATGAGAACATTCTGATATGAGGCGCCTCCAACTTTTCTGTCATATCAGGGATATACGCCGTCAATGGTATATAATTATACACATTGATATGAGGTATGTGAGTGATTTTTTATAAATTTTGTCCTTTGTTGGCTCATATCCTGTTAGGCTATTTAGAAAATGGGAGAAATTTAGAAACTTAGTACTAACTACATAGTAATCATGAGAGGAGATGTACACATATTGGTGAAAATTGTCTAAAGCTATTTCTGTGGTTGTTATTATATGATTCACTGAAAAAGGCCTCAAATGATTTCTGCACTAATTTAAGGTGTTTGCATTTTTCTGTGTATGCCAACTTGCCAATGGTGATGTGCTTCAGTATTGCTTCTGTCTTATGTACAACTCAGTGCTCATGGCCATATTGTACAGAAAACAAAAATGCCTTTCATATGAAGTAGTTACATTAATGAGTTGAGTTGATACTAGCCACCCTGCCTCTTTGAAGATTCGTTTTTAAAAAATTAGCATCAAGCCTCCATTCTAGCTTCTTTCTTGAGTTATATATATCTATAAAATTGTATGGCCAGAACGTATTCATTTTCCAATAAGAACTAAATTTTTTATTTCACCAACAGAAATACGAGACCTCCATTCTGTTTTTCTTCATATCTTGCAGCCGCAAGTTATTGTCCACAAAGCTATTCTTAAATTGTACATTCCTTGGATTAATATCTGAAGCTATTGTTCATGCTAACACTAAAACATGCATCACTTTTATGAAGGCTTTGCTGATATTTTTAGATTTTGGTTGTCTGCGAGTCACCATATGCAGAAGATAGACATAGCTTTTGAGTAATTTTCTTCTATTGTGGATACTAGCTTTTAGGTATGTTTCTTTGTTATGGATAGTGAAAAGTTATTTGTTTGGTGAAGTAATTATTTAAGAATAAAAAAACGACTTGCATCAGATGTTTTTGTCAACACGAGATGTTTTTTTTTTGTTACTGATTTGCATATGTTGAGGTATGGCCTCGAATGGTTCGATTTGCTGATAGGAGATACCTATGCTGGTGGCAACAACGGCCAGCATCGGTCACGAGGTTTAAGTCTATGGTATGCTTTTTTCATATAGTGTCGCTAGCACAATGCTTCCCCTCTTGCTATGTGTTTGCTAGGAAGCTCATCGCACAATCTGAGTGGCACTGATACGAGGCAGGGGCAGCGTGTGTGTTTTAGTGAGCTCAATGTATTGTATTTTGGCACGGTTTATTCATGTATAGTTGCTTTACAGTTGGTTAGCAGTCTATTCGTTCTGCCTTTCTCACAAACCTATTCTAGGTACTCCAGCAAGCAAAACAATATAAGTAGCACATCTGAGTAAACATGAACATGTGCTTTTATATATTCTCTCTGACTCTAGAGCTAGCAGTACATCCTAGACATTGGGGGATTGCGGGAAAGTGTCCAGTCCTGTCATATTCTCAAATTGTTTGTATAATCAATACCGTAGCTTTTGTGAACAAAGTCTCACGGCTCTTTCTTTCAGTTTCCTGGTCTGAACTCTGAACCATAATCAATCATTTTTCATGTGGAAACTGTCTCTCATCAGCCTTCACAATTGGCTGCCTTTCATTTATTTTGTTGCGGCCGAGTATGAGCTTAATGACTTAATAATGGTGTTACACTCTGTCTTTGACGGACTGAATTTTTATGTGAACATTGCTAGCCACCAGGTAGTCCGCTATTCAGATCGGCCTAAAGCCGTTAGACCATGTCTAGCTTGATTTTGGGTCCTACTAATCTTCCTACTATGGCAGTGCACTGCATTTCATTTGCTCGGGTGCCTGACTGACATATTCTTTCTTTCAAAGAGGCGGGGGGGCAAGCCAGGAACACGTCACCCACCGAGTCCGTAACGGCAGTCTCCGAGGCCAAGTCGGTGGTGGCGGTGGCCGTCAACCCTGACCAGGAAAATATATTTCCTAAACAGTACTATGTTTAGCTAGCTACCAGCTATTAATTTACATTTGATTTTATTTTTGCGCTATCTCTCTAATGAATACAATTTACCTTTTATGATATAGCTTGTTAATTACTTTGAAGACCTATTGAAGAACATCATGACTCAACCTCTCCTCAAGCTTATTAATCCATATACGAAGAAGGATTATATTCATTTCATATGTGAGTATTGACTTGTGCAAATCCACACTTTTTCTTGCTACCCAACTTTGCTATTTCAGTTGGAATCATGTCATTTTTGTTGTCAGTCCCATAATTGTTTTATGTAGAGGCATCAAGTTTAGCCCATTGTACCTACAGGACGCTATGAGCTTGCAAAGATAGATATGGATTGTTTTGCGTCTTTTTACTTCCTAAAATGAATTGTACTTAAGTTTGACTCTAAGCACCTGTAACAAAATTTCTATTTATTTCCGAGGATGCAGGTTTCATATAGTTAATTGGCCAGAATGTCACATGTTCTGTAGCCATCTGTTTCGCAAAAGAAGCCCACAACACTCTTCGTTCATTCGCTAAAAAACAACTTTCGTCCTGTAGCGAACTGCTTTGCAGTCCCGAACTATCCAAACTTTCTGTTAGGCTTGTATGTAGTCGCCCACGCCGCTCTGGTGAGCTGAATATCACGTCTGCTCCCTGTCGACGAGCTACAGGTGGCGCTGGCTGAAGAAGTCGGCCGTAGCTATTGCCTGGCAAAAAGGAGTGGGAAGACGGCTAAGTGGTCGTTGATGAGGCAATGTCAGAGGTGACCATTACGCCATCGTAATGAACATGATGCATACCAGTGCTTCTTCTCTCCTACCACATATGTTCAGTTGAATGCTTATATGGAATACACACTTTCAGCTCCATTCAAATAATACATAGCTTTAGCTTTAGTGTGTAGTAGAGACTAGAGCAAAGTATAATTGAGATGGGTTTAATAATGTGATAGTTGACTGTTGTGCATGCGGTCCGACAACCAATAATTTTGAAGTAAATCGATGTGCATAGATACAACCTAGATGAAGAAAATATTCAATGTGCTCATAGAGTAGTACCCATATAACCCATGAGGAGTAAATGTTGCTACTTTTCATGATTCTCCCCAAATATACTACGTACCAAAGTTAGTTTAAAAGGTGTTTTTTATAGATTTGCTTTGCTTATCATTCCATGTGATCTAAAATAAATATCTTCTCTTTTGTAGGGTGAAGATAAAGATCAGGAGAGGCTTGCATGAATATTGTCCAATCACAAGAGAAATGAAACAGACCATGCTAGCCATGGACCAATGATCTAAGTGCACCGTAAGATGTTGCTCATGTTCAGTGAGCCAGGGTACCTTATCATCAGAGGAAAATATTAGCTTCTGATCAATTACATTTTAGTGCTCACACTTTTTGCTGGTGACTAAATCTGAGACGACGGATATACGTGCGGACATGAAGATGACCCACCAGATGCTTAAACCACATTATGTACGGACTCGAAACACAATGCTATTTTTCTAGCCCAAGCATCAAGCTGTATTTTTAGCTCATTCTACACCTTTCGAAGTGTTTAATCACTCTTTTATTCTGCCATGTCCGGCTTGTTCATGAATGTACCTTATAAGGTTGTATTTGAGCTGTAAGTGCGGCTGGTAGTAATTTAGAAAAGAAGGTGACCCTCCTCCCAGTTAAACTTTTCTATGAGATGTATCTTTTTTTCGAAATGGGGAGCGAATGAGATGTATTCTGTTGCTTGCACTTTCTTTTCTAGCATTTGGAGAGATGTGCATGCTGAAACATTGAGGAGTTTGAGGAGTTTGAGAAGGTGTCTGAGAAGTGATGTTTTGTTGAAGTCCTCCAGTTTTACTAGACTTAGAAATAAAACACAACCAACAATAACATTGTAAGGGGATTTTTTGGCCGTCCACAATCATGTATATTAAGTTATCAGTGGAGCATTGCCACATACAATTATCCACATTGATTTTCCGTTCAAAGGTTTTATTTCTTTTAAGATATTGATTAATCAGCATCAACTGTGAATGCCAATTACAACCAACATTTTTATAAAAGTCGATTCAGATTTACCCTGCACACTTGTTGATTCAGATGCTTGTCTTTTCAGCTAAAATTTATGCCATACTTTTTCTTGATTCAGATTTGTTGCAATAAAAATGTAAAAGTCTTCCTTCTGTTAAACCTTAAAGCAAGCCTTAAACTGCAGTCCACCATGTAGGACATAAAAAATGTGTAAAGAAATAATACATGAAGAGAGAAACGGTCAGAGAACAATAACATGCAAAAAATAGAATTGAGGGCCCGGCAACGCATGGGCCTCAAATGGACACTTAGAGAGGAAGTAAACAAGGAATAGTGATAGAATATTCTTAAAAATATACTATATTTTATTCAAAAGTTGTTAATATAGTTTTGTATATGTTATATAATACCTTTTCATTAATTCTTAATGTATATTTATTGTTGCTTGCATTTAGCATTGTTGTTCAAGATTCTTACACTTTTTAGAATAACTTTAGACTCAGGGTAAACAAAACATTTCTTATTATTGACTATGCTTACATATTGAAATTGTTCATAATTGTCTTCTCCAAATATGTATAAAATGATGGGTAGTCCCTAGACTGAACACGAGAGAATGAGACACATGATAGAGTGAAAAAGGCTAGAAACATATAGAAATAGGGCATGCTTGTCTTTGGACGATTATGCGAGGGAGAGGGGGAATGTGTGGGGTATTTAAAAATCAAGTATTTTCATGTCTTATTTTCCCGTGGCAACGCACGGGCACTTTAACTAGTTAATTAAAAAAGATAGTTTATTTAGTGTCGGTTCATAAAACATTTTTTTTTCTAAATTGGAGATGCATGGAGAGAACCATCGGTACTAATAAAATAACAGACTCTTGTACAATTTGTGTGCATCATTTCATGCAGAGGACATGCTCTCCATTTCGAAAGAATAGACTCTTCTAAAAGGATTCTGTCTCTAGCCATGCTCTGTCAAGTAGAATCACAACTTGATCCATTGTACATCCCCCCAGAATAAGATACACACACATATCAAAGCTAATCAAGAGACTGGATATAAGTCCCAAAAGAATCAGGCTTGATAGAGAACACAGACACAATGAAACAACAAAAGCATACTTTTCTCATGGACATTGGTCCACTGAAAAAAATGAAATAAATATGATTTCAGTTGAAAATGTTGTAGTGAAGCTAAAAACTATTTAGTTAGTACAACTTTGACATTAGTCAAGTCGCCCTTTGTACAATCGTTATAGTACCAGTAAATGATTCAAATCACTCTAAAAAAAAGAAATGATTCAAATCCTGCTGAACCCTTACGCCTCTCAAACATGTATATGGCGCATAAAAGGACGTCAGCACAGGTGAAGAAAATGCTGCTCGTGTCGCTGTCCTTGTCGTCCACCGTTGTTGGCACCTTTTCTCTTCCCCACAACATCACCCCCTTTGGTACTGGGGAGCGACCAGTTGGTTCTGTCTCTCTTTGTGCAATTCCTCCAGGATGTAGTCGTCCGACACTCTGATTTACATAATCCTATCTCACCTCTGCCATATAGAAAAAGGAAACATGTCATGCAAGCATAAAACTTAATTACTCCATCCGATCCATAATAAGTGTTCTAGTTTTAGTTCAAATAAACTATTGAACCAAAACCACAGTACTTATTATCAATCAGAGGGAATAATATTTCTTGAAGGTAATAGGAGGTGCTAAGCTGACGCACGATCTGATGATCAATCAACCGCTTACTTGTAAATGTAGATGGGCTCCACAACCGATCTGGTGGAGCAGATCGTGTGGAGTAGATCCAGTAGTGCAGAAGCAGTTATGTAGTACGGGAGCTCGGAACCAGAACGCCTTCCGGTGGTAGCAGCGGAGGCTCGGAACTCTAAACGCTAAACCCTAAACCCTCCATGCATTATCAAGACAAGGATTTTTTTTTGAGAATTTGAGTTGGACTATAGGGCTACCTTGCATTGATCCAGATTTGGTGGGTACGGGTGAAAAGTGCTATTTTAAATTTTCAGAGAAAATTGAAATAATTCACGCATGTACATATATATCACCTTGATACGTACTCATTTTTTTAGGGCAAAATACGACCATATATAACCTACACAAAAAGAGAAAAGAGAATTTCTATTTACTTGGACATCTTTCAGTTTTGTGTAGGCCACGTACTTGCATATTTTTCTTGAAAATTAACATGAGTATCCAGCTAATATGTACATACAAATAGATATTCTATTTTTTTTTTTGAAAAATCTTCAAATAACATTTTTGAGGTTTCTGGAAAATCAGGTCACCTAGATCCTTGTTCCATGGCCTATTTTCGTACCTACCCTTGTCTATTTGGAGTACTAATATTAACATTGGGAACCTGGTATTTGTATTCCACTTGGACTCCTTGGTCCCATATCACATACTATTCATTATCCCTGGTTAACTAAAATTGCGAACTAAGTATATTCACACCTCCCAACTATTTCTGTAAGAAGAAACTTTAAAACATTTAAATAGGTTCTTTCCTTTGGTATAGTTTCAATATAAAGTTTACACATATAAAGTTACTTAAGATCCATTTCATTACTTCGTCTATTATTTTACATCAACCCATAAGATATGGTGGGAAACAAGATCCTACCCTACCAACACTACTGGAAATATGGCTATAGGTGCATCAACGTTAGTGGCGTGCCTGGTTTTACACACGCTACTGGTATTAGCTGGAGCGTGTGAGAAAATATGCCACGTTACAGCTAAGGGGTACCCATATCCTGGGCTCCTAAGCAACACGCTACAGCTAAGTGGGTCCCATTATCCTGCCTGGCGAAAGATATCTGTAGCGTGCTCGTTCAAATTTGGCACGCTACAGCACAGCATCGTTCGTACGTCCACATATGGGGGCCCACCATGCACTAGTGCCCCTACCGGAAATATCTCCTCTTCCGTCCTTATCTTCTCCTCACGCACACGTTCCTCTCCACCCCACGCGGTCGCACGCAGCGATGGGGGCTGGTGGCGAGCAGAAACTGGGCCGGCGCGGCCGCACCTAGTCACGCCCATCGACGGGAGCCGGTGGCGAGCAGAAACTGGAGCGGGGGCGCCCAGTCGCGCCCATCGACGAGGGGCGATGGCGAGCGGAAGCCAGGAAACGACGGGGGTCGGTGGCTAGCAGAAGCCGAGACGGATCGGCGACGCCTAGTCGCGCCCATCGACGGGGGCCGGTGGCGAGCGGAAGCCGGAAAGGCAGTGCCCAGTCGCGTCCATCGATGGTCCCTGTTGGCAAGCGGAAGCCGGAGTGGCGGCGCCCAGTCACGCTCATGGACGGGGGCCGGTGGCGAGTCCGGAACCATCAGCATGTAGTATGTCGTTGATATGATCTTCATGAAGTGACTTCTTCACAAATATCACATCCCTCGAGTGGTACAAGAAACATTGCAGGTCATAACACTCGATAAAATATTACAATCATGGTCTTAACAAGTTGGTATTCTCACAGGTCCGATGAGAACACCCTACATTATTTAAGTACTATTACAAACCAATATAGATATGGAGAGCTCAGCAACTTATTTAAGTATGCCACTACGCTGCTCGGCTCTAAGATAACTATAGCATTCCACTACTCCTCGGCTTCCGTGTTGTCTGCTCCATAGACTATCCCATAGTCTCGCCTTCCACCCCTCGGATAAGTCGGTTCCTCGTAGACCAGCTCATAGTCTCCTTCCGGTAGCACCTCGGTGTTTGCCTCCACTCCCGGATCACCGTCTAGCAAGGGTGTCGAAAGAAGTGAGTAGGGGTACTCGGCAAGTTCAAAAGAGTAAAATCGATGCACTAGCTACGACCCTCGATCGAAAATCTTAGGTCAATGCATGTTTCGAAATCATTTCTTCAAAAGGTTTATTTTATTCTGAAAACTATGCCCGTCTTCACAGGTTGACTAGAACTTCACGGAGTTCCTTTCTGCCGCGTTCGCAGTTCCTTCCCGAACAAGAGTGACACCACAACTTAATACACTCTGGGGTGCGTTACTTTTCCCATAAGAGATCTCATCCTTTTTGCCAGCCGCAGGGACTTGCCCCGTTCACACTTCCTTTGTGTGAGGGGTATAAAGATCCAAGCCCACACTTCTCCGCGACTGCAACCACCCTTTTGTAAGTCTGTCCTCTCCTATATCTATGGGTAGACCGACACAGGCCCTTGTTCTCACCTTTACCAATAAGGTAGACCGTTTTGAACAATTAATATGCCCTGTCCTATACACCATAGGTAGACCGATCCGGATAACCCTTACAATCCTTCATAGACCGATAATAAGTCTACCCTCTCCTGTATCTAATGGTAGACCGTGCAGGACCACATGTCCCCACCTTTACCAAAGATAGACCGATCCGCAACCCCTATTACCATCCGTTGGCATGAGAGAGGGAAAATATACAGCTGATTCCCCGAGCCATTATAGATCTTATGGTCAACGCGATATGTACGCTAGAATCACTGGACGACATTGGTACTTAGTCCTAGATGAATAGTACCCTTGCAATGGAACCTCCACCAATCAACACATACCATGGTTCCATTGCCAACCACATAGTCATATTCATAATTGGAAAAGTAACATTTCATTTTCAATGCAGGAGTGATAAGTAATATAGCTTTGCATTAAAGTGATAGAAAATACTCAATTTGACATGAGCAAGGGTGAACTTGCACTGTGAACTGCGAGGTAGTGCAGTTCGATGCGTTGAATGGAACCTGGACCTCGGGTTCTGTAAAGAAGCATCATTGTCCGGTAAGGAAAATGTTATAAAATCCAAATAATGCATGCATGGATGTATTATTTTATGTGGAATCCCTGACCCCATATTTAATTAAAATTTAGGTTAAGTTAAGATTTGTGCCTTTGGCGGTAATTTGCAATTACTTTAACTTATAAACTTGCATGAATGAATACTTTTAAAAGTAATACAATTTCCTTCTTAAAAATATTTATTTCAAAATTATTTTGAAATAATAGAATTTGTTTAAATAGAGTAATAAAATATTTTCCTTTGGAAAATACTTTCTTTTTAAAAGAAATGACTTGGAATTATAGAATTCCATTTTGAAATGTTTGAAAATAAATATTTGAACTTATTTGGGATTTTTCCTTGATTTATCAATACAAGGAAATAATAATTTGAAATAATATTTATTTTAAATTCATAAAATTCACAAATTTGAATTTGTTCCTTAAATTTTATTTTATATTTTATTCTTGTTAAGAATAATTTTTCATTCACCAATTCAATTTTTAATGAATTTTTAGAGGTGTATTTTATTTATTAAAAATTGGTGAAATTCTGGCTATTTTTAAATGTGAAATGACTAAAATACCCCTCCGGCCTATTGGGCCAGCCCACTAACTAAGGCCCATGGGACAGCCCACTAAGGCGTGTCCCATAACGGGTTAGTGGCACCGAAGCGGCCCACCTCGCTCGCTCACTCACTCGTCTCTCACTCGCTCGACCTAACCCTAACCTCTCGCGACTCCGTGGCGATGGAGTCGCCGCCATGGCCGCCGCCGTGCTCCGGCCGTCTCTGTGCTCCTACAACCCGGCACCCCCGGACCACCACGCCGACGACGACCGGGACCCTGCCGCGTGGTTTCTTCGCCTCTCCCTCGCTCCTCCCTCTCCTCACTGCGATGGGGGTCGAGGGCGATTGGGGACGCTCGGCGCGGCCTCCCCGCTTGCCTCGAGCCCTTGGCGCAGACTGATGGCGCGGTTTTGGTGCCACGTTCACATGCGTCGACAGCGTGGACTCCGGCGGTGGTGGTGTTTGTCGATGGTGGCGGGCAACTGCGTGCGATGGCCGCGCCGCCTGTTGCGCGATGTAAGGTCTTCTGCTCCTCCTCCTTCTCCTCTCCATGCCTATGCGTCTTCTTCCTCTTGCTCTACGGTTCCCTGGTGATCATGTGATCACACAGAGCCTTGCTACTACTGTCTAAGCTGCCTGTGCTTCCCTCCTTTGCAAGCTCTGGCCAATTCACCATTCAATGGTACTGGCCAGTGTTGCTTTGCTTATTGTTCATGCCATGTGTTGCTTGCCCACTGCCCCTATCATGCTAGGATCTTACTATGCCATGCTGTTCATGCTTATGAGCTTGCTAGTGCTCACTGGCATGCTATCCTTGCTTGTCTAGGTATATTACTAGGCCTGTGCTGCTGAGGGTGTGCTTTCTGTCATGCTCTGTTGTGTGCTTGACACCTGTGCTGCTAGTGGTGTGCTCAGTAGCTTGTGCATGATCCAATTGATCTCTTGGATCATCAGATATGCTTGGTTATTGTGGCTTCTTTTGCTAAATGGATGGGTTGCTTCTATTACTGCTACTCAAGCATGCTTATGATCCTGGATGTGTGGCCTGTGGCATGGTTCTGATACGTGCAAGCGTATCTATAATTTCTTATGTTCCATGCTACTTTTATTACAATATGAATGTTTTATACATACTTTACAACATTATTTTACATTTCGGCACTAACCTATTAACAAGATGCCGAAGTGCCAGTTCTTGTTTTGCTGTTTTTGGTTTCAGAAATCCTAGTAAGGAAATATTCTCGGAATTGGACGAAATCAACGCCGGGTCCTATTTTTGCACGAAGCTTCCGGAAGACCGAAGAGGAGAGGCGGAAGGACGAGGTGGCCACACACCACGCCGCGGCCCAAGCCCTGGCCGCGCCGCCTAGTGTGTGGGCCCCCCGTGGCGCCCTTGACCTACCTTCCGCCAACAAAGCCTTCGTCGCGAAACCCTGTCCGAGAGCCGCGATACGGAAAACATTGAGAGGCGCCGCCGCGAATCCCATCTCGGGGATTCAGGAGATCCCCTGCACCCTGCGAGAGGGGAATCATCACCGAGGGGCTCTACATCATCATGCCCGCCTCCGGATGATGCGTGAGTAGTTCATCCTTGGACTATGGGTCCATAGCGGTAGCTAGATGGTTGTCTTCTCCTTGTGCTTTCATTGTATTAGATCTGTGAGCTGCCTAACATGATCAAGATCATCTATTTGTAATGCTACATGTTGTGTTTGGTGAGATCCGATGAATAGAGAATACTATGTTAAGTTGATTATCAATCTATCATATATGTGTTGTTTATGTTCTTGCATGCTCTCCGTTGCTAGTAGAGCTGGCCAAGTTTATACTTGTAACTCCAAGAGGGAGTAATATGCTCGATAGTGGGTTCATGCCTCCATTAATGGGATCGTGACAATAGGTTCTAAGGTTGTGGATGTCTTGTTGCTACTAGGGATAAAACATTGATGCTTTGTCTAAGGATATTTGTGTTGATTACATTACGCACCATACTTAATGCAATTATCTTTGTTTACAAACTTAATACGGAAGGGGTTCGGATGATAACCTGAAGGTGGATTATTTAGGCATAGATGCATGCTGGATAGCGGTCTATGTACTTTGTCGTAATGCCCGATTAAATCACATAGTAATCATCGTTGATATGTATTGAATCTTTATTTGTCAATTGCTCACCTGTAATTTGTTCACCCAGCATGTTAGTTATCTTATTGGAGAGACACCACTAGTGAGCTGTGGACCCCGGTCCATTCTTACATCTGAATACATTCTCTGCTTTTATACTGTTCTTTGCAAACAAACACCATCTTCCACTCGATACACTTAATCCTTTGTTTTCAGCAAGCGGGTGAGATTGACAACCTCATTTACGTTGGGGCAGTACTTTTGTGTGTTGTGGTTCCATTGGCGGTTTCAATGGTGTTGCACGCCTACACCCTCCATAACAACCTTCACGTGCTTCTTGGCTCCTACTGGTTGGATAACTTGGTTTCATCTTAAAATTTGTTTTCTATATCCTCATACCTTCCACTTGGGTTCCCAACCCACGTGTGTCGCGCGTATCAGCTAAATTTGCGCTGGTGCCGGATCTGAAGAAAAGTTAATTCACTAGAATTGCCTCCCAGGCAACAAACTATTTTCTGCGCCGTTGCTTGAGATCAAGACTCGCTGCAAGGTAGTCCACTTCCAATCTCTTTACTTTGTTTTTGTCTGCTTTTTATTTTATTTACTACTTTGTTTACTTTATTTAAACAAAACACAAAAAAATTAGTTGCTAGCTTTACTTTATTTTTCTTGTTTGCTCTATATCAAAAACACAAAAAAATTAGTTACTTGTCTTTACTTTATTTGCCTAGTTTACTTTATTGCTACTAAAATGAGTAATCCCTAAGTTGAAGTTCGTTCTTTTAAGCAACAAGGTGGAGAAATGAAGATGCTTGGTACAAATTAGTAATGCTCATCATAGGTGCATTAAGAAACCTCCACCACTATTCTTAGGAACTTTTATGTTGGTTTATCTAGTTGGAATAGGTATGTTCTTGACACTCTTTCGGGAGGTAATTTCCTAGGTACTCCCGCTTTAGAAGCTAGTTGCATCATTGAGAGTCTAGTTGGAATACCACCTGTTAATGAAGTTAAAATTGAAATCTCTCTTGAGGATGTTATGAAAAAAATTGGAAACCATAGAGAAAATTTTTCCAAGTATTGAAACCAAATTGGAAATGTTACTTGATAAACACATGGGTTTAAATCCCTAAGAGGAATTGATGAAAGAATTAGTGTCCTAGGAACTTGTGTTGCCCAGGATAATTAAAACCAATGGGATTGATGAACTTGAAAGCTATGGGAACTCTGGGTTAACCCTTTCTTCTCTCAAGTATAATGAGAAAAATATGGGTAAAGAGCAAAAATTCATGTATGCCTCTAAAGTGCCTAAACAAAAGAATTATTATAGGCCTAAATTTGCTAAAACCCCTAGCACCACCATAGAAAATCTAGATAATGGAGCACCTAAAGTACCCTCTGCAACAAGTTGTGTTTGCATGAAAAATAATGTTGATGCTTCTTGATGTTACTTGATTTGCACTTTCGCGCTCTAGCTCAAAGGCGTTAAAGAAAAGCACTTCTTGGGAGATAACCCATGTGTTTATTTGACTACGTAATTTTGTTTTGTTGAGTCTTGAAGTTGTTTACTACTGTAGCAACCTCTCCTTATCATGTTTTTGTGCCAAGTAAAGTTTCTATGTTAAAGTTGATGTTATATTTGGGATCGCTGCGTGGAAACAGCATTGCTGTCTGTCACGAATTCTGGCATAAGTCTCTGTAGAAAATTCTAAAAAATCTGCAAAATTACGAGCGTGATCCTCAGACATGTACGCAACTTTCATTAGTTTTGAGTTTTTCCATTTGAGCAAGTTAAGTGCCCAGTCCAGAAGCATCTTCACGGACTGTTCTGTTTTTGACAAATGATTCTGTCTTTTTATTTCGTAATTGCCGCTTTTTGCTATGTTGAGAGTTTCTTTGTTTCATTAACTTTTGGAAGCTTTGTGAAATGTCCGTATGTTAAGAATGATTGTGTCACCTCCGAATATGTGAATTTGTGGTTGCCACTAACCCTCTCATGAGTTTGCTTGAAGTTGTGTGAAGGAAGTTTTCATGGGTCAAGAGAGAGGATGATATAATGAGATCAAGAAGAGTGAAAGTTCTAAGTTTGGGATGCCCCGGTGGTTCATCCCCTTGCATATTTTAGGAAGACTCAAGCATTTGCTTGGGGATGCCCAAGGCATCCTTCTTCATCGACAATATTATCGGGTTCCTCTGTTGAAACTATATTTTTATTCACACATTCTTATAGCTTACTTGGAGCGGCGGTTTGTTTTTATTTTTGTTTTGTTTTTGAATAAAGTTGATCTCGCCATTCTTATATTGGTGATATTACGCTCCGTTTTTCATATGAACACTTGTGTTCTCAATTGTGCTTTAATGTTCATGGCGAGGGTTGAATCTTCATTAAATTGCTATATGGTTGGAATTGGAAAAATGATACGCATGTGGTTTGATAATTTGGCAATTGGTTTGAGCTCTCTTAGATCATGTTTAAGCTCTGCATCATGTAGTTTAATCCATTAATGAAGAAATACTGTAGAGCTTGTTTAATTGGTTTGCATGATTGGTTTCTGTCTAGATATTTTCTGGCAAAGTGTTTGAACAACAAGGAAGATAATGTAGAAGTCTTATAATGCTTGCAATATATTCTTGTGTGAGTTTTGCTGTACCTGTTCATACTGTGTTTGCTTCAAACAACCTTTGCTAGCCCAAACCTTTGTACTGAGAGGAAATGCTTCTCGGGCATCCAAACACCTTGAGCCAACCCATGCCATTTGTGTCCACCATATCTA